>CM068842.1:10551846-10919840 GCA_028554795.2 Sinohyriopsis cumingii | reverse complement strand
TTGTCTTTCCAGTCAACCTTCCAGACCTGTTTGAAAATTTCATCTGTGACAAAGTACAGACCATTCGAGATAAGCTTGACAACACAACTGCAATTGACTTGTCGTCACCATGCAGTTGGGGAACACAATTTCAGCGGCAACCATTAGGAGCATTTTAACCCGTCTCTATGGCTTTAGTACGTACAATCGTCATGACGAGTACGCCAAAGGCATGTGAACTTGATCCAATCCCAACAGTACTGCTGCTTGAGTGCTTAGATCCAGTATTGCCTTCACTAACTGATGTTATTAATACCTCCCTCCCATCTGGGGAATTCCCATCATTTTTCCAAACTGCCATTGTAAAGCCTCAGCTGAAGAAACCAACAGTAGACCATAACGATTTAAAGAATTACCGCCGAGTTTCTAATCTTTCATTAACACAATAAAATCTTTAAAATGTTGTTCTATCCCATTATGTACTTCATCTGAATACCAACAGTCTTTGTATAATTTGCATATCGCCCTTGCCACATAACTGAAACAACTCTTCTAAAATTTGTTTTTGACATTTTCTCTGATTTTGATACCGGAAAGATTACAGTCCTTACCCTCCTTGAATTGTTTACATCAGTTGACACAATAGACCATGATACAGTACATCACCGCCTCAGCGTGTATTTGGCATTCATAATACCGCCTTAATTTGGTTCAAGTCCTATTTGGTCAACAGGACACAAACTCTGTCTGCAAATGGAATACACTCCAGCCCAGTCGATCTATGTAGCGTGTTCCACAGGGGTCTGTTCTTGGACCTGTTCAATTCATTGTATACACTCAGCCGCTCTCACGTTTCTTAGATCATCATCTAGTGTCTCAATAATTGTACGCTGACGACACCCAAATATACAATTCAAGCCACCCAAACGAAGTTGATGCTATCATCTAAGGTGTACTTATGTGCTTTCTCTGATGTGAAAGCGAATATGACATGCAACAAACTGCAGATGAATGGTGATAAAATGAGGCCGTTCTGATCATAACACAAATACTTTCTGATTCACATCCTTTACCTCAAAAAATACATATCAGCAACACCAACATTAACTTCACACAGTGAGTACGAAACCAAAGTGTTACCTGGTCAGTACTTTCACACTGAACCCACATGTCATGAATATATGCTAGGCTGCCTATCTTGAGCTGAGTCGTATCTGCTCCAATCGCAAATATCTTTCCGTTGATGGCAATAAAACAATTGTTTGCTCATTAGTACTTTCAAGAATGGACTATTGTAACTCAATGTTCTCTGGTTCATCTCAATATCTACTCCAGAAACTTCAGAAAGTTCAAAACACAGCTGCTCACCTCAGAGCACACCATTCCGCTTCTCTGTACCCTACCCTGGGTATCCATTGTGTATTACAGCTTTCAAAAGAGACTATTATGAGAATATATATAATGTCCATGCATTTGGAACTAAAACAAATTATGGAGGCTTGACAAAGTAATTTGGTTGCATATTATTAATACTGAATTTGATATATAGGGGTTTTAATGCCATTTTGGAAATGTTTCTGCCCGTATGCACACTATTCAGACATATTTATCCATGTTTCTTCTTGCTGATCATTTTGTTTCTACCTCCTTCCGTTATAACTCCATCAGGATGAAATGATCTTAAATTGGCAAGAGGGCAGTAATGAAATAGGCGACACATAAATGTGGATGGGAAAATAAAATATTTTGTTGATCGAAATTGCAAATTAAACAATTGCATACCATCCACCGTTGAATGTAAAACTAAAGCAAAAAAAAAAGAGATTGTCCACTCCAGGGCGAATGCCAGGAACGTAACGTCAGCCTGTATTCGACATGTATTTGACACTTCCATGCGTTAAAAAATGAAAGGTTTATGGGAAAAGTTTGTTCCACAGATACATTTCCTTATGCATGCGTAACCTGTTCAATATACTGATTACTCGTCAGGACCCTGACTCATTTTCACACTGGCTACCTGAGAAAATGGATGGTGAAGAGATGCCATGACAGGGTCCCAGATGCAGAGGGTCTGAGACGGGCCGGTGTTCACGTATACGAACATTGTGGATGAAATCATTGATGAATGAACAGGCCTTGTCACAAATATGTATCTCGAGCGACTGCCGATGATGATGTGTTATATAAAGGAGAGATAACGATCTCAGGTTAGCCAAAGGAAACGCTTTCAAACTTGTCTCCAGTCATCACTGAAACACTTCCCCATATACATAATAATAAAGATTTGCCCAAATAATCTGTCTTTAAATTTTTGAACCATAAGCATACCAAATCATAATACTTTAAATTACATAGGTATATATTTTCTGGATGATGGAGAGATAATTGTTAAATACAAGTTAAGTATATGCAATACAAGCTTAATATTCATCGAAGAATTTCCTCAGGAAAATACCAATTATATGAATGTGTCTGTACTTATAAATACAATCTATGATTCTTAACGCAAAAAAATCTGGAATAATAAGAAACTCATTTGTAAGATATATCACACACGGGAAAGATAAAGGACTTAATTAACTTTCCACGTGCATTGGACTCATTCGCCTGTTTTTTCTTGTCTAAAGTTACATTCGATATAGACAATTAGAAACGCGTGTGCACGTGTGGATAATCCATGAGACAAAGAGACGCAAATAGGATAGGTGAATATAAAAATAGAAAGAACACAGATAGGTAAATATACGGATAAATGATTGGTTGATATATATATATATATATATATATATATATATATATATATATATATATATATATATTGTTTACTGAGCGAATGCAAGCAATAACAGCATATGTAAATGTATTGAATAAAGCAAGTAGAGGAAATAATTTTTATTACCATAAATATGATGTTATTTCAAACTGTTCATTCATATCCTATAAACGGAACATCATTCTTCCGGAATATTATATCTGCACACCCCGGTGTTCGCAATTTTATCATTTTTCTATAACCTTTTTCCTCTAGGAAGCTTGTGATCCCCTCTTCACTGGAATGTATATATTCCACGGTCATCATCCCAATATTAATCTTATCAAATGGTATAGTCTTTAGCACGTGTAGTTCTTCGCCTTCCACATCAAGGGTAAAGAAATCTACTTGATAAACTTGCATTGCTAAAAGTAAGGAATACAATGGAAAGCATTGCACTTTTACACTAGTAAACCCTATGTTTTCCTTTTGAATCCACTCTTCAGCTTCTTTTGTTTCGTGTATGCGTCCCATTTGTTCCCTGATTCCGTGTCCCAGATTGAATGTAACCTGCACCATGGAAAAATCATAATATGAACTCAAACAAATCCTCTTTTGTAAGTAAGACTTTCAACTTGCAATCACCATTTACTATAATACCCGTCTAATAAGGACAACAATACATGTGTGTATGTGTTTGTGTGTTTGCTGCAAGACATGTTCCTCCTATTGTAACATCACGTAAATTTCCAACATATTTAAGCCAGAGAGAAAACATAATAGCATAAATGTCCATAATAATTAAAAGGAAAAATGTATCATCAATATATATATATATATATATATATATATATATATATATATATATATATATATATATATATATACGTTTCTATAATCAAATCTATTTTAGAAAAGAAAACAACATTTCCACAATGGGTAAACGTTTGTAGCATTTTGTCCGAAAGTGTTCTATCCCGTTGTGTACTTCATTATGAAATTAGTATTAGTACCTGAGAGGATGTTTGTAAGTCCCTAAATATATTCAAATTTTCAAGAAACGACGTAATACAGTATAGAGACAGGTGCTGCACTGTTCAACCTGGCATACATGCGAGTTCTTACAATTAAAGATTTGTGTGCATTATGTAAGCATATTTTGATAAGAAAGCATTTAGTATTAAAACTTCTCCATTCAATATATACACTTTTTGTACTTCAAACAGACTTAGACATGTTGGTCAGGTAATAAACCCAACACTGGTATGTATGCCCAGAGCTACAATTTAGGACCATCACAGATCCCAAGTTCCTCAGTTGCAAAACGATGCTTGCATCCAAAATGACTTTAATTGTCGTAGAAAATATATCAGACATCTACCAAGATTAGGATTCACTTATTATTGCTGATGAACGTTTGTTATAATTCGAAAATGAATAGAGTTTGACAGCTATGTTTTAAATGAAATCAGTACATATTTCAATAAATACAAAATTATAGAGCACGTTGCGACAGTAACAGCCGTTCTAGCAAATGTCTACTTACATAAAATGGCAGCAGTTTTATTGTTGCGAAAAATTTAGAGTAATTTAAAATTACCTGCATTGGGTAAGATTTAGTGCTTAAACAAGCGTTAATCCGGTATGCTTTTCTGTGTTTTGATTGTATTGTAAAATAATGTCTAGGATCCGGCTCTACAAGCAGACCATTCCATCTGCGGTACTTCTCAAAATATAAGGATGTAGACGATGATTCACCGTCATAAGCGCCTGCCTCAACAAAAAATCCATTTACCTGAAAAATGAACAAAAATAACTAAATATGTAGGTCTTTTTCCTTTCGGATTTTCCAGTGTCCCAACTTAACCTTTTTTAAATCTATAATAGATATACCGGTCTCATGATTGGGCTGTGTAATAAAATAATTTTAGTATTGTGCCATTTACTAGACATCATCTTATTCAATCAAGATGACATTCAAGCAATTCGATAAATTTCAAGGCTCGTACAGAGTCTAAATTGTTCGACTTGATTCATAAATCTCATTTGAAATGATCATTCATGTAAGATTATCCGTATTTTTCAATTATTATAATCTATCCGGCTTTTACAGGTTTGTAACATGTAGCTATGCGACTTCTCCTATTTCCGAAAATCGGAATGTAGCATGATTTAGAAGAGGGTTGTTTTACGTGTACATTTCACGACAATGTCCTAGTGTAATCTGCATAATCCGAAAAGAATAAAGACAACGTCATACCATGCATGTGTTGTAACAATAATTAGTACTCAACAGTTTTGTTCTTCAAACTACTGATATTAGCTCCTGGCGTCAACATTGTGAACTCACTGTTAATGGGATTGTCTTTTCAACAGGGTATATAATAATTGTATCAAGATGACTAAACTAGTTTTTAGAAGTTCAAAACATTCTTGTCCTCTTGCTTTGAGTAACAGTTCAAACATCTTTGACTACTTGAGACATAATAAAGCAACCAGTCGTTTTGACGACTTGACCAAATAAACATAAAACCAGTTATGGTTTATATAACATCTCCAACATTCAGAATAAAATTGATTCAGTCAAAGCAGCAACAAGAGTACCACAATATACGAAACAATATCCTAGGAAAACACAAGGCATATTCATATGACGCCAAGCAATGGGGTGAGGTCAACTCAAACCTTGCACGGATACACGATCCGATCTCTCTCCCATTCCTATAGTTTAAAATCTTGCACTAGGCATATCATTGATTTGCCATTTGAGTGAAGATTAAGTTACTAAACTTCGCAAATTATGGTAAATGAGCGTGTCTGAAATCCTATACTGACATGGGATAATATATTGTCAGAACAAATGAAGTCACTGCACTGATGCAGTTTATTCAAACGAAATACTTTGAGATATAGAGAGATGCAGAAATATAAGCAAAGGTGCATTGGACTGAACGATTAATATCTCATAAGTTTTTCTTAGGTGTTTTGTTTAAATACCTTGTGGTTGATACGGCTGTCAACATATGGGGTCTGTCCCGCAGAATAGTCCTCGAGATCTCTTTTCAGATTATATGGCTCTCTTGAGGGCGGCTCTATCCAGTAATTCCGTATTAATTCAATTAAGCGCGGGTCATCCATTTTCACTTTCGCCTCATTCAATTTCATCGTCTCTTCTCTGTAGTCGAATGAAGTATTTCTGAGCTGAACAAATGGCTCGAACATGTGACTGAGATTTGCAAATCGTGCATTCGTAGCTCCTGTAAACCTCTGACGAGTCCAAATTGTTATCCCCGTAGTCAACATGATAATAAATCCGAGGAAGTACACTTTACAACGGCGCCTTAGTAGTTTCATTTTTGATTGATGCAATATCACTACAAAATATATTTAACCATTTGGATAAAGTTTTCGCAACAATTTGGGAAATAATTAGAAGTACCTATTTAAAATAATTAAAAAAAAAACACTGGAAGCTGAATTATTTTCTTGAACGTATATAATAAACTATGAAGTCTATTCTTTGTGATAATGAATACGTCTATTCACAAAATTAGTCGCGTGGAGTGTTATACATAATTTTGTTTCGTGATCGCAAAATAAATATACAACGTAGATTTTTCTTATTACATTATTGCTTTCTGTTCAAAATACCAAAATCGTTTTTAGTAACATATAAGACTATTATGTGAAATCATTAGATATAAGAGAGAGATTAATCTCCTTCGTTACATTGACCATACGAGTGCAATACATGAATTTACCGCCTTAATGAGCCTAGCTATAGATAAATACATTTGTACCAGCATCAACGATAAGATAAAGAAATATAAACGACTTACCTATGTAGTAACAAATTAGACCACTATCCTTTCCAGTAGCATCTATTTGACGTTTGTTTCCAATTTTCAGTTTGTTTCACCTAATGCCAGTGCTGCTGTTGCTATGTGTGCTTATTTTCGTCTTCACTATGATACTGGTGTTAACATGTGTCTGAATAGTGACAATAACAATAAGTGAGATGATTGATAAACATAACTGACTGACTTATTTGATTTTCAAGAAAAGAGGCGATTTTTGCTTTTGTGATCCTTTTCATGTTTAGATATGGCTTGCTTGTTTTGGGGTGTTTGTCGTCTGCTTACAGAAGATCTGTTCAACTTTGCAACTTGAACTCGTTTATTTCTTAGCTCCTGTATCATTTAGGTTTAGACTCAACCTAGAAAAAATGCTGCCTTCCGTAATAGTGTAATTTATATATAGATTAAGTATTATGTCGGTTAGAAGCAATTGGTGTGACTGGTGAAATCTTAACTTTATATCTACATATTTAATTTTATTTAGGAATGTAAACTAGGATTTGGTATGAAGGAATGCGACTATATGTTCAAGATTAATTAGCTTTGCTGATCGAATAAAACAGCCATGGCCTTTTTTTTAAGCAACATTCAATGAATATTGTATCTAACATTAATTATATAGTGAGTTAACCTTCTGAATTAATATTATACAAACTATGCATATTATACATAGTAAATACACTAATATTTCGTTGACTGTACAAAGCCACCTGTTGCGAGTCAATATTGGTGAAATAATTTTCACCTGCAGATTTGACGATGCAGCCATCTTTTCTTGACATTGGAAATGAACCAATCTTAGGTTGCACCTATTACTTTCCGATAACACTTACCCATGGTTTTGCCACTAGAATGAATTGGGCGCTCCATTTACCTGTATTTGATTCTAAATAGTCATTCTCCAGTAACATTAACCTCTGTTTTCAAATATTCCAGACTGATCTTGTCAGGACCATCTTTCAGAGGTGTGCAATCGACAATATGAATGTCATGAGAGGTTTAATTGTACAAGTTTTTGTAAATGTGAAAGTGTCTGGTCCAGGCTGTATACTATTTATGAGCTGCGAAATGTGGTTAAACCAAAATCAATACAGTGAGTTTTTATTCCATCGATTGCATGTTTTGGAATTGATAGATTAATTAACTGTGCTATCTCTGTCAACCAAGTCCTTGTTGAACATTTTTTTATGAACAGGAGTTTTAATGATATAATTTAAGTCATTTACTTACTTCTGAATTGTACATAGATTGAGCCGGAAAAGGATTTTGAGATGTAGCTTATTTATTTCTGTTACCATTTAATTTCATTTGCATCTGAATCGAACAAAGATTAGTGCCCGCTGCTTGATGAGCTTTTGATAACTTATATTTATAATTAGAAGCTTTGTAGAAAAGACTAATTTTTTAATTTTCATCGGAAAGACGTGTCTGTTTGAATAGGTTCAATGGTTCACGGACAGTATATCATAAAATAAATTCAAAAGATCTAAATCCACTAACAGCAAATGGCAGCAAATGAATATCTTCATCTAAATCTTGTACTGCATCAAAACAATTTAGCCGAATAAAGTTCTTCCAAGCTTTTGACAAAATCATTTCAAAGGCTTCTGGTCTTGACTTCTAAATATTGTAATCCGTTTGATGCATAATTCATGCATAATTTGTTGGAAAAGTCAAGGCATGACAGTTTAAATCAGACTGGAACATTTTTAATACTATTTCTAGTAATATTTCTTTAAAAAATTGCTTCTGGAAGTCTTGTGGATGCACACATCATGGTCAACAAGCTATAGTTGACTGCCTGACTTTGTTTTAGTTATAAGATCGACACAGTCTACTATTATTTTGCATAATGGTTCGTCAAATGTAGGAATACGTTACAAATGAACCTTATGTGTCTTAGTTTGTATGTTCCTACCATTGGCCACATGCAACAAGATCTACTGTATTTAGAAACAACTATGACAGGAATTATGATGAGATAATCAAAAGACCGGCTAATCAATTAATAAACATTCCTGCTCAAACCTATCATCAAGCGTCCTTTTTTCATAGATCTGGATAGTGAACAAGCAGGATTAAAATCACCAACGACACTTTGAAAGGATCAACGTTCTGATCAAAATCCAAGTCAGGTAACCAATACCTGTTGACTATTATGTGTGCGTCAGCAAGGATTCCACAGGTAATTCCTTTGAGGATTATGAAAAATCTAAAATAATAGTAAATGCTTTGATAAAGTATTTTACTCAACTTTGGCCTTCCACAATCTAGCCAATCGGTTCAAGGGTCAAATTTTAGGTGTGGAACTTAACCACTGACGAATTGAATGAGTAAGAAAAACAAGTTCCTTATGATTGAAAGTTGTCAGGAGGCTTTTGACAAATTGAAAGCCATACTTAAAAGCGCGCCAGTTCATACAGCTCCAAATTTAAGCCAATTGTTTAAAGTCTCTGATGATGCAAGTGATATTGGGGTTGCAGCAGTTTTTATTCGAGAAGTTGACAATGGTATTGATCATCCAGTGTGCTATTTGTCTACGAAATTAAAAAAGCACCAAAGAAGTTATTCAACAATCGAGAAGGAATGTTTGCCTTTGGCATTGACATTGCAACATTTTGAAGTTCACCTTAGTTCAGGTCCTTCTTCGAATATTGTGTTTAGTGACCACAATCCCCTTACTTTCATCGGCAAGATGACAAATAACAATCAAAGACTAGTAAGGTTCAGTTTCTTGTTACATGAATATTTTCGTGACATCTGGCATATCACGGGAATAGATAATTTAGTTATAGCAAACAGAAAACAGTGACCGAATTAGTATCGTGAAGAATCACACATTATTGTGAAAGCATGTAAGAATGGGGATCAAAGAGATGGACTCCTTAAGGAATCCTAATTCTGAACTACACGGTAAATGGGATTTTCTACACAGATACAACAATGTAAAGAAATACAAAATATATGTAGCCACGGGCCTATGCGAGACAAACGCAAAATCAATGATTCTATTTTAAGACCAGAATTTCAACACAGTTGGTATCGTTTATCAACTGCATAGATCAAAATCATGCGAAGTGTTTCGGCGAGTAACTGTTGAACAAGAGATCCTTACAAGATGTGATATTCCCATGCTCACAATTAGCATGATAGTTGCATCTACGAGAAATACAATATATATATATATATATATATATATATATATATATATATATATATATATATATATATATATATATATGTGTGTGTGTGTGTGTGATGCACAAAATCAAGTGGAATCTAGTCTGTGTGGATACTTGATCCATTGATTGCACATGCCAGCTGTCATACATGTTGCATAAAACTACTCAACGATACTGATATATATGTAAACTTTTCCAGCACAAGAACCATTCCATCATATAGACGAGTTATTTGTTAGCACAAAATGTACGGTCGTTTTGGCTTGCCGCTCAGCATTAAGAGGTTAGTGTTAGGACTGGTCGGCCTGGTGTCAAAATAATGTGTCTGTGTGGGACATCATGCTACGTGTCAACGGCATGATGACCCACTTTTGTTATACTAGGATTTCACTTCATTAACATCCAGTATAAGATATACTTAGATGATGTAACTGTCGATAAACACGTCTTTGTCACGTAAGCAGATGCCTACTTCACTATCATGGTTTATTATGGTACTCCAATTGTACTCTTCTGACGGATGACCTCTCGTTATAATCGACACTATTTGGGGAATGTTGGAAGGTTGTTTTTATACGCAAACTATTCGGTACAATTGTATGAGTGAGGTTTAGCAATGTTGATTTCAACATATTAACGCAATTGTTGTGATTTAAGATACCTTAAAGGAGATATGTCATGTACAAAGTATCATGACTAAATATGAAAGTGAAGAAATATTAGAGAACATAACATCAGTAGTATTCTACAAGAAACTTTAGTAACTTAACGATATACAACCTTCGAGGTCAGGCACCTGTACCTCTCTAATGGAATCATATAGGTTGTTGTCGTATGAGTCAAGAAGCTTCGATTGAAAAACTTGATTTCAAGCATCTGAAGTATGTATACATTCAGAAAATGACATAACAAAAAATGTTATGTGTCATATTATGACAAGTATAATGCAAGTTGTATTTTTCAGGTAAAAACTTTACTTGCAACATTCATTGCCGAATCTGGTAAAATAATATTCAAATGGAAAGAAAATTTTAAACCTTTTTCATGTTTTTTATATTATTTCTTAACATACCACTGTAAGTAGCAAGTGGATTTTTATATTTTCATCAGTATTGATGTTAGCGTGATTTGCCCAATTGACATAATTATTGCAAAAATCCCTCTCTATTTTGGCAGCTCAGCTGACTAGCGTTATTTTTAACATTTTGTCGGGGATAAACATTTCTCGCCTAAAGAGTTCATCAATAATCTTTTTTATACACATTAATTATTGAAATGTTCGGTTAAGTTGGTAAACTTGAATCTTTATCGCTTCAACAGCAACGTTTATTAACAGTCATCTATATATTACTTTGTGTTAGGGTAGCAGTGTACGTTGTGATGGGGTAGCAGTGTACGTTGTGATGTGGGTAGCAGATCAGTCTACTTTGTGCTGGGGGTAGCAGATCAGTCTACTTTGTGATTGGGGTAGCAGTCTACTTACACTTTCATGCCCAATCTTTTTTCTGATCTGTCTCGAATGCATGTGGTGCAAACCGGTTCGTAGACCATGTGTCGATCTCAAAGTAATTTTTTTAAAATTGAATGTTGGATCCTTTCTTAAAGATAATGGGATCATTACTCATCTTGAAAGGGTTACACTATTACTTTAATTATCAGCTTGCATGATCGCTAATAGCGTAACATGGAAACAATCTAATAACAAAACCAGTAACGAAATTGAAGGTAACTTTATGCTCTTCTCTGAAGCAAATTATATTTATCCAATGACTGCGGTCTTTCTACTAACTATCAGTAATGGCATTGCACGTATTACATTGATTACATTGTCGACTGTTTGTGTACGAAAAAGTCTTTGTTTCGTTTTGTATATATACTGGTTTTCTTTGTATGTTTTTATTTATTTTGCCGTACCTAATTAAGTGATATAGTTTTGAAAAGGTTGCTGAATTAGACAAATATAATTATTGTTTCTACAGTGATCCACAATGCTTCCTGTCGATCGTACAGTCATCTTATTTCGAAGGCAACACCACTGCTTTGTACTAATAGGTTAGTTTCAACATGCACATTTGAGGCAGATAAATGGATACTTTTTTGGTAAGTAATATATCTGGGAAAATGTAAATCTTCTCATATTTATCCTCCTTAAAGCAAATAATGCAAGTTAGAATTCATTTATATAGAGATAAAGGGAAGTAACATTTGAAACAAAATCGTATTATATGTAACCAGAGTCACGTTCATTTGCTTATCAGCTGGATTATATTTTAATCTAAAACGATACGTATTGATTGATCCATATCTAATCAAACATCACATAATCTCGGCTTGAAATTTAATATATTAACTCACATCAGTTAGCTCTAGATGCAGACGATCGTATATGGTTATAACCTGCGGGACTCAGGAAACTGATTTTAAGTAATCATGCGTTGAACGAGTTAGTTGCGAGCACACTTACCAACTCACTGATTGATACAAACCCAAAGGAACACGGTGGAAGCTTCATTCTAAATTGAAATCAAACCATGAAACCCGTAAGTTCTGACTGAAGACAGGGAGAATAAAAACTCAGAACATGGTCTTTTAGTAGATACATTTATAATTATTGAACAATATATGTAATTCTGTTATACCACTAGCTGAATAACTTTTGGGGCAATCTCGTTCCTTTCAACAATCGTTCCTATATCATATATCGTGTGAGATAGTATCGAGTTTATATATGCAAAGTTAAAAACCAGAAAATATAATAATTATGCGAGTTCTTTTAGTCTGGAAAAGCAATGTTTTTCTGCCTAGATCGCTTTCCTGAATAATTAGTATAATCTTTTATGAGCGCATTTTGAGTATAATTGTTCTCTTTAATGTTATACATCATTTCTTTGGGCGTTATGTTAGATTAAAGATTTACCCGTTAACTACTGAAGCTCGATGAAATGTTATTTTGAAAAGTTTTTTTAAACTTTATTAATTTGTATCTACATGACTTGAAGCACAAGTTAAATTAAATAGAGGGTTAGCTTGGAAAGATACGAATCAAAAGATCAATAAAATATTGACTCATTTAACATAACTTAAAGGTTTCATGTAGATTTGGAGACTGTTACAAGATTACAGGGTGGGATTTTAGGATTCACAACAGAAGACTTAACTATGACATAAATACAATGTTTAATAATGGATGAGTTGAATGAGCAACTAATTATGAAAATGTGCGTGTATATATAATCCACATATCGGATTTAATTAACATAAGAACGTACAGACTTAATGATGAAAAATACAAATAAATTAATTTAGCAAATGTAAAGACAAGGTGCGAATGGTTCACAACGATTTGATAATAAAACGATGGATATAGTTTACTCAAGTAGTAAACGATGTAAAATTTTACTCGTGTGATAAAATGCATTCACTCAGGTAGCAACATAATGGTGATAAAAAAGGGACAGATATACAACTTACTTTTATTGTCCCGAAAGATACACTGGGTTTTACGAACCCCCAAATTAGCCCACAGCTAACAAATTACATGTACGGAGATACACTCCGTCATCAGTACACTGTTTCAGCTCAACGGCTGCTACAATTCAGCTTCACAGCTGCTACAGATTCCGAACACTCGGAAAAATTCGAAACACTCGGAACACTCCGAACATTAGACCCTCCGGACATTAAACACTCCGGTCACTTCAGACACATACACTCCGGTCACTCCAGACACAGACACTCTGGTCACTCCAGACACAGACACAGACAGACACTCTGGTCACTCCAGACACAGACACTCTGGTCACAGACAGACGTTCCTGTCACAGACTGCACTCCGGTCACAGACACATATTCTCTGGTCACAGACAGTAGACTTTCCGAACACCCCGGACATTAGACAGTAGACCTTATACATTCCGGACACACTGGACATTAGACCATTCGGACACTCCGAACACTGGACATTAGACACTCCAGTCACGGTCACTCCAGACACAGACACAGACACTCCTGTCACTCCAGACACAGACATTCTGGTCACAGACAGACACTACGGTCACAGACACATACTCTCTGGTCACAGACAGTAGACATTCCGGATACCCCGGACATTAGACCCTCCGGACACTCCAGACATTCGACACTAGACATTCCGGACGCCCCGTACATTAGAACCTCCTGACACGCCGGTCGCGGACACTAGACACTCCTGTCACAGACACAAGACACCTCGGACATTCCGGTCACAGACACAGACACTCTGGTTACAGACACAGACACTCTGGTCACAGACACAGACACTCTGGTCACAGACACAGACACTCTGGTCACAAACAGTTGAAAATGTATCCAATACCGTGTACTATACATAACCCGGGCATTATAACGTAATGACGTTAAACACGGTACGTTATATAGATTACATTATAAGCACAATAATTACAAAATGACAGGTTCAAATATAGACTTAATCCTGCTCGATAAGAATCCTACTATATTAAACAGTTCTCAAAAATAATGTTGCTTTAAATTACCGATATAAATCCCTTGCAAAGTCGAAAACAATAGAAATATATGCATTGTACTGCGTACACCAAAGCTGCATAGCAAACATTCAAAAATAAACGTGGTAATATAGAACTTAGAACTTATAGACTAGAAATGAATAAACTTAGATACCTTTACAGCTGAAGATGTGCAAGTCCTTGAAGCGAGTGTTGGCACTTCTGGTTCCCGTCCCAGCACATACAGCTGGTAAGGACACAGATGTGGCACCCTTATTTAGCCAAAACAAAGTATGTAGGTGTAGGTTTCCCTGTCCACCTAATTGTATTGTTTGTGTTTTTGTTTTTGATTAGTTGAAGAAATTGTAAGGGTTTATTTCAGTTTTGTTCGTCAAAGTTTCTTTATACCATTATAGGCTTGGTGACAAAGTCCCTTCCCTATGCCTGAGCTGGCAATGGGCCTGGGTCAAGGTCCTCCGAGCCTGGAACTTAGGTTGGTACTACACCCTCCCCCCATGAGACCATTCAAGTCTCATGGTTGGTTTCTCTCCCTTTTAATGTGAGTATTATATCTTTGCGCGGTGACTTTGCCAGAGTCATTTTTGTCCATGTGTGGTGCTTGGTTGTGAGTGTGTTGTTGTTATTGTTCTCAGTTTCTATGTTGGACATCACTATTTAGCTCAAATTCATTTTGGTTTTATTATCCGTGTAATCCTGGTGTATAATTTGAAGAATGATTATTATTGCCGAAACAATGTACTTTTTAGCAAGTTATTGAAGTGTGAGTATTTTTGTTTCTGCGTGTATGATAGTTTTTTTGTTGTTGTTTAGTTATGTATACCTTGGTATACTGTTTTCCAATCTTAATTAGCTTTTTGCACCTTAGCGCTATTCCTATTAAGATTTACAAAATGTGGTCATTTAGTATGTAATCAGGCATTATTTATTGGTATAGTTCATATGTTGTCCCGGTTTGTACTCATTCTATTTTCCTCTGTTTAGTCTCGTTCAGGTCTCGCTTGCGGCGTAGGTTGTATAAGCCGTTGGTAGCCTTTATACATGACAGTCTTTTCCTCCCTTGTGTCGATTTTATTTTTCTGTACGGTTTATCGTTACCCTCTGTGTGTTGTTAATGGTTAATTTGTGATGCTGGGTGTGGCTCCGTTACAGTGTCGTCGTTACTGGTTATACCTCTAGGACGTACTATCAAATGTTTTTGTTTAGTATTTATTTAGTTTCCTTATATATAGTCAGTCCGTGTCTTCATTTGTAGTCCATTTTTATTCCATCATTGTTTTTCGTTATTAAAAACATTGAATATATGTAGTCCGTGTTTCTTATTCTGTTATTAGGTTTGTATTATTAATAATATCCACGTGTGAGTAAAGTCCATGTTCACTTCAGAATCCAATTCCATTTCCAAGTCGTCATTGTTTTTATCAGTCCATTTTGTTTAATTGGGTTTTTTGGTTAATAGTATCCATGCGTAAGTAAATTCCATGTTCACTTCAAGAGTTCAAGTCCATTTTCAAGTCGTCGTTATTTTGGCAGTCAATTTGTTTAAGTGGTTGTTTTTCTTTAGTTAATGATATCCATGCGTAGGTAAAGTCCATGGTCACTTCAGAATCCAAGTCCGTTTCCAAGTCGTCGTTGTTTTTGGCAGTTTATTTTTGTTTAAGTGGGGCTTTTTGTTAATAATATCCATGTTCACTTCAGAGTCCAAATCCATTTCCAAGTCGTCATTGTTTTTAGTAGTCCGTTTTGTTTCAGTGGGTTATTTAGTGAATGGTATCCGTCTGTCGATTGTAGTCCGTAGTCATAAATAGTTGTCCGTGTTCGTGTCTGTTCGTTGTGATCTTATTCATTCCTGTTTGCCTGTGGTAGGCAGCGGCATCATTTATTGGCTCCCTTGATACCGGCAGCCTGTTTAGCTGGCATTTTTTATGTATGCACGGGAATGAATCGCAAGTCCTTGAAGCAGACTGCCCGCTGACAAGAATATTTCGTATTGTAAAGAAATGTACATATGGTGAGGTATTTACACAGACAGTCTGTGCACTGTAAGCATTCGGTTCGTCCCATCGAGAGCACATCGCACGTGCGGTACGACACAATATACATAAATCACCCTCGGGCATCATTGTACACAAAAGACGAAACCCGAATCCATGTATTCAATAAATAAAAGAGTTTAATTCCGTGACAGACTTTCACTGCTTTATATTTTCGTCATTCTTTTGGTTACTCTGTTTGTTTGGAGTGCTACCTACATAACGTCTGCAGGTTATGTGCATGTATATATACATATAAGAATTTCTGAGATATGTATTTTCTCCAATAATGTTTAATGATACCTTACGATTGAAAAGCGTAAGTGTAGCTGCACAACTATTTTCAAATTCATAAGCATAAATATGGTGTCTTAAATAAGACAAAATATTCGTGCTAATAATATAATTTGTTTAAACATTCTGTATGCATAGTGGATATTTTTATATTAGTTGCTCCAATAGAAACTGGATGTTTGTACGCAGGTTCTACAAGATAACATCTTTAGTTTTGAAACGGAATAATATAGTGTTGATACAAACAATAAATAATAAAAGTCTATCAAAATAGAATTATCTTGCAACCAGTTAAATGAGCCATGAGTGATAATTTCTAATTGAAGTTATGCTAGGAGTCGAATACTTTCGTTTTTTAGAACCTTGCTTGTTTCATGAAATAAACATATTTATTTTCATACAGTTCATTCAATATTTTATTTCACAAGGACTGACACATGCAATGGCCCCTACACACCTTCTCTTGAAAGTATCATATATGATTTATTTGTGCAATTCTGCTGGTGCTGAGGTACACAGCAAAGCTTTCCAAGCTCACGTTGTAGGAAAGGTAACTCAAAATCATAGTCATAAGTGCATTCCTGATACGGTTGTAGCCCGTTCGACAGAAAAAAATGTGTATAGCATTATCGTGTGATGCGATCAATCTAACCTTGGAGATTGTACACATGCAAACAAAATAGATCATTACTCGATTATCTTCTGGACAATGAAACACATATACGAATTAAGTTTTTAAAGAGGTTACGATCGATTTAGGGACATTTCTGTGTGTTGCAGATACAGTTAGACCTGGTAGAGTGTTCATATCAAGACTTTGGACTGGTTACGGGAAGTAGTGTAGAATTTCAGAAACCTAAACGGTGTATTCAGGAATGAGTTAATGAAATGTTTGTAAAATGAATTGTTCACGAAACGTATTGTTTACATGCTCTTGCAAGAATAAGGTCCAGATGTTCATTATGCTGATCCTCAGTGTAGAACAGTTTTACAGACAGCTCTTCATGTCGTTAATATTGCATATAAAGTGTAACGGAACGGAGGTCTATATGCAAACATATTAAACACTGAACGGAAATTTCATCTTTGTAGACCATTTTCCAAAAGTTTATCAAGTGAATTAGGTCCGTTGACATGATTTAAAACTGAGCCATTTTTGACTTCAGCTAGCACGTTTTACTTTAATAAACGAATAGTTGGCACGCTCGCTGGGTTAAAATACCTAGTCATATAAAATCGAACCTTTCCTTGCGTTATTTTGCTATTAGTTTTCTACCACACATCCCATCCCGACCAAAAGTCTATATTCATAGACCGACACTGTTCATTTCATGCGTAACGAGCTTCTGTCGACGTTATTATCTTCTTTAAAAGAAGGTCAGCCTTCTGTCTCGAATGGTTCTGTATGTACAGTGTCCACCCTGAACCTAACCATGCAAATATCGACGAGAAGAGATTACACAGTGAACTGCTGGGTCACCTCTCACACCAAGCACGAACATACTTATTTTGACTTTCATATTTCGATCCATCCGTAACGTTTCCTATTGTGTTCATAGGTCATTTGCCTCTTGCATACAGCGCCATCGTGTAGCCGCTGCAACTAATACTACTACTAGTAATAATAATAATAATAATAATAATAATAATAATATAAAGAAGAATAATAACAAGAATAACTGGTAGTATAACCATAAAAAGAAATCAAATGAAATACATTCAGGAAAGTAAAATAAGACAAATATGAAAAATAATAATTTTAAGAAACGTTATAGACATTAAGAAAATGCACAAAACAAAACCACGATTTAAAAAAAGACAAAATTAAAAAAAAAAATCTTTTTTTTGTACCGTTATTTTCATTTATATTTTCTCCACTTAGTAAAGCAATAGGATATATGTTTATTAATGAAGGGAATTGTATTTCGTTTTCATTCTCAAGTTGTTTTTTTATTCTTTCTTTTTGCTTCTGAATTTTATCACTGCCGGCGGGATTTAGTATCTAAGTCCTTGACTGACTGGGAATAGAGTGGGCTATTTCATTTTGAATGCACAGATTAATAGATAATTAAATAGAACATTTATTTCCTCTTTCTTTATGCATTAAATGAATATATAATCATGAATTAACACATAAATGACGAAACAAATTACTGTTGCTTTTTATCGCTTTTCTCTACGCGCGATTGTTATTACATTGTGCATGACATGAAAGAACTTTTTGATACTATAAACATCATTCGTATTATAGACTTCCTGAAAGTCGTAAATATTTACTCTAAACTCTGACTTTTATGCTATCACCTTGTGCAGTTTTATGCAATATATATACCGTCCCATTTTAATACCTTTTCATCTTTTTTCATTAACAAAGAACATTTACATCTCCCGTTGCTCCGGAAGCTTTATTTTGCACCGTTACCATCTTACCGTTTTTAATTTCAACCATTGGTTTTTTATATCGCTGGTCGATATAGGACCTTTTATAATTTTTAAAAAAAGAGTATACAAGTAACTTTTTGTTTGGCGCTAAATAGCCTAACAGTGCTGATGAGCCGTTAAAAATAAAATCAATCAATCAATCAATCAATCAATCTCTTTTTAGCATTTTCATAACTATTCTAGATCAGAAATCGAAAGAAGCAGTCCCTCTTGAGATCACAAAAGATAAACATCTTTCACTTTATAACTTCGGTGCCCTATTTTCGATCCTTGCTTCCGTCAGGTAAAACGAATTATAGGCCCCCACACATCATTCATGGATTGTCCCTACTGGAACAGTTTGCTTTCCTTTAGATAAACAATATCTAAGCATCTAGAACGTTTCAAAGTTATATGTCTATGTTACAAACTACACAGTGTCGCCACGGGGGATCTAAAGGTAATGACAAAGGAGTCACTTAAAACGTATATCAAGCAATACTGGTACTCAAACCAGGGTCATTGTATGGCTATTTCGTGCATTCTTGAACACTACGAATTAAAAACTGTAGATTATCTCCTGCTCAGCATTAACCTCATTGACCATTAGTGCCTGCATTCAATTCAAATGCTAAAATTAAAGTTACAAAAGACAATTACGAAAAATAACAACATAAAACAAGTCGTAGGGGAAATAATGAAATGATGAAAAACGAGTTTATCTTCATGAATGTTATATATGATATATAGACACACACACACACACACACACACACACACACCCACACACACATATATATATACATCAAACAATGCATGCAAGAGGCTTAGGACTGTCACTAAAGGCAACGAAGATCCTTTAAGGATCAAGCCATGATACGGTTCTATGAATAATGTGCCAGGTAGTTATAGCGTACCGTTTCACACAAGCTGAATTTGGCGACAGAGAAAACATGCATTTTGGTGATTATTTTGCAGAATTAGCTTAATTTATATAGAGCCATGTTTCGACCGAAATGTTCACATGAGAAAGTAAGAACAAATCTTGGAATATGCCAGAGTTGACGAAAACAAAAATGAATCATTTGAACGGAATGTTGTTCCTAGAAGTTCCGAAGAATCTGGAATTCGGAACAAAGTTTATTTGGTCGACGATAACAAGAAAATTGCGAATATTGCACAGTGGTTACCACAATGTTTAAGCCTTCAGAATCAGTTCACTGCATAACTGAGAAACCAAATTGGTGTATGGTTGTAGTCGTCAATATTCAAACACAGTCTAAGGAGTTATATATGTCTTACATTGGATAAGAAAGAGACAATGGCATTTTTCTGGAGCCCGACTATCATTACATATCCTATCTTATGCTTTCGAAGACGTTACCATGTGAACAACTTGGCACAACGAACATTGGTTATATATATATATATATATATATATATATATATATATATATATATATATATATGATTCACCATGGTGCCGATTACACTGGACAACAAATTTTTACAAAAGTCATGTTACTGAAATAAAATTAGTCAATTCTTATCAATTTTTATGTGCTGAACACGAATATGACAGTCAAATTGCAAAATTGGCTCTAGTTTTTTTGTAATCTGCAAGAAATTAATGTTTACATAACGAAATGCATTCCAATAGTAAAAGGTCAACTGTAATAGCCTACCTATAAAAAATCAAGTCATTGACTACATCTTAGATTTCTTCGCCTGTCTCTTGTACAGCTGTTCGGGAGCATCTCTGAGGAGTGTCCAGCAGTAGTCAGCCAGCATTGTAGTGGACCATTTTCCCTGGTATCTTTGTTCCATTGTTGCGATATCTTGATGAAAACGTTCGCCGTGTTCATCACTAACAATATCACAGTTGCTAGGAAAGAAATCCAAATGGGAATGAAGGAAGTGAATCTTTAGAGACATATTGCAGCCAAGTTTCTTATACTTCATCAACATGTCTTCTACTAGTTCCTTATAGTTTTCTGCCCTAACATTTCCGAGGAAGTTTGTAGAAACTAGGCGAAAAGCATTCCATGCTTGTTTCGCGTCACCTTCCAGCAAGTTGTTGAACCGGTCATCTTTGAAAAGCTCTCGAATCTGAGGACCCACAAAAACTCCCTCTTTAATCTTTGCTTCGCTGAGTCGAGGGAATTTTTCATGCAGGTATCGGAATGCTGGCAAAGTCCGGTCAATGGCTTTCACGAAGTTCTTCATCAAACCTAGTTTGATGTGAAGGGGTGGTAGCAAGATTTTCTGAGCCTCAACCAGAGCTGGGTGTTGGATATTCTTCTCTCCAATGGCTACATTCTGCCTGTGAGTCCATTCCTTCCTCATGTAGTGCATTTCCCTTGCTCGGCTATCCCACTCGCATAAGAAATACATGTATTTTGTATATCCTTGCTGCAGTCCCATTAAAAGGGCAACTACCTTCAAATCACCACAGAGGTGCCAGCTGTACCTGTTATACTCAATGGAATTCAGTAGCTGCCTTAAGTTATCGTATGTCTCTTTCATGTGGACAGCATACGCTACTGGAATAGATGGAAGAATGTTTCCATTGTGCAAAAGCACAGCCTTGAGACTCAGTTTCGAAGAGTCCACAAATAGTCTCCATTCTTGTGGGTCATGAGTGATTTTTAAAGCATTCATGAGGCCCTCAATATCGGAACAGAATATCAGATTACTTTCCTTTCTGAAGAAAGGCTCCAATTGCTGGTGGCGCTTTCGATATGCAGTAATTGTGACATCTTCTTCTAGAAGATTCCATTGTTGGAGTCTTGATCCTAGCAATTCTGCCTTGTTCTTTGATAAGTCCAAATCACGAATCAGGTCATTTAGTTCTTCCTGTGTTATTCTGTGTGGGGTTGATGATGCACCACAGTGAAAATCTGGATCACTGCATGCTGATGGACCAGGAGAAGAACAGGTCGACTCACCTTTGTCTTCGTCAGATGAATCAAGAGAATATTCTGCTGGAGGTTCTGGAATAGGAAGTCCCTCACCATGTGGAACTGGTCTCAATGCAGACGGAATGTTTGGGTAGACTATTCTCGACTTCTTTCGCTTCGTTATTCCGCCGGAAAGAGGAGGAACCAAGCAGAAGTAACAGTCATTTAGGTGGTTGCTTGGCTCTCTCCACACCATTGGGACTGCAAACGGCATTGATGACCTTTTGCAATTCAACCACTGTGAAAGCTGTGTTGTACATGTAGCACAGCATATATGCGGAGCCCAAGGCTTGTCTTGGTCACCAACCTTGCATCCGAAGTAAAGATGATATGCCTTCTTCACTTGAGAATTGATACTTTTCTTCTGGTTGGCAAATGTCACTTCCCCACAAATATAGCAAAAATTGTCCTCGGTATTAACACACTTTCGAGGCATTACTGTTCTTTATTGTACGTAAATGGATAAAGTAATAAGTTTTATGTAACAGTAGCTTGAACTGTCTCGCACAACGTCTAAAATATTTTAAATGCTGAACCTATCTGATTGGGCTTTATATAGTACACTGCTTGCGTCAGCTTCAGCAGCCGCCTGGCATTAGTATAATAGGCCTACACATGTATAGTACACTGCTGACGTCAACTTACTTCAGCAGCCGCATGGCATTAGTATTGCATTGCATCAGAAAATGATGCAATCAGCTGTGGATGATGTGAGCATGATGGTATTATGCAATGTTACATCATTATTCCGGATGTTGCTGCAGTCCTACTGGAGAAATTTACACAGTGAAACATAGAAAATGAGGTATATGAATATCTTCAAAACGAGAGCCAATACAAATTTTTCACGGTTATATTCGTGTTCGGCACACCAAAATACTACAGATTAGGGCCTTTTCAAGTCAGTAATGATTTCACTGTTGACCAGTGTTATATATGGGATTTTGATGATGATAATTTAGGAATAATATATCTGACACTACTTATAACAAAGACAAATTTCAGTTATTTCCGTTCATGCGTTGGATTTTCAAAGCCAATTACTAATACTTACCCTTACTATGGTGTCAGTGAACGTATTCACGGCCAAGCGATTTTCCTTAGGAGGTCATACGTAATCACGCCTTAACGCCAACGTTATGCCCATCTAATACATTTGGCGAATAATCAGCTGGATATTTTTCTTTCCACGAGCATTTTTTCCCCAACTTATTTGCGGCTAGATCGAAATCCTCATAATTTTTAAAAAAATCTCAACGCTGAAAATGACATGTACATGAGTAGCAACATGCTAATACATCTTTTATCAGAACTTTCAAGTGCACAAATTTCTCTAGCCCTCCAGGATTTATATGAAGATATTTGCAAGTGAGGATACATATAATCCGAGGACCTTCAATGTAATCGCACTTGAACCAAACCGATGGAATCCATCGAAAAGAACCGGAATACTACTGTTCTGAAGAAACAGTTGTAATTTCACTTTTTGATTAAATATTTCTGAACTATTACCTGTTTTATTTTATGTTGCCTTTCAAACATATTTGTGGAGGAAAAAAAATACATAGGAATAAACATCCTAAGTGACTATTGTGAAAGTAGTGTTAAAGAATCTGACGTTTAATACAGAATCTGACGTTTAATACAATGTATTTATTTAGTGTTGCTTTAGTGTTGTAAACATATTTATTGAAACACTTATATGATGAAGATAGTGTTTAACGTAATACTTCAAAACATTGATAATGGAATCTTTGATACAAGAGATAAGTTTCGGATTTTATTTAAAATGTATAATTTCTGTTTTCAGTTTTAGATTTTATTCCATCCTCAAAGGAGATAAATGGAAGGAGTCTGAAAAAAAGGTCCTGCAATGTTAAGATTTAAATTTCTCGGATATTTATTTGTATCTTTCATCATTTAAATTACTACTCATATTTCCCAAGCTCAAACAACAATCGAAACTTTCATTGTCAATTTGAAAAAGAGCTAAATGAAACGATTTTAAAAAAAAATACATTCTTCATAACAGGCTTGCCACAAAGTCAAAGAATTCCATATGTCGCACATTAGAATGTTTTCACATAACAAGCGAAATGTATTAAATGTAACCAATAATTTCAAGGAACAAAACTTTTTTCCCAAAAGAAAGATTGTACTTCTCATCGATGATAAAACTCGAAATTACGAGCAGAACCTTGTATTATAAATTATAAATATGGTTTTAACATTTTAAAATATTCATCATCTTGACTAATATTTCAACTGCCACTACTACTACTACTAATACTACTAATAAAATAATATTTGGGGCCCCGAGTGGCCGAGTGGTCTAAAGCACTCTCCGTTACGGATCACTGCCATCTTACCTCTTTCTGCGTGGGTTCGATTCTAGGATTGGGTATGTGATAAAGCTTGATAGTAACTTGTCGTGGGTCGATGGTTCTTAAAGGGTTTTTACCGGGTTCTTCCTCCACCATTAATACTGGCCGCCATACATGGCCTATCGTGTGCTGAAAAATGGCGTTTAACCCTTCAACAACAACAACAACTAAAATAATACCGATAATAGTGACGTTATTTTAAGATGTTAACATATTTAGCGTTAAGGATAACTCCCATTTAGTCATAATATACATGTACACAATTTACATACATATATAAATCAGTTACAATTAGTAATCTTACTTACAACGATAGCAAACATGCAATAAATGTGTATGGCATGAAAAACAACCAAACGAGAGAAGTGTGTATACGCAATAAATTTGGAATACGGATCGGAGCAGCAGCCAAAAAAGTACTGATTATACGCGGACTTGAATCGCCAGTAAGAAGCGGAATCTCTCATTACAGTAGGAATATTATTACATTATATTGAACTCAATACAGTAAGGTATTCATCGAAATACTATAAGCGAGATTGCGGAAAATAATGTTTGGACAATGAAGGAAGATCAAGGTCATTTTGCGATTTTGCGTGACCATTGTGCGTTTTGTACATGAAAGTTAATTGTTTAAATGATACAAGATAGTTGTCAAGTTGATATCGACAACGTTTCAAATACTGCTGAAAATATAAGTTTGAGATTCGTTCGTTTACAATTGTATTACTAGTCTTACTGTTATAATAATAATAATAATAATAATAATAATATGAAATAATAATAATGATAATAATAATAATAATAATAAATAAGACATTGTTTGCATCATCATCATTGTCATTATCATCATTTATTGTACTTTTGCTTACCTTCTTTTACTTTTTTTCGTTGTTCTTTTTTTTCGCTTTATGAACAACAACGCTATTGTTTTCTTTTGTCGTTTTTAAATTCAAGAGAAAATAAAAAGTTAAGCAAGGAAACAATAAGAGAAATATTTATGAAAACGAATTGTTAGTTTCTTTTAAAGTAGTTACAGCTTAGATCAAACACTAATAATTATAATTAAACCTTTTAACCAAATGTTTTGAATACATATCTTAACAAATTCAATGAAGGCAAGAACAAGTAAACAAAAGAGATATGCTTGATTCAATTCTGTAATGGCTTTCAGAAGAAATTAAAAATCTTGTACTAAACAGGGTCTAAGACATTTGGAAATCTTACCAGGTGGCACTTATAAGTCTATATACAGCCATTCTAGGTACGAGAGCGTTACGTGAAAGGACAATCAGCACCGATTAGACACATCTTGACTGAGTTGTTCTTTAAGCGAATACAGTTAATTATATGTGTTACCTTATAATTCCCAAATTATAACGCCGTAACGCCGAATGAAGAGCATGCCTTTTGAAAGGAGCTATTTGATATGGTAACCAATGTAATGTACAATCATATTTATCTTGATATCGTAAGCAGTGTGACAAATGATACACACGTTTCAGTTAATATTATATGGTGGAGGGAATTGCTTGTTGTTTCGAGATTTGTAATATATATAATCTATTCATCATATTTATTGTCCTTAATCTACTTGAAATCCAAATTACTGCTCGAGCGAACTATTTAGATGGCTTGTTTTCGATCGCATAAATACCATTTTTGTCTCAACAATTGTTCATAAGTAATACTGTGCACACCGTGTCTTCAATCTAGACCAGTATATGTCATATTGTAAACAAGTAATTAAATGATAGAGGACTGGTTAGAAAGACTCTTTCTAATTGATTATTGCTTTCATATTGGTATTCAAATAACATGTTCATCCTGCTCAGTGAGTAAGTTAACAGTTAGTGATTGTTTTTAAAAACATACCCGAGGTAGCTTGGATGACAAGTGGTAAGTTTGCAAAAAGGGAAACAAATGACGAATAAAATCTATTCATGACACTGGATGATATTTGTAATGTTTGTTTTGCAACAAACCTAGCTAGGAGTAAAGCAGATATTTCATCCAGAATATTTCACGAACTTTTCGTAAATATAAGGACAATACATAAAAATTAATTATGATTTATAACAAGGAGTGGATATCCTATAATGTGTTTAGTCAATATAACCAATCCGTCAGAATATTTAAGAGACAATGCAGCAGTGGGGATTTGTAATAACTTAATAAATATATTCCAAAAAGGCTAGTGTGTATATCTTGATTCGCATTTTCGTGTTTCATTCACAAATAAACACACATTTTATAACCTCGACTTATCTCCCATATGTCTCTGTCCCTATGCATGTTCTGTCTGTCTGTCTGTCTCTCTCTCTCTCTCTCTCTCTCTCTCTCTGTATCTCTGGGGTTAACATATAATTCTATTTAAACTGTACGATACACGAATTCGATACCATTTTCTGCCAATATATTTTTCAAACGAAGCAAATAGACCAGTCGTATTAAAATAATTAAAATATTCTACTGCCCGAAATACAAAGAAAAAATTATATTCACTGGTGAAATTGTTGGTCATTATCTTTAATCGTGACTAGAACATACTTATGAAAGAAAAAAGTTCAGATACAGCCAAGGTAAGTATGGAAAACTCTCGTCAGATATAACTGTCTATTACATATGTAGTATTTGTTTTGTGTGAGAAACTTAAATTTCCATTTGAGTTCACCTTGACACATAAGATGCATTCCATCCATAGTGACCAATGATTTGCAATATTACATTTTGTCCCTAACAAACCCCTCACCTATAACCTGCGAACAAATTTTAAGCAGCATATTTTGCTGCAGTTAGTTTGAAAATGGAAATCTAATGTTTAATTCTCATAGTCACAATAATCTGCTGGCCCATTTTAACACAGGATACCAATCCCGAGTCCCAATTGCTATCCTTTTCAACTATTATTGGTAAGCTTTTGTGAAACTCATTGGCAGCCAAGACGACCAAAATATACTTTTTCAGTCAAGCAGCCTGTTGTTTGTTGTCCACTTCCTTTAGCAATATTTGTATTGTGGTTTCCTCAACAGCGGAATAAATCTCACTTTCCGTTTCTTTTCCAAGACCCTCCAAGCCAAACTCCTATAAAAGCAAACTGATTAGCACCGCTGTGAATGGTTCAGATCCTTGATTGCATGAATTTAAGCTCGTTAATAATTTTGCCGATAATATAACCGTTGTTGCTTCAGGTATATATACGTCAGAGGTTGTATACCATGAATACTAATTAATATAATTTTTGAAGTATTCTGTGACACATTAGAGCAAACGTAAGTTAGAATCAATGGGATTAGGTCAAAAAAACATCTGATCAAAGTATGCGGTACAGTGAGATGGCGTAAAGGTTGCTGATAAAACTTAAATAATTAGATCGTGTGCATGCTACATGGTGATGGGACGAAGTTGTAGGGCTTAAACTAAGTACTGCTCCGATTGATGTTGGGAACGTCTCATAGCACACAATACCAACAAAGGCCCTCTGTCTCTCCTTGTTAAGGCGTAAACAAAGTGGATTGTTAAAGGAGCACACATTAATATCGGCTTTACAAAGAATACTTACGACTGTCGTAAACAGCTTCAGCGAGGAACTAGAATTTCAAGTTTGACAAAATAGAAAGGATAAATTTTGTACATCAATAAAACTTTGCACATGTTACTTTCTTATTAATGACCTTGTGCCTTTGGCAACTTTGGCTGTAGCAGCGTTGATTGTAGCTCGACTGCAATCAAAGACGATAGTTAAAAATTTTAATGACGGTAATGCTAGTCCACGACCTTTCTCGTATGGATAGCTAATAATTCTTCAAAATGCCCTTAAAAAGTGAGAACATTTATACCGCTTTGGTTTGTTCTGATGCTATCAATCATTGTATTGGGGAGAGGGGAGCACCTCAAATAATCCTCATGCTTTGACCATTTTTATAGCACAATGAGCAAAAAAGATGTTGGTGATTCGTGTTCATAATTCTTCGCTTTACGCTAGTTTTCGAAGACAAGACGCGATTGATGGAGAGCTTTTAGAGCTACTTTTCAAGGTGTCATCGTGTCCGGTGGTTTTCCGCAATCTGTATATATTGTTTGTTTTTTGTGTTTTTTTTGTTTGTTTTTTTTTATTGCCACCTCGTCGATGATTACTGTACTGTGCGGTTTGTATTGCGTGTCCGATATTTTGCTTTTCTTTACGCATTACGTTTTCATTAGGCTGAGATCTACCTTAGCGATCGCTTTGTCGCGAGACATTTAATATGTTTTCGAATATGTTGTTATTTGTTTCATGCAAGGGGCAAATATCTTCATTTTCTTCTTGTTTTTACGTCAGACCATTCGAGGACAATCACGATAGAGGAAGCAATAGTTGTTGACATTATGTTAATCTGCGCACACAAGTGGCAATACGCTCAGCTGTAAGTGTGGCGTCAGCTCCATCAACCAAATGTCGCTTGCGTATGCACATGTTGTACAGAGTGTGTCTCTGTTTAGACTCAGTGTAAGTCTCGCAAAATTAGTTTTTACATTTGTATTTTAGATTCGCAGAACGTTTTGGGATATGAATGATATAACTTATCTCTGAGGATCGTGGTATGCAATTTTCATGGATATAGAGGATGTGGCGAGTTAGTTCCTCTGAGGACACGAACCTCAAGCCTATCCTGTACTGGAATATTCTTCTCATACTTTTACTTCCAAAATGTAAGAGCGCCCGATAACTTGCTTACTGCGAGTCGCACCTACAATTCCTTTTGTTCTCAGGTTTTGAGATTGCGTGCTAGTGATCATGCACATTATATACCTGCAAGGAAAGTATATCGGTGTAGCCGTATGGCTGACAGCATGAAGAACTTTTGCTTAGGATACACTGCTGCGTGATCCCATTATTCGATGCATATCTTCATTGGGCTATCATTCTGATCCAGTCCATAGTGGTCATTCTCCGCATTGACGCAGATACAATTCTTACAGATTTTTGTATACCTTGTCGAGCTGATCCAATCCTCCTTTGCTGATATCTTTTTCTGTCTCACATGAAATTTATGTGTTTTGGTTGGTGTTCCACAAACTCAAGCTTCTTTTAATCGTGAAATGTAATTACTTACAAGCTGCAAGACAAAGTGATTGAAGATCATGTCGTCTGTGCAATGACTTTGCGACCGTCTCATCTAATATTGTCTCCGGCAAAAACCATACTGCCAATATGTGCCAAAAAACCCACATTACACGGACCGGTGTATGTTGCTGCCAAATACGTTGCTCGATAACGAACTTAATTGCGACAGCGTTATCATATATATGCTATGTCCAGGTTAAGACGAGGCTGTTGCTGCTAGCAGCGTCATATGTCCCAAGCGATACACAACGTTTACAATAATTCCACCATTCGAAATAAAACTCGTAGCAGAACTTGAAGCAGGAGCCTAAGATTTGTCTAAAGATTCTACCATATATTTTAATACAATCGCTGATATTCTGTTTATAGTATTAACACGTCTTCAAATACTGATTTCACTAAACATATAATTCAATGTGCATGATCAATGTTGCAACATAGACAAGGCTACTTGTGGTAGAAACAGGATTTTGTTAATTTTCTTACCGCGTTACGGAAACTGCTTTCACCTGCATTTGAGAACGAAAGCAGCAGGCAATCTGTATGTGACACATATTTTATTTCTGCAGTTTTTCATAAGTTGTGCTCCATCAGTCTTTTACGTATGCTGTCTGGATTTTTTGCACGGTTATGTATATAATGCCATTTGTACCAGTGGAAACAACCTGGAATGACAAAAAAATGTTGATAAGAGACTTCACTTGTACCAACATGGATTTCGCATCTTGTATAAGATTTATTACTTATCATTGGAGCGTCTGAACTTGTTTGAACAGTTTTGGATAGACATGTGTCTTCATGCACATATAGGTATTCCCATTCTGCCCGACAATTTTATCACCGCTCCACCCGTTACTGGTGATTATCGATGTATTGCAGTAATTCTATCACATAACGTCCCCTTTTTGGACGGCATAACTGGCCAATGTTGATCCTTAACGCGTCCATATAAAATTCGTAATTAGACGTCTAAAGTTCTCAAATAATAATGTCCTATAAGGAAGTTAGGGCTGGCCTCAGCCCAAATCAGCTTGGAAAACGATTGTAGGGTCACACTGCAGCTCTCTTTGGTGTGGTTAGCTGGTATTATTTATATGTGTTTGACACAATACGCAATTTAATCGGATGAATGCGACCACATGAAATAACACTTCGGTAACTTTAAAATCAACAAAGTCAGTGAGATGGCGGAACAGCAATATACTGGTACGTTTATATTTCCATTCCTCTCAGCAATTTCAAATTTGCTAACATCTACGTCTCTAGCGGTTCCAAAGCTGGCTGAGTTATGGACCGTAGGAACTGCAAGCTCAACCACTCTGCAAAAGAAGTTTGCAAGACGCATACAAAGAAAGGATTGCGATTATCCTGGGTCTCCATGGTTCCCGAGTGGAAGTATTCTTTGACTGTAGCCTCATTTTTTAACCTGTCCATTAACCAGTTTTGCATTTGCTCTCTGTGGTAAAATATGTCTAACATTTCCTAGATTTTTGTCGGGATGAACAACAGTGAAACTGGCATCATTGGCATAGATGTTGCATTAGGACCCGCGACTAAGACTTTGACATACGTGGCAACGCCTCCACATAGTTTATATTTTGATTATCTCTCTCTCTCTCTCTCTCTCTCTCTGCACATCCTCTTCAAGTTGCTGGTTATATATATATATATATATATATATATATATATATATATATATATATATATATATATATATATATATATATGCAGAGAGAGACGGTGAAAGACAGAGAGAGAGAAAGAGGGACAGAGAGAATGAAAATTTTACTTCAGATTTAACAATTATTCCATAAGAACGATAACAATAAATCGTTATTAAAGAAGCTCAAATTCTACTCATTCGTTATTTATTCCAGAACATAGTAATTATTTATTCTGTCTAACTTTTTCCTACTATATATATATATATATATATATATATATATATATATATATATATATATATATAAGTAATCATTACACAAGAATTTTAATTATGCGGTAAGATTGGACATTTCTGAGTTCAATATGAATTGATTGCCATACAAGATATGTATCGACATAGAATGACCGAGATCCTGGAATAAAAACAAAAGGAACGTCACGATAAGATACATCATCACGTACAATGTCATTGACAGTGTTATACATCACGCAAGCATTCATCTATGGACACGATCCTCTAACCAATCGCCTTGTGGTCCTGCACAATAAGAATATCAAAGGAAGCCTTGTTTATGTTGGTGTCGTTTAGTTATATCAACGTCCAATTCGACGCACCCGCTAACGCACATTCCATGTGACATAATTACGATGATTCCATTCGTTGGTGTTGTCCAAAGTTTTGTAACGTAAGGTAACTGTAATAAGAGGCAGCTTGAGGTTTTGAGCGCCAGGGGCAATGTTCATTAGTGACATTCCCTTCTTGGCTACTAAACTATTTTTTGTCAGTTTAACCGCCCCCACCCCACCCCGCCCACATATTTTGTAACAGAACTGCCATCAGTATTGTAACGTGAAGGTGAAATACTGGATTAGGGAAGATGCCAAAAACAACTGCGCTTACAAGATGTTTATTTATAAACGCAATTTAAATATTAACAAATCTGACACCATTATAAACAAAAAGATAAGGAAAATTATAAAGTTCCTAACATGGAACTATCAACAATTAACTCAACGAGAAAAAACTCAAAACATGAATTTAACAAATGGAATTTCAAAACAAACGTGAGTTCCTATCACCGATCAACAAAATAAAAGTGATCTACACCCCAATATAAAGAGTCCTGAAGGTATCGTTCAAATAACGATTTAGAAAAGAATGTAATTATGAATGTATCGTTCAAATAACTATTGTGAAAGCAGGTAAATTTGAACGTATCGTTCAAACAACGATTTTGAAAAGAATGTAAATTTGAACGTATCGTTCACAAAACGATATTGAAAAGTGTAAATTACGAACCTATCGATCGTTCACATAACGATAACGCAATAGGAATGAATGAAATTACGAACCTATCGATCGTTCATATAACGATATAGCGATAGGAATGAATGAAATTATGAAGCTATCGATCGTTCACATAACGATATAGCAATAGAAATGAATGAAATTACGACCCTATCGATCGTTCATATAACGATAGGAATGAATGAAATTATGAACCTATCGATCGTTCACATAACGATATAGCAATAGGAATGAATGAAATTATAACGACAGGAATGAATGAAATTATAAAATGCAATCGTGGAAATAACATGGAACACTATAACTATCGTGGCGCCCGTTTGACGACCAAGATGTTAAGTCCGGTTCCACGTTCTCTAGTAAAGGGCCAGAGAAGCACCCACGCATGGTCCGCTCCTCTCAGTCTGTTGAAGGATATCTCACATCACAGACCCGTTGGTCGCGAAGCCCTGGTCCCTCGCATCGAGAAAACCAGTCCACTCTTCCGATCCAACGTCATCAAAACACAGCGTATACGTGACACGAAACCCCAAAGAGTTCTGTGACTCCACGTCAAACGATGTACAAGGCATGGCAGGCATGTATAAAGCAGCTCTACAGCTGGTGACTCCACATCAAACCATATACAAGGCATGGCATTTAGGCAGCTCTACAGCTGGAGATTTGCTTCCGTAAAGGGGTAAGCTTCCTGACAAGACTTGGCGTAATGTGATTTGGTTATAGAGAATTTGCTCTATATGTACACTAGTTGTGACAGATATGCCCAGCTAGGTACTTAGTCTCCCCGCTGCAGGCAATTTGTTCGTGCAGCATGGTCTGAGTTTCGCTCAGGATTTCGAAATAACTAAGCCGAAAACATATACCACCCTCGGGTGACGCTGTACGCCGCAACGAAACCCGAGTACATTTTTGACAACATATACATATTGATATAACTCATACACACAATTTCGTGACACCGATTGTGTTTCCATAGACTCTAATGCAGCATAAGGTATTTGTATGTGAATATAGTGTTTGTTTGCTTACTTTCTTTTGTTATTTTATTTTGTATTTCTTGTTTTTTTGTGTTCTTTTACGTAAAGCTACGTTTAAAATCCAAATATACACACAAATACGTACAGCAACTATTGTTAGAATGTGTTACAGACCCCAAAAGGAAATGTCATAGGCGAAGCCGTATGGCTAAATATCAGGGAAGAATATACTCAGTTACCAAGGCTGACTGCATGTTTTAGATGTTTTAGATGCTCTGGGTGGCACATATTCGAAGTGTCCATGTGCTTTGTATGCTCGTTTCATTCCAAACTAAAGAGTGGTGGATAATCAACGAGTTAGTGCATATTTTGTCTCAGCTGTGCTTTGTACACCATGTCAATATCAACTTCTTTTCCGAGCCGTTCCATTCTTATGTCGCCATTCCCAGGTTCCTCTGCCAAGACATTATTGTTTCCTTGTATGTAATACTAATTTGTGTCTGTGATTGTGTTCAACAAACCCGAAGCTTCTTTTAAGCAAGCTACGTGAGTTTGAATTGTTGTCAATCAGCATGGCAAAGCTGATCACAGTGGTTGCATTGCCTTAATGTTCAGGCTCAAACAACTAAATGCATTTCAGGAAAAAAAAAAGTAGGTGCGAAGTTAGTAATGAGGATTTGTTTTGATATTATAGCAGGAACGGCGCTGGTGCCATTGTAGAATATTAAGGCTCCATTTATGCCAATCGCAAGTGATACATACATACCGTCACGGCGACTTCTGGGTAGTTGTTTTAGGACCGCAATGGTTATAATGTTGGATAAAACATCTAAAAACCGATAGCATTTGTGAGAAACATTAATTAGAATCTCAGGCATTTGGGTAGAGATCTAATGATTCAATTTTTCACCTTAACCTAAATAATTATACTATGTTCTGCTATCCAGCGCGTTAACTGTCACCAGCCATGTCCCCACCCTTAGCAAGTGTTCCTCCATGGAGGTGAGGAAGCAGAAACCAGATGCTATTCTTGCTAAGGTAAGAACGAAAACGTGTAAGTTACCTTTTGGTGCAAAATACAGTAGAACCAATGCTTGCGAGATAGTGAACCAAAGCTCAAATTACGTATCTTGTTTAAATAGAGCCATTCCTGTATAAAACCTTTCCCTACCCCCTAATGATATTACAACTTTTGTTGCGGCAAAAGTCCTTTTTTTTGTTGTTGTTTTCTCTTTATTGTTTCTTTATCTTTTTAGCCCTGTATAGAAAGTCATTAGATTAATGAATGTTTCTTAATCAAGGTTAAGAGGTATTAGAATACAATAGTATTTAATACGTGTATGACCGTTTTATAGTACCTTTCAGAGCTCCCCCGAATCGCTCTGATGATAACGATAATCGTTCTGATAGTTAATGAAAATATTCGTGTAAGGCACTGGCTACTCTAATTATCTCCGAGAACACAATGTTACCGACAACCATTATTTATTGAATACGTATGTTCTAGTAATGGTCCTTGTAGGTGAGTGTTGAGAAAACAACTCTAACAAGTTAGAGTAAGTGGCACACTCAGGACGTAGCTTCTGAGTATTTGACCGATCAGCAGATAAACACATTTCACTGTATGCGTTTGTGGCTGATTATATATCTCATTATATCTTTACGAGTAAATAAATGTTCTGAATAGTAGACCTGTCTTCACAGAGTATTGCATATTTTCTGAAATATTTCCAATCCCGTCTTGAACTTCACATGTACCAATCAAATTAATTCATTTGAAGCCATTCTTTTTATAGAGAATTCAAATAGGTCTATATGCGAGAAATGTATTCCATTTGTCCCCCAAGCCATGATATTCTAAATATGTTTCTTAAAAAGGCCCATGTTTGTAGATGGTTTTTTTTTTCGATATTGTAACCATTGCAGTCATAAAGCAAGTGCTCTTCCAGATTACGTGACTCTTCACTCGATGCATTATTTGCATTATGCTGTAGTTAAACATTTAACGAACGCATTTGTTAATATTAGTTGAAATATAGCATGTTCATTTAAACATTTTCATGTTGCGTTCATTTCTCACTAATTTATTTGTATACTTTGTCTTTCCCTCTTAGAATAAGATTAAGGACATGGAAAAACTAAGATTTAAGCATTCTGAACGGGAACTTCTTCCTGCAAAAACTTGCAAAGTTTGTCAGATGTGATAATAACTAAGACTGCTTTGAGGGTAAAATCTCGACACGAATTAGAAACGATACAGTACATGACTTTTTCAATTTGAGACCTTAAGTCGAATAAAAGGCAAAGTCGATCACATATATTTTGACATTAACAATTGGATATTTTATAGACTCAATCGACTATATTTTTATGCACCACGTTTGTTGGATTGCTGCCTAAAATTCCAGTTTTTGATTGTCAAATTATATTACATTTTAGGTCATAAATGGAGCCGTTCTATTATACAAATAATCATTTAATATTGCATAAGGTATCAAATGAGATGGGGATTACAAGTGACGAATAAGCGATAAAGTCGTTATAGCTTTTAGAGTCACTGCATTAGTTGCTTGACCCAAATATTGTTGCAAAATGTCTCCTTTTAATTTATTTTATTATAAGAGATTCAGAAGATAAGAAAGATAACTCAACACAATAACATTTAGACAACACTTCGCAGAGTTATCTCGCTTATAAGATATGCTTTCGAACCTTACTGAAACAGTTGCTCGTTTCAACCGTTTACCGTTTAAAATCAGTTGTTTCATTTGGTGCATTGTTTTTTTTCAGAAACAAGTAATATTTATATTCTAGAAACAAAGCATTCAGTAATAATTTCTTTATTGCACAGTTATGTGCTACCAATGCATATAACCAAAGCCTCACCATATATGGATACGGCAAAATCGTTAACCGTTGCATCGAACAATGATTAATTGATATTTGTCCACAATTCCATTGTTTGATGGTCACCTATTTTTATACTTTCATAAGAAATAGGGCCGATTATTTCTAAAAATGATGACTCCAAATTAGTTAAGGCGCGAAAATACGATTGGGGATTTGAGATGAGATATAGGCGATAGAGTGTCTGTTTATTTTTCTGAGACTCTGCATTCAGTTCATGGCTCAGCACATCGTGTCAATTGACATGGTTATAGGATAGTAACAGTGTAAGAAAGATAACTCTAAACTGTTAAAGAGTGAATAGGGCCCAACGAGTTATGACCCATATCTCAAATAGTATCAAGTATTACTTAACTAGTTGCCCTTTTCAAGCACTTATCATAAACAGGCAGTGTTATTCTTAAGACTTTTATAAGCCTAGCAATAATTCTTTCCTGAAATCCAAAGCACTGTCAACTGTTATGTTATTTTTACATACATCTGTGCGAATAATGGATTAGAAATATGAATTCTCTAAATGTGCATATGGAAATGATTCATTATTTAAAACTGAATTTAAACGTAAACTTTATTAATGTGGGTATTGTCCTCATTACAAACTAATCATAATCATTAACGTATGTTAAACAAATATAAACATTATAAAGCTACTTTTCTCTGCTTTAAATGACGTTTGACGTTACATTGTGTTTTGCGTATTTCATCACTGCCATTGAAACCCAATATGATCCGCTGTTTTACAAGAAGCAGCTATATTGACTGTTAAATTCTCATCCACACTGAAATTGGCAGTGAAATAAAGAGCCAGTGCGTTTAGAATGGCGGTGTTGATGCAGTAGAGGATGCTAAACCTGACGATGATGTTTTATTCCATATCGTGTGTAAATACATTTCGACTGCGACGTGTATGTACACGGATATGAAGCGTTACCATATTGAAGAACACATGCATATCAAAATGATAAATCGCTTTATACAAATAAGCGTCATCATATTCAAATTTGCAAATGTGAAACAACGACTTCTCAGGTTCCAATATGTTAACAAGTTCTACACCTTGGCAGGTCTAGCAGATAGTTTTAGTGCTTTCTTCCTGCGACATACATTTCCTTGCATGAGTTGCCTCCCCTAGTATATAATGCCCATTAACAAATAGCGTGTAACAGCCATGCATTGTACATTGGTCGAATGTGTTTGAGGCAATTGACTTCAAGAGGATACATTTTAATTTTTACATCGAAAGTATGACTCTGTACTCGAGAGAAGCCATTACAGGTGTATTTGACTGAATAATATTTGTACAAACATGGACTGGCAGCGGAAACTTTCTTATGTAGGAGTACATTCAAGTTGTGTGCTCCCCTTGTCACGATCATGTCGGAACAGTGTTCAAATTTGAACAACTTACTTTTGATTGGATGCGGTGGCTTGTCACTGCATCCTAAGAAATTCACAGACCCGAAGTACTTACTTATCAACTTATCTACTCGATCCGCCAAGTGTAGATAGGGTGAACATATCGGACCATTGGTAATTAATCGAAGATTTTTCTGATGGAGTATGTTGTAAAACAAAATGACTGATATAAGCTGGACCACTACTTACATCATTTTGGTTACTACTTTAAAAATCAAAAAGATATTTATTAGCCATATTCTATACCATCACCCGAAAATATTGGTGTGATGAGATAATTATGAAACTACAAAGAATTATTTTCCTCAGTATAAAGAATGGTAGGTTTAAACATTAAACGGTGTGATGGTATGACTATTTTCAAGCCTACACCACTATCAAAATCAGAAAATAAACTAGAACAAAAATATTAACCACGGCAATAAAATTGTCAGCATTTCATTTAATCCTTCGAATAATCATTGTTTATGTTGCAGTTACTCCATTTCCATAAAACAAACGTACACGAGTGAACACCTATCATTACTGTTCTGTATAAATACGTTAATTACCATACTTAAGTTAAAGGAAATGATGAAGAAACATACCATGCAGATTATGTAGCCTCAAATTTCAATTTCAAAATAAATGTTATTTAGTAAACAATGTTATACGTCTTTTGAGTAGAGAACAAGGGTATAAGATAGGACATAAACAGACTTGGATAAATAATTGCTAAAGGTACCAGAGCTTGGGACTAAGTATTTAGGCACCGCTAGTTACTGCAAAATAGGCATCGTTTATTTGCCAATCAATTGCTGGCGCCTGCATGACACACTGTGTAGAACACGATTTCTTTGAATTATGTCAGAGAGCCAGTCCTTTGCACGAGATAATTACATTGATAAGGACTAGCTGTTAATTAGTGACACCGGCTTTCTTGCATGTTTGCTTAAGACTAGCCTTTATATATCGTGCAGTTTGGCGGGAGAGGACCAGAATATGAAAAGAGTGTACGGTCTGGGGGAAAAAGGCACGTCAGTGGAGAAAAGGCTAGTCCTTTGAGAATTTGACTGGTAACGGACCAGGAATATCGGAATATATCTAGTGAAAAATGACACGAAAACACCTATTTATCTTAGGTATCAATCTCCACATGGTTGCATGTAATGTCCCTACTTTGCTTTTCAAACGTTGACAAGTATACCCCACAAGAACATTACTCTCAGACTCCCAATGCTAGTCAGCAACAATAATTCCAACAAGCGGCATAGATCTCTGTCTATAGGAAGACGCTATACCAATATTAGGAGGAGCATTATAAAAGGCGTGGGAATATATTAAGGACTCAAACCTATCACCGAATGATGTTGGTGAGTTATACTCAAAGGTTTGCGGTTGTAATATTTATGAGGTTAATGGAAAATAAAACATTTCACGGGTCAGGCGAATCTAAAACAGCATTATTGAAGTTTTTGTCTAAGATAATCACGAACAGACAAAACCATTTTGATTGCTTTATCTCTTTCTCTAGTTAATCTAGCTGTATAAGATTCCATACCCGGTGTCATTATTGATATATAAATAATGATCTAAGTTTGGCAACAGAGAGGGTGCGACCTCAATGAAAGATTCAGTGGGTAAACGAAACCGCGCATACTTTTTAAAAAACAAACGACAACGATAAAGTAACAAAATAAACTAACCAAATCAGAGAAACTCTCAGTAAACTTAGAGGCTTTGGTTTAGCGTTAGGGACTTTATTTTTTTAATCTTTTCCTTATGAGGTCTTAGTTTTCAAAATGACGTTTCAGCAAAAGGTATGTTCGCCCTCTCTGCTGCTAACTCACTATGTGTCACTGGTTGCTGCCTGTGTGTTAGCTGTCGACTGTCATTTTTGTCCTATTCTCCATAAGGAATGTAACATATTATTTCAACTAATCATAATTGCAATTTTAATAAGGTTTCACAACTGGGACGGAGGATTTAAAATGAGAAATAGGTACTGAGGTTGCTATAACTGTGTGAGTTACTGAATTCGTTATCATGGCTCAACATATCTTAGTAATTCACATGGTTAGAAGAGGGCAACAGTGTAAGAAAGATAACTCTAAGTTGTACAAGATTAAGTAGAGTGCAAAGAGTTATGGTTATGTATCTCAAATATTGTCGAATCTTACTTAAAATATTGTGCTTTGCAGGAATGTATATTTAACACTCATTTTTGTTATTCAGACATTTGTGAACCTAGTAATATTTCTTTCGTCCAATACAAAGCACTCAGCTTTTATCTTTGTTTGATTTTTGTATAGGTGTGTGCGAAAAATGGATAGATAAATTGAATTATCTCAAATGTGCCTATATAAACGGTTCACTATTTAAACGTTCATTCCAGAGTGAACTTTATTAGGTGTGTACTGAGAAGACAATAAAGAAATGAAGCTAGGAAGTTTTTGTTTCGTTCCATTAAGACGTAATCTCAGTATTGAACCATAAAGCAACTATCTGCCATCTGAAGTTGCGTTTCTTACTTTCAGAATGTGTCACCTTAAAGTATGTTTAACCATAAACCGCCTTTCATAACCTTCGTTGCTGCCATTAAACGCCGAGCAGACCCGTTGTTGGGCAAACTCTAAATGAAAGAACAAATTCATATGTATTAGCGATAATAATAATGATTGTAGTGACGAATAAGCTGATGATTTTTCATCCGTAGATTGCGTAAGTGTATTTCGACTGGGTTAAGTTTGTACAATGTGTTCAGTTTAAACAAAACGTTTTATTGTACATGTTCCCAATATCCTTAAGCCAGGCGGAAATTTACCGCCTAGACTTGCTTTCACAAAATGGTTAGCCGTAATGCAGGTTGCAAGTACTTATCATGTCACGTACATCAGGAGCGACTCGGTATCGGAACTCATCATTTGTTGGGAGAGTTTAAACTATATGGTGAATTTAGAATAATAATATACTCTTGCTGCGTTTAGGAATCAAGTCAATCCATTTTACTTCCCTGGTTCTTTGCAAGAAATAATCTACATCATGTAAAAGAGTCATGTTAATGTATATGAAGTGTTTTCATCTTTTCCATGTTCAATGTAACTTATGCATATTAAAATGTTAAATCACGTTATGAAATGAATAAATGTCATGATACTGAAATCAAGAATTGTTCAGGAAATTCAACACAAAGTATATTTTAAACTAAAATGTGGAATATTAGCAGGATTATCACCGGATAGCTATGGTTATTTCGTTCGGTTTAATTGCCATTTATATGATAATTGCAGAAATGGATCCATGCAGGTCACCTAATAGGTTAAACTTATTCGATCAACAATGACTTGGAATAACCTTGCCAAAGGAAAGTGAAGCGTCTCTCATAGCCTCTCCTTCCCAGGTGTAGTGATCGCCGCAGGACCACTGTCTCGCTCTGCGGGACAGGAGGTTACTTGCATATGGCCTCTCCTACACTATTGTGTCCACAGCAGCACCTTCACGCGGTGCCCCCTGTTTTAACAGAGCCTGCTGTGTGGCGCGACTGAGTACCCGGCGGTATAACTGGGTGGGCAGACTGGGCTCATTAGCCTTGGCAGGCAACCAGTCTAAGAGAAGGGAAACTCTGACCCCAAACCCGGGCAGATGAAGCTCGTTAGCCTTGTCAGGCAGTTCATCTAGGAGAAGGAAACTCTGATTCAAAACCAACCAAGTCCCATCCATTGGATTATGGCTCCACTGCCTTGTGGATATCTTCGGGAGAAGGAAAGGCTACCGGAGTAAACCCAGACAGAAAATCAGGAGTGGAGCCCCTAAGGCGGCTGGGGGTCGACTACGACCTCCTTCCTGCAGCTCCTGCATCCAAACTGGTGCCAAATGTCATGCTCAGCATTCCTTTGGACCCCACCAGCAAGGACGAGAGGGGGATCCTGACGTCTGGGCAACCCAGGATCTTCATACTCCACGCCCAGGCTTGCGCCCTGGAGAGGACACTCCAGTCTCGCTACTGAGTGAGGAAACAACACGGAAGCTGACAGTTTACGGGTTATAAGTCCCACCCGATTTGCGTAGGGAAGGGGCGCCATGGGTCAGCTTTGACGGTGGGAGTTATCATCGTGTCCCACTGGCCAACTATCGCCCGCCTCAAGCCGGGCAGCACCCGGTCAATAAGGTGTTGACCCGCCATCGTCTGCCTGCTCCAGTGGGTGTCTGGAGCTCAGTGTGTTGTTCAGCATGACAAGCAGACGGTAATTCCACACCAGACAAAAGAAACAAGAAACCAATAAAGAAGACTCCAGCTCTTCGATTTGCAAGCTGGAATGTACACACCATGTGTACAGGCATCTCCGACGACCTCAGAGAAGTGGACGACACCAGAAAGACGGCCATCATCGATAGAGAACTCACCAGACTAAATATCAGCATAGCTGCCCTCCAGGAAACCAGGCTCGCCTCTAGTGGCTCCCTCAGAGAGGAAAACTACACCTTCTTCTGGAAGGGTCGAGAACCTGAGGAGCCCCGTCAGCACGGAGTGGGCTTTGCCATCAAAAACAATCTCCTGGCCTCGGTTGAACCTTCCACAGGGGGCACTGAGCGTCTCTTGTCCATCCGCCTCACCACTGCTTCAGGTCCTGTCAACATCATCAGTGTCTACGCCCCAAACCTCACGTCATCAGAAGACGTGAAGGATCAGTTCTATGGGCAGCTGGACGAACAGATCAAAGGATGCCCCAAAAATGAACCACTATTCCTCCTTGGCGACTTTAATGCCAGAGTAGGTGCGGGCCGCGAGTCATGGCCTACCTGCCTCGGATATCATGGCACTGGAAAGACCAACGAAAACGGCCAGAGACTGCTGGAGCTATGCACCTACCATGGCCTGTGCATCACAAACACCTTCTTCAAGTGTACGCCACAACACAAAGTGTCATGGAAACACCCCAGATCTCATCACTGGCAACAACTCGACTTGATCATCACCAGGCGCTCTGCCCTTAACAGCGTCCTCTCCACCAGAACCTACCACAGTGCAGACTGTGACTCCGACCATGCCCTTGTGAGCAGCAGAGTGCGACTACAGCCACACACGCTACACCGCTCAAAACCAAAAGGACGTCCTCGCATAAACACTGCGCAGATGTCAGTCCCTGCCAAGGTGGAGGAGTATGTGTCTGCCCTGAACAAGGCTCTCCAGGACCTGCCTGAGTACGACGCTACAGCCAAGTGGAACGCCATGAAGGGTGCCATCTACAGTACAGCTATGTCAACGTTTGGCAAGAATGAACGACCCAGTCAGGACTGGTTCAATGCACACCTATCAAGGATGGAACCACAAATCGAGGAGAAACGAAAAGCCTTCATAACTTACAAAAAATGCCCTAATGAACGGACGCTTGCTGATCTCAGAAGTGCCCGAAGTAACACCCAACTCATTGCTAGACAGTGTGCGAACGAGTACTGGCAACAACTGTGTGAAGGGATCCAGCGCAGTGCCGAGTCCTGACACATCCAAGGTATGTACAGTGGCATCAAGAAGGCTCTAGGCCCTACAGTGAAAGGGGTGGCTCCCCTGAAATCCCTGATGGGAGAGAAGATCACAGACCGTGGGCAACAGATGGCCAGATGGGTGGAGCACAACTCAGAACTATACTCCAAAGAAACGTCAGTCACTGATGCAGCCCTCAGCAGCATAAAGAATCTGCCCACCATGGAAGAGCTCGACAGAGTGCCAACCTTAGAGGAGCTCAACAAACCAATCGACTGCCTTCCAAACGACAAAGCACCAGGTAGTGACAGCATCCCGTCCGAAGCTATCAAACGTGGAAAACCAGCATTGATTAAACCACTGGACGAGCAACTTTGCCGCTGCTGGGAGGAAAGAGTAGTCCCCCAAGACATGCGTGATGCCACAATTGTGACCCTTTTGCAGCGGGATCTCGCTCTTGAGTATTGTTGGTAAAGTGTACGCCCGCATCATACTCAACAGGCTGCAGTTGCTGGCAGACCGTGTGTACCCGGAATCACAGTGCGGCTTCAGAGCAGGCAGGTCGACGACAGACATGATCTTCTCCCTACGACAACTCCAAGAGAAGAGCAGAGAGCAAGGTCAACCACTCTACATGATGTTCATCGACCTCACCAAGGCCTTTGACTCGGTCAGCAGGAAGGGCCTTTTTGAACTTCTGAGTAAGATCGGTTGCCCCCCAAAACTCCTCAGCATGATAATCTCTTTCCATGCAGATATGAAGGGAACAGTCCTGTATGATGGATCCTCCTCAACCTCCTTCCCAATTAACAGCGGTGTGAAGCAGGGCTGCGTGCTGGCACCAACACATTTTGGGATCTTCTTCTCCCTGCTCCTGTCCTACGCCTTCGACACGTCCATGGATGGCATATATCTACACACCAGGTCCGACGGGAGGCTGTTCAACCTGGCACGACTGCGCTCAAAGACCAAAGTGAGAGCTGTGCTCATCAGGAAGATGCTTTTTGCAGATGACGCAGCTCTTGTGGCCCACACCGAGGAAGCCCTCCAGAGACTGGGAGACCGTCTTGCTGTTGCCTGCACGCAGTTTGGTCTCACCATCAGCTTGGAAAAAACAAATGTCGGCGTGCAAGATACCACCATTGCCCCTTTAATCAAAATCAACGGTGTCACCCTGGAAGCAGTCAACAACTTTACCTACCTAGGGTCAACCATCAGCAACACTCTCTCGATTGATACTGAGTTGGACAGAAGGCTTGGAAAGGCAAACACCATCATGGCTCGATTAACGAAGAGGGTGTGGGAAAACAACGCGCTGACAGAGCACACCAAGGTCCGAGTCTACCAGGCCTGCGTTCTCAGCACCCTTCTATATGGAAGTGAGACCTGGAGTACCTACATGAGGCAAGAACGCCGGCTCAACTCCTTCCATATACGGTGCCTAAAACGCATCCTGAAAATCAGCTGGCAAGACCGTGTTCCACACAGCGAGATCCTGCAGCGTGCAAGTACCCCCAGCATGTCCTCCCTGCTAATTAAACGCCGCCTTCGATGGCTGGGTCACGTCCGACGCATGGAGGATGGAAGGCTGCCAAAGGACATCCTATATGGACAGCTGGCCACTGGCATGAGAAGAGTCGGACGCCCCTCACTCCGTTTCAAAGATGTGTGCAAGAGGGACATGAAGGCATGCATCATTTCACCCGATGGCTGGGAAGATCTGGCCGAGGACCGAGGCACCTGGAGACTGATGGTAAACAACGGCATATCAGTCGCTGATGCGAGGAGAGGCCAGTTGGCGGCAGAGAAACGTAAGAGAAAGAAGAACGCAACAACAACCACAGTAACGCAGACTTCCCAGTATGTCTGCACCAACTGCAATAGGGACTGTCACTCACGTATAGACCAGCACAGCCACAGCAAACGATGCCAACAGAGACAGACAACACCCAAGGGCACTATTCGCATGGTCTTTCGAGACCGAGTCGCCAATGATGATGATGAAATCTAACTCGCTTCAGAACAAATATATTGACATATTCGACAATTAAGTTCTCTACCAAATATCGTGGCTCTATGGTAGTGTGGACATTTAAGTCTCTTAGCAAACAGTGGTATGAAGTTCTCACAAGTTCAAACACGTTTGGTTCGTTAGTTGTCACCACCTTTTTGGCGTTTACGCTCGTGACCACACATGGCGCCAGGAATCGAGATGCCGGCGAGGTTGCGCAGCTTTTATCTGTTTCATGTGATCTGCCACGTAAAGACGTTTGTCATCGAGACCCAGTGTTATCTACCAGGACAAAAAGAATAAAAAATATTTGCAAAAAACGGCGTGGTAGCTTTGATATAGCGTCCTGAAAGAAAGCTCAAAATGATGGCAGAAGAACACAAACTCAGACGCCTGGATAAGTTGAGCACCACTACCGAGGTTATATATGGAGCACAAGCGGCGCGGCAGGAAACGGGTTTTTTTTTTCCTTTAATGATGGACCAGTCTCAAAGTTGTACCCAAGGCGGCGTAAAGCTCCTTAAGACACCGTCTTATGGCATGTTTGGCCAATTTCAATAATACACACGGTAATGCTAATTTGCTATTGCAAACATTAAATAAGCAGGATTTTGTCCGATAGGGAAGGCCGCTATATCACTCTGTTACATGGATCTTAAAGTTGGCACCTATGACAAGTAAAAGACAGATGTTCTTATATCTAACGTTGTCATGGTGTTAGTTACACATATTGATATTAATTTTGATAAGGATATCTACAAAACAGAAAACAGCAACAATTCTACCCAATAAAAGCATGAAGTAATCGGTTTCGACCATTAAAGGAAAGATTTGACTGCATTGAAAAGCAGAGCAACAACATAAACCAGTCTCAGGCAGATATTCAGATATCAGGAGAAACCAATGACGAATATGCTAATTTAACGGTACTAGTTATGATTGGTATGGCATTGGTATTAGTGCTGGTCTAGTTTATCTGCCCCAAAATGCCGTTTTTTTTCAAGCTGTTCTATTTTTCTTACTTTCCTGCATATCGATGTATAGCAAAATCAAAGAACACTAACAGAGTTGCAATCAAAAGAAGCAAATATTTTATGACTAGCCATCTAATAATATTGCCAGTCATCATCATCGAAAACTGCAAGACTGATTCGATACTTCAGAGCATAGGCACATTCGTTTTAGCTGCCAATGATAACAACATTCTTGCCTGCCGCTCTAGATTATTTATTTACTAATTGTTTTCCATCGCCATAGTTTTGTAATGATTTTGGAGCTGGATGTTCATGTGGAGCTGGAGCAGGGGCTATAGGTGCTTTGACAGGGGTTAGTGCTGGTGTATTGACGTTACTAAGAGATTTATTCATAGGTCGTGTCGAGATCATAGTTTTGTAGGCTAAGTGTTCGAAGTGTCTTGAACGCGTTAGACACCGAGAGACAGCAAATGCTCATCGGTCTTCAAGTATAAATCTAGTCTATACAATATGGCAACACAGAAGATTCTACAATCGTTTGGGTTTCTGAGATCCCTTCGATTCGATTCCTGAAGTGTGCTTGCTATAAATATGCCTCCATATGCGAAAGCTCAGTTTCCTCACATCACACCAAGCTCATAGTGTATTCATGCGTGTAAATATAATAGAAAGCCAACATTTTTCACAGTTTATTGTGATGTGTTCCAAAACACCTCCATGGGCATGTTGAGTGCCAATTTCTCGCTGATGATTTTCATGATCAAGACTCTCTATAACTTCAACTGTCCGAGTGAAAACGCCATTTATATTTTGGTTCGATCGGGATGGCGTTGCCACATCTATTCAGCTTCATCTCAGTGCTATGCATGATGAAGTGACCGTCATAGCTATAAATTATAGCTGTGACCTTCGTTGTTGCAAGATGAGTACTCAAAATGAAGTTGCATGAATGCCACTTTCCAGTAACATACCAGTGGTCTCTCACTTTGTTGTGTCCTACTTCCTTGCCACCTATGTGGCGTTATACGTTTCCAACTTCCCCATTGGTAATCATCATCGAGTAACAAAAAAATAGATTTCAAATTTATTTCTGTTCTGGCTCCATCTAGTGAATGAAGGTCGCTACTGTCTTCACCGTATCAAAGCCACATAAAACCTTGTTATCTATTGTATGTGCATTGTTCTTCACAGCGGTATCGGCAGAACATTCCGTAGACACATACATTGTCTCAAAATCAACATCGATGTTATATGAGAGTATCACCTTCGTGGTTCTAAAACGACAAGATGTATTTCTTTCGCCCGGTAACCTCAAGGGATTTGCATGCTTACTACTAGTCAAGTGTCTCCGTGTATCGGTGCACCTTGTATATCATTTAGAATATATCTTTTTATCTGAATGTAACGAATCTTGTCAACCTCAGTAAACTACAACAGGTGAATGTTATGCTGGAAGATTTTCTTACTAATTTGTAAAAGGTATTGCAGTTTTGGCTGTATATTTTTATATATACATAAAACATGATCGTCCCTAATGTCATCTCAAAATTGCCAGCATGGTAAAAGCAAACCTCATTTAAATGGTTGAGGCAGTACGATCCAGTTTTAGATTGAAATGTGATTGTAAATTTACCAGGAAATAATGTTCCTGAAATGTAGTCCAAAGAATTGTCTTTTCAGAGTGATACCCTTTTCTGAAATATCTAACATATCGTCTTAAACGTTATATCTACCAGACAAATGGCTATACTTGAAACCCATTTTTATTTGCAATGTCGATTTCAAATAGGTCCGTGTGCATAGTATGGTTGTATTTGTATACCTAGGCATGTATATTCTAATTATGTTAATCATAATGGCTAGTGCTTGTATATGTTATTTCGACATGATAACTAACCCATAAAGACAATAACGGTACGTATTAGCTAATACGTTTCCAATGATCATCTGCCCTACTGGCGCCAGTTCAAATATCAAATCGAAATAGTTCAGGTATGTTACGAAAGGTACGCTTTATGCTAATTTTAATCCAAATTACCTAACGCTCGTAAATCGTGAAGAGCATGTATATAGTTGGCGCAGAGCATTTGTTAATACGTTACAAAAGTCAGCTTCCAAAAGGAGATACGTATGCCGTTTAAGTCTTCAAGAGATAAATCTACTGGAAGAATTATAACAGAGTAACATCAATACCCAAATGCGCATTTTGTTTTTCTTATAAAAGTCTTCAAATCATCCTCGCATATCGGGTCGGTTGACATATTACTTAAAAACTCTTCAGGTATAAGACGAACGTTGGTTATTATGCTCAAGATTTTTAAATGCTCTTTATTCCAGAAGTGCATTGGAACTGTTTGCGAATAGATTTTGTCGTTATTGTGAGAAGAATCCTTCTTAATAACGACGATATGTAGCCCGTGAATATTTTCAAGTGTTAAAATGTTTGGAAGAGCTATCATGGGGCTATAGCATAATAACTAACCATTAAAGACGATAACGGTATATCAATTTAGCTTGTTTCACTTAATGTTTGTATCGTATTGGCTAATACGTTTCCAATGATATCAACTATTGGAGTCAGTTGAAATATAAAATCAAAACATTTAAGGTATGAGTAAAAAGTTAGGACATATCCTAATTTTCTTCCAAAAAACGCTCATTATTCTTCAAGAGCATTTATGTAGTCAGGGAAGATCATTAGCCAGTACGTTACAAGAAGGACGATTACAAAGGAATATATGTGTGTAGTCGTCGTTTTCAAGATCTTGATGCACTGTTCGTGGCAGAGTAACAACAATAACCAAGTGCGGTTTGGTGACTCTTATAAAAGTCTTCCAGTTCTCTCACCATATTGAGTCAGTTGACATATTACCTCAAAACATTTCAGGCATAAGACGAATATTCGATCTTTTATTAAAGAATTTGAAATGCGCTTGAAATGCTCTTTACTCTAGAATATTGCTAGGGGCTAAAGTCCTCATTTAAGAATCAAATTTAAAAAATCAGGTTTTGTGCCAAACGTTTGGACTTATCCTAATATTCCTCCCAAATTCGCTAACGCTCGTAAATTTTGAAGAGCATATTTATATAGCTGGAGAAGAGCATTTGCCAATAGGTTACAACAAGCAAGATTCCATAGGAAGATATCTATCTCGTTTACGTCATGAATAGCTAAATGCACTGGAATAATTATTGCAGAGCAACATCAATATCCTAATGCCTTTTGGTAGTTTTTTTGCAAAAGAATTCTGTTTGCCTTTCCAAAGCTGGTCAGTTGACATTTTACATGAAACCTCTTCAGGCTCTTATGCCAAATCTTTTGAAATGCTCTTAGTTCAAGAAGAACATTGCAAGAGTTTGCGAAGACCATTGTTTTCATTTTGAGGAACATTCATCTTAATCTTGTACCCCAGGAACATTTTCAAGTGTTAAAATATTTCGAAGAGTTATGGTGGAACTACACTAAGTAACACGTTTTAGTTATGGTGCAGGCTTCTTTCTTTCGATAATTTCCACATGAAAGTCGTAAAATATCCACGTTAGAACAAGAGTACATTAACATTTCTTCCTGAAAGTCGAAGGGGTCAGAGACTTGAGTCTGGTACCACGCGTACAAAGCGTCATGTTGATCGGTACGCATGTTGTCTGGGCCGTAGTACTGAGCATCAGGGAAATGTTGTAGAACGGCGTGTTGATTGGATTTAGTATTTAAAAAGTGCTTAAAATAGTCTTTAGCCATTTCTGTCATTTTAAACGTTTTAGACATTCGATTAAATGGCATGGCCAAATAGCTCATCGAATCTTTAAAATGTACTTTTCCCACTTGCACTGAAATGAATTTGGCTCTGTTCGAAGTCACTTTAGGACGTTTGGTACTTTGTTCTGTATATTATCTCAAAAGGTACTTTCCATGGCATCTAGAGAAATTGTGTGCCATCACCGTTGCATGGCGATGACAGTCTCTATAACATTCGATGTCCTCTTGTCTTCACGTCTAGTTGATGGGGTTTAAGAGCCATTGGGCGAAACTGGCTAGAGTTTTTGGTCCCAAAAATAATTTGATATTGAAAGCTTCTTTATTCGCTTTCTTGGAATACTCAGATGGTCAAACTTTGTTTTATTTAATAATGGGAGCAGGTATCTTTACTTGTGTCTTTGGGTCGGCTTGCACTTGTCCTAGAGACTCCTTTTCTCGACAGTCATGATATTCGGTAGCGTAGTGTCCTTTATATCTTGCGGGTTTTATATTGAAACTGAATCGAAAATGAGTGACTGTTTTCTGTTAGATATATGATGGGTCGGTGGGTGGGCTAGATATATATGTAAATAGTGTACTTTAGTGAAATAAACTAAAGTGTTAAGCAAAAGGCAATAGACGACGTTCTGTGAATCCTAATGCTCTTAGAAAAGTGTTGACATAAGTTCGCCCTAGCTATTTAAAAGAGATAATGAATTAATCTGGCTATCTCTCTCAATATACTCCTTTAACATATTTATGTGGTAACATTGTTTTTGTTTCCGATTCCCAGGAGTATTTATGATGCAATGTAAATCATTTACTCTCTTTTCAACTCTGCAGAGACCATAATACTTGCTGGAAAATTCCAGACATGAAAATTGACCGTTTACTAGATTCGACAGATTTGGGAAGGCCAAATTGAGTACAATACTACTTGATCAAAGCTTTTACTCTTGTTTTAGTTTAAACATTCCTCAAAGGAAATTCCCCTCACAATCTTGTTAACGCACACATTATGGTCAACAAGTATTGGTTACCTGACTTTGTCTTCGGTAAGGGACCAACACAATCTACCACTGTTCTGGTAAATGGTTCTTAAAATGCAGGAATAGGTTGCAGATGAGCCTTAGGTATCTTATGATTGGGTTTCCCTACCATTTGACAAGTATGACAAGATCTGAAATATTTACAAACATCACTTTTACGTTTAGGCTAATTGAAGTGATTGAAGATATTGTGATAGTCTTATCAATCCCTAAATGACCCGCCAAAGGAGTTTCATGGGCCATGCTAAGTATTTCCGGTCTATACGATTTTAGAACTACAGACTGATAGTTCAATGACACCTCGTCACGAGCAGTACCTCGAAAGGTCTCCATTTTCTCACAAGAATCACATTTTTAATGAAATGACAGAGATGTTCTTCGCTGGCATCAGTTTCACTAATGACCCTTTGAAACAAACAATATACATAATTGTCGTTTGTCATCCTGATTAGAATAAATAAATGAATAGTTAAGAAAGGAACATTGTGATCAATACCCTTTTATTGATCCAAACAAGGAGAGAAAGTGAAATCATCAAATGCCTCACCAGTACATGTGTCAGCTAAAGAAATACTTTCCTGATCAATATCTTTTTTAAGAGTGTTGTGTTGCCATAGCTCCATTAACTGCACAATCTGGGTTGATATCCATGAATTCCTTTTCAATAGGATCAACTTTCTAATCCAAATAAGGCTTGTCAATTACAGCTGGATTAACCACAACCTTATATCCAGCTAGGTCGTTGCCTAGTAATACATAAATGACCTCAACGGGTAAAGAAAGCACTGTTCCGACTATCACTGATCCTGCTACTAAGTATCATTACAAATTTACACAAGAGAGATGAACATTATCAAAGCCGCACTCTACTCCCTGAATAACAACACTCTCATTAGAAAAAAACGTCTCAGAAAAAGGCAAAGCACCTGATAATACAAGTCTTTTAAAAGCTCATGGTGCCTTACAATTTTAGTAGTTATATGATTGGCGGAATCACTCGATAGTGATATAGGACCCTTCGACATGAATGGTTCTTACTTCCCCATAATAAAATAAAATGTATTGCTTTAAGTACAGGACCGTGACCTTGTCCTCTCATAAATAAGAACATCTGGAATAGGCCTGTTTTGGTTCTAATGCCTATTTTTCAAATTGTAACAATCAGAAATAACGTGTCCTTTTTTTGCAATAGGTACACGTATGAAGAGACAATGAGTGGAGTTTTGATTAAACTTATCGAAAGCATGATTTTTAAATGTTGTGCCAGACTGAGATTTAGAAAGGCGTGTATTAGGCTGAAATACCTTTGGGCCAGTACACTACTGATTGGACGTCTTGTTTTGCAAAATAATCTTTATGAGCTATGTAATACTCGTCTGCAGCACGAGCAACATTTTTCAAGGTTTCGACCTTCTGCTCATCAAGATATGTTTTAATGTCAGTATGGAAACAGTTCTTGAACTCAAGTAATTTAAGTTGTCTAAGACTTTCATAATCTTGATCAAAATTCTTTGCTAAGCTTCATCTATCAAATAACTGCTCTTTTCTCATGCAAATTCGGCATGGGTTTGTCCAGCTTCCTTTTAATAGTTCCTGAATTTTTGACGATAAGCCTCAGGGACCAACTCCTAACCCTTTAAAATGCATTCCATAACCAAATCATAGTCAGCACTGTGCTTTACTGACACAGATGCATATATATCTCGGGCTTTGCCAAATAGTGCACACTGTAATAATTGAGTCAAATGCTCCCTTGACCATGTCAAATGTTCAGCAAACCTTTTCAAAAAAGGAAAATAGTTGTCTACATCTTTTTCTACAGAAGGGGGCACTAACCAAATATTCCTACTAACATCAAAACTTGAATTTGTATGTGACGTGGGAACTGGCATTTCACTTGCCAGCTTTCTGTTTTTTATTTTTAAGTTCATATTCCCTCTTTTCCGTTTCTCTCCGCATTTGCCTTTTTTCATCTGTTTCTTTCTGCTCTATCTCCTGTTGTAACCACGTTTGTTTCTCTATCTCCTCTTTCTCCAATTGCAACTGCATTTGTTTCTCTTCTTTCTTGTAACTGCATTTGTCCCCTATCTGTAACTGCAATTGTTTTAATTCATTATTGTTTTGAAGTTCCAGCTTTCTTAACTTTCATTCCATCTTGTATTTTAATTTTAATTGCTTTACTATATCAAAAAGATCCTTTTCCAACAAATACTTTACCAACATGTTTTTTTTATTTCTTGCTTAGATAAAAGAGCTTTTGTCTCAGAAAGATCATATTTCTTGGCACGCTGAATCAATTTCTCATTTTTCAAACGATCTAGCTGCTCCTAGGTAGGATTTTAAATAAAGATATCCACTTTTGATGACATTGTAAAACAAGCTTGTTGATGTCACTAACGATTTCTAAATATGAGCTAGGGATTTTACAAAATCTGAAACTGTGGTATGTAAATTTCAAAGAAAAGTAAACTCTGAAATAATTTAGCAAAATTCATACCCCTAGGACGAACACCATTATTCTGTTACGAGTCTATGCTTTTAAGACAAGAAACATAAATAATGGAAGACATCAATCTTCTCAAATTTAACAAATAATTTGTTTTCCTAGAATACTAAAGGGATAAAATAAAAAAATAGAACTTACAATATTGCGAATTAAATCCCTTGTAATCCAAGAATTTAAAAACACAAGTCCTATCAATGAAAAGTTCTAAGTGAATCACAGTTCAAATATCGATGTAAATCCAAAATGGAAGCGGATGACGTAGGCAATAGACAGCGTTGTACTGATATGTCAACAGTCTCTTGTTGAATCACTAACGTTTTCTTACAATTTGTTAGTTCTGTATAAATATAGGTAAATGTCCTTGTCCAAGAATTACTTTACAGTACTAGTATTTCCAGGGAAAACAATCACTTGGAATTCAATAATTTGAAGAAAATAGAAATTCAGTTCGAATCTAGACACAACATAAAACGACTTTTCATGTGTTAAGGCACGACTGATTTAATTCATATCATAACATCAGTTATAAGACTAACTAAAACGCAAAACAGACTCCCAGAGGGGGGGGGCAAAGACTTCTTACTTCTGGAAAAAATAGAAGTTTGTTTTCGAATTAACACATGCCTGACATCACGTATAAATAATTTATATATATATATATATATATATATATATATATATATATATATATATATATATATATATATATATATATATATTATTTAATGTAACATAAGATCAGAAAAATAGATTGCAAAACAAAATTATTATAAAGAAATGATGTATTTACCTGAAGAACATCCACAAAGATGTTGCGAATGCACTCGAAGGAATAAAGCATGGATATTTCTGATCTTCATTCGCATTACGTGATTTTCTATGTATCAACCGGCACATGGACAGATTCATATAAATATATATAATACATATACAAATCACAATCAGATTCATATATATATATATATATATATATATATATATATATATATATATATATATATATATATATATATATATCAGGGCATATCAGAAAGATAACATTTCCATTTTTACCATGTTAGGTCTATTTCATATGGTCTGTCTACAATTAAGCGATAAATGTACCATAATGATACATATACAGTGTACAGCATGATAAAGATGTTACCTTATATTCAGAATTATCCATTGCGAAAACACAAAAGCTTTCATAAGCGCAGTCTGAAATTATTATTTTCGGCTTACTATTAGGAGACGTCCAAGTCATTGTTTTTACTAAATAAAACATCTGAATCCCTTCTTGGTTAATGGTTGGCATAGATTTTGTTTCTGAGAGAATTTATTTACAAATACTTTTCCTTTTGTTCTATCGGAGAGAAAAATTTCTTTACATTTAAAACAGCAGACAAATCAATATTTTCTCACCATGAAGATGATTATTTTCTAGTACTGGTATTCGGTACATTTATGACACATCGGATGTGTTAATCCAACAATAATATGTACCCTATTGATTTATTTTAACAGAAAGTAGGATAAATTCAACATTATGATGCTTAATTCTTGTCTGTCTATTGTGTTTGCTTTTAGAAGTATGTTGGCTTACTTCCAATGGTGGAAGTTTATATAACAAATTTGTTCGAATGATTCGCACATATTAGCCTACTTATATAAGTTCACGGTTCGAACGCCTAATATAATCCGTTTGAATCTGTGTCGGGTCGTCGGGTTTATCACACAAATGTGATAACTAATTCTTTATGTCTGATGATCCTTGCTTGTCATTTTTGTTTACTGCCTAACCGTTTTGCTCTACTTTTTAGACAACGTCATATAAATCAATAGGACAAATTGTATGGCCTTAAATAACCTTAATAATATCATCAAAGAGCCTACATATTTAACTGACACCGGATCGTCCGTACAGACCCGATATTTTCGACAAACGTACTTAATGCAATTTTAGCATCCTAAATTCTCCCATGCACACCAAAAAGAATCATGGCATTTGTATACTTGATTTTTCAAATACACTGTGTTAAATTTGATTCTTCTCGAGTGCTTATGTTTCTATCTTTAAACGAACACATTATATTTTTTTTATAGATCATATATAAAGATATGGAGGAAAACGGTTTTATATAATCTTAAAATTTGTATAATTGCTTAAATATTTATAATTTTGTAACTAATGATTCAGAAGCTTATAAACAATGTTAGAAACCTTCAAGATATATCTGACAGCACCCAAGCCGTGAACCTCATGCTTACGTGTAAAACTGAAAGTAAATATTGTATCTACTAAAAGGTGACATTGAAGTGTGTTTAATGTAACTTTTAATGCGATGGCGTTTGTTTGCTCTCCGAATACGTATATATATATATATATATATATATATATATATATATATATATGCAGGTATGTATATGACTGGTTGTTTAGTTTTGATGCTTCCCTTCAGAGATATATCGCTCCTTTGATGAGCCTTTTTTATTTGCCCCTTATCCTTTGTGCGATCATATTGATCTTAGATGTACGCATATGGGTCTGGAAGGACATACTATCCAGTTTCTTCTCATCATTCACGCATTTGAATCAAAATTCTACAAGTCGTTTATAGATAACGCCTTAAAGCGACAAAGCAATGAAGCAACCACGCGACATCCCATCATAATCACATGCGCTACCTCGTCAAAATTTCGCAGAAAATCTTGCAAAAGTCTCTGAAACTTGTCTGGGTTGTTGCGCATTTTGCTGGATTGTAGCTATGCCACTTTGGATTCATGATGCTTTTGTCGCCACGGCAATACAAAAACATGAAATAACAGAGATCGGTGACCATATGGAGGCGCCTGCAATGTCTGTTGAACTTAAATGCTAACTGTCTCGAGAGACTATTCTAATCGGACAATTCACAGGAACCAAAAATGGAACTGTGCTTGTAATGGGCAATGCCGAATATGTTATGTTAGAGAGTACTTAATTCAACAGTAAAAAAAAAAAAACAACAACATGTAAATAATGTAAATTAAGCTGCATTAGTTGCATCTAATAGTTCATTAAACAGCTTATAAAGCAGTAGTGAATGGGGACACTTTACGGATAATGGGAATTAGCATTAAAAACACCCTTGGGACACTTTACGGATAATGGAAATTTAACATGGAGAAAAATCGTGGGACACTTTACGGACAAGGGGAATTAACATGGGAATAAATCGTGGGATACTATACGGACAAGGGGAATTTAACATGGGAATAAATCGTGGGATACTATACGGACAAGGGAAATTTAACATGGGATTTTTTTTAAAAAGTTTTTTTAAAATTTAAATTTAAATTTAAATTTAAAAAAGGGGTAGGCAATTCAAAGACTATCTCTTTTCGAGAAATATGGCTGGCCCTGAAAAGGGCCTTTGGGTTTTATGTTAATGTATTCATTAACATAAATGGCACCGCATTGGTCTTCTTCTTGTCCTTAGGCTGCGTCTTACTGTTGGTCCGTACATCAGCACTCTTTTCAGGCATCCTTGTCTTTCGACGTAGATCCTACGTATCCACAGGCTGGTGTTTGTCCTGTGGACAACGGTCCACTTCGATCGGACATACATGAGCAAGTCTGTCCGAAACATCATGGAAGACACAAGGGTGGATGACTCAACTGTAGTCCACATCTTGAAGCGACGAGAACAGGTGAATCAATGCATTGAACGGCGCTTATTTATAGGCGGAGGAAGGATTGAAACGGATTGAGTTCATTCACTAATCCGAACACGCGTTACAGAATTCAGTCAGCCCGCATCCAATCCGAAGAGAGCAGTCTGTGACGTCACGTAGTCAATATAGATTCGCTAGCGCTTGTGTGCAGTCAATCTATGCGACAGTGATTCAACATGACGGAAACTCAGAAAACGATCCAGTGGGGTGCACCAGCAGGGGAGACTGCCCAAGGGAACCCGGACTTACTTTCAGAAGAGGTGAATTGGGATTTTGTGGATTTTCTCTCCTCGCAAGAATTTGTTCCGGAACCTTCGTTACTTTCTTCATTACCGCAAGTGGAGAATTTTAGACAGAGACAGAAAGAAGAATTGGAGAAATTTATACAACGACAAAAGGAAGCGGAACAGGCTTTTCTCCTACAGCAACAGCAACAAGAAGAAGAAGAGGTAAGAAAAAAACAACAGCAAGAAGAAGTAGCAGCAAAGAAACAAGAGGGTGAAAATCAAACGGTCACGGTACTGTTGGACATTTTAGCGGAGTTAAGAAGTCTGAAACAAATGTATCAGACTTCTTTATCACGACCGAAGAGAATACGACCTTCCCGAGCTAAACACGTCAACCCTGTGACTAAGCCTACCGTACCACCCTTAGTGATTTCAACCCAATCATTATCATCATCATCAACATTACGCAGTCCAGAAGTAGGCCTTGGCCGTGGCAAAGGCTTAAGGCAGTTAAAATTGATTGCTTAAACTCACCCCTACACCATGAAGAAAAAAGGCCCTTTTCAGGGCCACTCACATATGTCGAAAAGAAATACAATTTCAATTTGCCAATATCTAAAAAACTCACCCATGTTACCCTTATAGTACGTGTCTGTGTATGAGTGCGTGAGTGTAGCTTCTTATTTTAAAATCACAACTCAAAGACACTTACCTTATATCATTCATTTATTCTTTTCTCCATTTTTTTACAATCCAATTCACAATTTATAACACAACACTTTAATAAGGAAAAGTTCATTAATTTCTTCTTTTCTCCTTTTTTAGTCTCTCTGTTTTTTGAATTTCTTCACCGTCACACTCTTTTCCTCTTCTTCTTCCTCCTCGCTTTCTTCCCTTCTTCTTTTTTTCTCCTGTTTCTTTTTCTTCACCTGTCTTCTTTCTTCCTCAGAAGAATCCCTCTCTTCCTCTGAAGAATCCCTCTCTTCTTCTGAAGAATTCCTCTTTTCTTCTGACTCCTCTTGTTTCTTTTTTGGGCAATCTGGAGACCAATGTCCTTTTTCTTGACAATAATAACAGGTATCTTCACTTTTGTCTCTTTTAGTCCCTGTTTTTTTTCTTTTTTGACGGTCTGGACACTCTGAAGACCAATGCCCTTTCTTCTGACAAATATAGCAAGTATCTTGACTTTTATCTCTAAAGGAAGGAGAGTAGTCCGTAGGCTGGTCTGAAGAGAATTTTCTAATGACCCCTCGCAAAGCTCTGACGAAACGTTCCATCTGGTCAGTCTCTTCCATCGTTGTGCTCGGCTTGAGAGTGAAATGAATAGTGAAAGGACAAGACACACACCCTTTTATATACGCTGGTCTGCCAGGACTATAAAGTAGTTTATGGTGTTTGAACTTGAGTCATTTGACTTTTTGCTTTCAAGATGAAACGATCCCATTCATTCGAGAAGAAAGAAGAAGAAGAAGAAAGTAAGAGGCAGAAACGTGATCTATCGCCTCGTACCAGGGCTGAAATCTTGGCACAAATTCATGCCAGTGATTTTGAAGAGGACATGAGTGAACCAGAATCCGAACCCTCTAAACCAAGTTCACCACCCTTTGTCAACCCTGAAAAGTACTATTCCATTCGAGAGACGGAAAAGCGCTCCTCTAGAAAATTTAGAACCACGGCTTACAAATACACGGTGAAGTTTAAAGATTTCAAGTCCGAAGTGCCGTTAGAGAAAGCAGAAGTGTTCATCACCGAGGTGTGGGATTCTTTGCTCACCGCACTCAAGCGACAATGTCAACCCAAAGAAGACGATCGTTTGAGACTTTCCATACAACACGACGGTTTGAAATCCCCTGTTTGGATCGAGTTTAGCACCCCTGCAGAATTGACTGCTTCCAAAGTCATGGACAAGATTCAACACGTACAACAATCTAATGATCAGTTTGACATCACCGATGGTAAAGCCACACTGGACATGACCCACGTCTCTCCTCCTCAAGGGACAGGACGCAAAAAGATGTTATTGGTGGACGACCTTCGCAACACCAAAAAGAGTCTCGTCCGAATTAACAACCCTCATGACCAGATGTGTTTAGCCCGTGCCATCGTGGTGGGACGAACCTATGCCGACAAGAACGACACGGTAGAATGGAAAAGAACCTGGGACACTATTCAACGTTCCCATCTAGCCAAACAACGAAACGAAGCAGAACTCCTGTTACAACAAGCCGGACTGTCCAAAGACACACTCTGTGGCATTCCTGAGATGCAAAAATTGCAAGATACCCTAGCTCCACGCTACACCTTGAAAGTGCACCCTCAAGAAGTACGCGGACCTCTGTTGTTTCGAGGCCAAGACTTTAAGGACGGAAAATACATTCATCTTTATCATCACGATGAACATTTCGATACCATTACCAGTATCACCGGATTCCTGAAATACGGTTATTACTGTGAGAAATGTGACCGTGGTTATAACAATCGAGAGCAACACAAGCATTGTGGATCGAAATGCACAGGATGTTTGGCCTCTTCACCCTGTCTGAGCGAAGAACCAGTGCCTTGTTCCACTTGTCTGCGCACGTTTGTCAGCCCTACCTGTTACCAACAACATCTGAAAACGCAAGGTTCACAGAAGAAATGCGCTTGTCAACTGCTAAGATTGTGCCCCGCGTGTGGACAAGGCATACGTACCAATAGTGTCAAGGCACACGTATGTCGAGGAAAGAAAAAATGTCACATTTGTCACCACATCGTGGACTTGGAACACCAATGTTACGTGCAAAAATACCATCCCCCACCTGAGAAAGAGGACGGTCACAAGAAGAAAGGCAATTTCATCTTTTTCGATTTCGAATGCATGCAAGAAACCGGCATTCACATTCCTAATTTCTGCGTGGCTCATCGAGCGTGCGAGAAGTGCATTCAAGAACCTATCTTCAGTCATTGCCCTCACTGCAGCAAGATACCCGGAGGGCGTGAAAAAATCTTTCGGGGACCCAACACGTTAGCCGATTTTGCCCAATGGGTCTTAGACCCCATCGACAAGACGTGGAGCCAAGAGGACATCGAACGTTACCGAGATTGTCATCGTCATGCCACGGTGATGGCTCACAATTTCTCCGGATACGATGGACAGTTTCTTTTGAGGTACTATACGGAACAAGGCACCGAGCGTCCTAAAGTGACTTTGAACGGAGCCAAAATCATTTTCATGCAAGTGGGACAAGTGCAGTTTAAAGATTCGATGAGTTACTTGGCCATGCCTTTGAGTCGAATGCCTAAAACGTTTGGAATGATAGAAATGGCTAAAGGGTACTTTCCACACTTTTTCAATACGGAAGCCAATCAACACGCCGTTCTACCCCATTTACCTGAAGCTCACTATTACGACCCCGACAACATGCGTACCGAACAACGAGAAGCTTTCTACGCTTGGTACCAGGCTCACGCCTCGGACCCTTTCGACTTTCAGGAAGAAATGCTAAAGTATTGTCGTTCCGACGTGGACATTTTACGACGTTGCTGTGGAAAATTTCGAGAACTGTTCATGGAACACGGAGGGGTCGATCCTTTGAAAGAAGCTTGCACCATTGCCAAAGCGTGTTCCTTAGTGTATCGACAACGATTCATGCCTGAAAAGACCGTGGCTGTCATCAGTCCTCAAACGACCCACTTTGTCAAACGTCAATACTCGGTCAAAGCCCTACGTTGGTTACATTACTTGTGCGACAAGGAAGACAAGTGGATTCAGCATGCCCGCAACGGAGGGGGCGAAAAGACCATCGGAACGTATTCGGTCGATGGCTGGGACTTAGAAAACCCCAAGATCGTGTACGAGTTTAACGGTTGCTTATTTCACGGATGTCCCGTCTGTTACCCTGACCGTGGCACTAAAAATCAGTTTTTGCAACGAACCATGGAAGACTTGTACCAGGACACTTGTCAGCGGCGCCTAAAGTTGGAACAGCAAGGATACCAAGTGGTGGAAATGTGGGAACACGAGTACGATCACCGTATGAAAACCGATCCCGAGTTTAAACGCCTCGTGGAAAGTTACCAGTTCGTGGACCCGCTGAACCCGAGGGATAGTTTGTACGGAGGAAGGACCAATGCCACCTGTTTGCTGTACCAAGCCGACGAAGAGAAAGGAGAAGAAATCAAATACTTGGACGTGTGTTCGCTGTATCCCTACGTGTGCAAATATTGTCGTTTTCCCGTAGGGCACCCACAATTGCTGACGGAACACATCGACCTGAAAAACATTCGACAATACGAAGGCTTGATCAAGTGCAAAGTTTTGCCTCCCACGAACCTCTACCATCCCGTCTTACCTCACCATTGTCAAGGCAAATTGATGTTTCCCTTGTGCCGTACTTGTGCCGAAACGTGCAACCAAGACCAACCTTGTCAGCACAGCCAGGAAGAACGGGCCTTGACGGGAACCTGGGTCAGCGTAGAATTGTTCAAAGCTATGGACATGGGATACCAACTGTTAGAAGTGTACGAAATTTGCCACTTTCCCAAGACACAACAATACCACAAGGGTGACCCTACTCAGAAAGGCATTTTCGCCGACTACGTGGATGCCTTTTTGAAACTGAAGCAAGAAGCCAGCGGCTATCCTTCCTGGTGTCACACTCCCGAAGACCAAATACAATTCAAAGAGAAATACTACGAACAAGAAGGCATCTCTTTAGACCATATCGAGAAAAACGAAGGCAGGCGATCGTTTGCCAAAGTGATGTTAAATTGCTTGTGGGGTAAAATGGCACAACGACCGTGTTTACCCAAGACGGAATATTTGACAGAACCTTCCCGCTACTTCCAGATGATTCACGACAAAACCAAATACATGAAACACGTGGACGTCGTTCGAGAGAATTTGATCTTGGTCAATTACGAAGAAGATCTGGACTTTGTACAAGACGACCCTTTTGGAAATGTCATCATTGCGGCTTACGTGACAGCCCATGCTCGCTTAAAATTGTACGAAGCTTTAGAACTGTTAGAAGAACGCGTCCTGTACTTTGACACGGACAGTTGCATTTACATCCATCACCCGATTCAACATCACCCTAACATCGAAGGAGACCGTTTAGGAGCCTGGACAGACGAGCATCCCGACGACAAGATTCTAAGTTTCGTCAGTGGCGGTCCCAAAAATTACGGCTACGAATACCGGGACAAACAAGGAGAAGTGCACACGACGTGCAAAGTGAAAGGACTGACTCTGAATTATCGTACCAGTCGAGTGGTCAACTTTGGGGTATTGAAAGAAGCCTTGCAATCGGGAGAGGATGGAAACTTTAAAGTGACCACCTACCAACCGAACAAAATTGTACGTTTACCCACTCACCACATCGTCAGTCGGCCCTTGGAAAAAGTCTATCAAATTGTATACCAGAAGCGAGTTCGACTTCCCAATCATTTCACCTTACCGTACGGTCACGTCGGTATTGGTCTGTATATAAAAAAGGAACCCTAGGCAAGATCGATAGTTCATTGTGACTACCAAGACCGAGCAAACAAGATGAATACTTTGAAAAAGACATCGTTTCAGTTTGGGGATTGTAAAAAAGCTGTATCTTTCTCTAGTGTGACTAATATTGGATGGATAAGACCCATGCATTGTGACGGAAAATGTCCGGAAGGAAACTGCGATTGTCCATGTGGTTACCATTGTAATTGCGTAACGGAGTTTGCAGACGAGTGCGATTGTGAGCCTTGCGATGGGACCGATGCTGTACCTTGTGACCTGAGCGATGCCGTAAAGCATCATGGGAACTTTAGTGCCCCTACCCCTGTCATGGAAAGTGATGCTGTGCGTGTCAAACCTGTGGGATGCGAAAGCGATGCTGCTCGTCCTCTTGGACATTTTACTGGGTTTCGTTTTAAAGGGGAATGTCCACCTTCACGTTTACCTCCCTACGGATGTCATCCAGCCCTGAGCAAACTCCTACCCATTTCACTCAACCCTCATCGAAACGAACCTGTGAAAAACGAATATTCGTTTCCTGTGCGTTTGTCGGAATACTGCGACTTTGAAAATCGTCTTCAATCGTTCAAAGGAAAATGGCCAAAGTATCTGGGAGGACCGACCCCCGAAGAATTAGCCAGAGCCGGATTTTTCTACTTGGGCGAAGGAGATAAAGTCAAGTGCTTCAGTTGCGGTGTGTCACTTCACCACTGGGAACCGCAAGATTCGGCCTACGTAGAACATGCTCGATGGTCACCGAATTGTCATTACTTACCTTTAGTGGGACCAAGACATTGAAGTAACTTCTTTCCATAATCATCTGTTCATGGATACTTTACAAGAGAACATTTGTGCTTTGCCTGTGGAGTTGAGAGAACGCATTTACCGAGAACTGGTCAAAATACAAGTGAAACGTAAAGAACAATTGCATCCGATACGTCACCGGTGTTTGAACCACTGGTACCTGAAGGCTATACAAGGACTGATTCAATTGAAAGTGTTCCATTGGACAGACATTGATCAACGACCTCCTGGTTATAAAAAGGAATGGTTTGGTATTGACGATTCTATCTACTACATTGTAAACGTATTGCATCGAATTCCAGAGGAAGAGTTAACGAATTACCAACATCTTTCACACAATGTCAACTTGGTGAAAGAGGAAACTTCTGAACGAATTGTAATGTGTAGATTAGTGACTCAACGATTTAAATTCGACACTGAAGTGAAACCATGTTTGTGCAAAGAGTACATTTCTTGTGTCAGACCAAAGAGGATTTAGTATGACCTATTCATGGATACTTTACAAGAGAACATTCGTGCTTTGCCTGTGGAGTTGAGAGAACGCATTTACCGAGAGCTGGTCAAAATACAAGTGAAACGTAAAGAACAATTGCATCCGATACGTCACCAGATCTTTAACCACTGGTACTTGAATGGTATAAGAGAACTGATTCGTCAGAAATTCTTTCAATGGTCAGACATTGTTCAAAACTTTGAGGTCGCTAATGATCGACATGTTCATGATTATGGTTACTTCGAGATTCACCTACAGCAATACATTGAGGAAGACAAGTTAAAGGATTACCAACATATTTTACGTGGAATCTACTTAGAGGAAGAGGAAACACCTAAACGAACTCTGACGTTTCGGTTACAGTATGCAAGATTTAGATTCCCTACTGGAGAACGAAGATCTCTGGCTAGAAAGTACGTCTATTGCATCCGAAAAAAAGAGAATATAAAAAGAGGCTGCCATGCCACGGTTTATGTCACATGTCATCCAACAGATTCCGTGGAAGGAACTCAATGACCATATTCAAACCGTGGATCATTACCATCGATTATTACAAGAACTGTATCCATTCAATTTTGGACGACAAGTGGTGTGTGTCTTAGTGACTTGTTTTCTGGGATTTCGTTTACCAGCCGATTCCTTGTGGACTCTTTACGATCAGTACTTACCACCTCCATGGCCTTAAATGGTCACGAAAAACTCCTTTTGTTCAAAGCCTTGCGTTTTCATCTGGATACTTCTCGACCTCAACAGGAAAAAAAGATTCGTCAACTTTTAGCGACCCAAGACGTGTATGACGATGTGTGTGTAGCTTGTGACTTACACCCTCATTGGACAGATGTTCGTGATTGGAAAAAGGGGGGTTTTGAGGTTTGGACCCAAGAAGTGGCCCAGTATGCACAAGAGTTGTTCAAGGAAAAAAGTTACTTTTCAACCCGTGTTAGTGACGGTGCCAGAAGAACCCGTCACCGAGAACAACCACTCGCTTCAGGACAGGACTGTCATGGACATGCCTGAAAGGTCATTCCGGGAGGACACTTGTGTGACAATACCTCATGTAGAAACTGTAAGAACATTACACACTGTCCCTAGGACATCTTGGTTAACCAAAACATGTTGTACAGACACTTGTTTATATTTCACTTTGATCGCTTTGCTGTGTTTTATATTCCTGTACATCACTATTTGGGTTGTATTTATTTTTGTCTTTCGTATTCATGTTTGAAAAAAAAAAACATTCAATAAACATGTTCTGAAAAAGTATATAAACTCTTGTCTTGTTTGTTTTCGTGTCACAAGTGACATTTCTCACACCATGGCTACCTCTGCTGTCTCTGCTCCCTCTTCCTCTACTGTCAAAGTCATCGACGAACACTTAGATCGTGCCAGTTGGGAGGCTTTGTATCTTCGCCATCCCTTTAACATGCTCATTGCTGGACCTAGCGGTTCGGGCAAAACCGAATTCGTCAAACGTTTGATCGAACATAAACATCATTTGATCGATCGGCCACCTCAACGGATCGTGTGGTGTTACAAAGAGTGGCAATCGGCGTACAGCCTCTTGCGAGAAAGTCAAGGCGATTCCATCGTGTTTGTGGAAGGCATTCCTAAAGAAGACGACGGCATCGTCTCTGACTCCCGTCAAACCCATTTGGTCATTTTCGACGACATGTTAGGAGAAGACGAAGAAGAAATTAAATTGTGGTTCACGCGCAAAGGGCATCACCGTAATGCCAGTGTCATTTACATCACCCAAAATTTGTTTCAACAAAGTAAAGCCCATCGCACCATCAGTCTCAATGCGCATTACGTGGTCTTGTTTAAAAGCCCTCGAGATAAATCGCAAGTGCAAGTCTTAGCCAAACAGTTAGGAACGCCTTGGCTGACTCAGGCGTACGACGATGCCACTCAAACTCCACACGCCTATTTACTCGTCGATTTGAAACCTACGACCCCCGAGGATTTGCGATTTCGTACCCACTTGTTTCACCACTGGTGCCAAGACGGAGGGCCTGTCCTGTACACGTCTCCGTCCTCGACTTCATTTCACTCCCATGAAAAAAATCTATAAAAACCTCAGACCCTTTTTCGTCTGTCTCACACAGTGTGAACATGACGTCCCTTCAGTCTCATCTTCCCGTCAAATTGATTCGTGCCTTGTATGGCATCAGTCGAGAAAAAGATCCACAAACACGAGCCCGTGTCTTAGAAGCTAGTCTCAAAGAAGTCTTACGATGGTTCACGGTGACGGCACGTCAATTACTCCAAGGAATCATTCAGATTCCTCATCAAACCCAACGCTTTTTCGATCGAAACAAAGTCGCTTTGGTCCAACTGGCCGATCCCCGCATCGACACTCAAACCAAAAAACAAATCATTTTGAAACCTGGAGGGAGCGGTACTCTAGGAGGGGTCATCATTCGCTCACTCTTAAGATGGGATCCTAATGCCCCCAAAGTTATCCCCAAGACAAAAGTCCAACGAAGCCCCAAGAAGAAAAAGAAAAAGACCAAGTCCCCAAGAAGAATAACTTCTCCAGTGGCAGGACCCTCCTCTTACCAGACACCACCACCATCACCCCGGAAAAAGAAAAGAAGCCCCCAGAAAAAGAAACAGAGAAAAAGTCCTCAAAAAAAGAAAAGTCCACAGAAGAAAACTAGTCGCAAGAGAGGCACTTCGGCCAGGACGCAACCTTACACTCGCAAGCCACGACCTGCCACAACGTCTCCGGCAGCCTCACGTTTGTCCACTTCTCCGTTGATGTCACCAGGAACTGAAGAGTACTTGGAGACGTTGATCACACCAAGAACTTCTCCGTTGATGACCCCCAAAAGAGCTTCCCCAGTGGCAGGACCTTCCCATTTAGCAGCAGTGGCTGCTGCTCACAAAGTACCTTCTCCCAAAATCAAAGTTCAAGAAAGATCGGGCATGTTACAAAGTTTACTGGATTTGTCCAAGCAAGAACTGGCTCGATTTAGTCCGTTACGTACCCCTGCACGACGTGTCATGCCTGTCCTCAAACTGATAAAACGTAAAGACAATCAGTGGCGACGCGTTCCAGTATAAAAAAGGCCTGTGACCAAGTAGGGTATCAGTGTTTTTTAGGTGCTCCTAAAGACTCAAAGATGTCACCCTCCAGAAAACCCCAAGGAAAGAAAAGAAAAGGACTGCCACCACGTTTAGCCAAACATGGGGACCTGTTATCTGTCCTGTCCAAAGCTTCTCCACCCCTACGAAAAAAACTCATTCAAACAGCCTCCAAAGAGGTCATCGATACCGTGTGCGAATGTTGTTTGAACGTTTTGAAAGGCACGATCCCTTTGTCCAAACACCAGAAACAATGCTTAGGCAAACATCGTCACGTTCTTCGAAAAATGGTTCAAAAGAAAGTTCCCATTCGTCAGAAAAAGAAGATGTTGGTCCAACGTGGAGGCATTTTACCTCTCTTGTTAGGCCCCATACTGAAAGGAGTCTTGGGAACCATGTTGGGAGGACTGATGGGAGCAAGATAAAAAGGCCTTCGGAAGTCCCAAGATCTCAGAATTCACCCCTGACAACCCCATGGAAGGACGAAAACTAGCTTTAGTGCCTTACAAACGATGGATGGAATACCATCGGTGGCAAGAACAACGCACCCCGCATTTACCTCCCAATCCCAATTTGAGCGAGATGTCCCAGTTACAACACGAATTGCAGTCCTTGCTGGATCGCCAAGATTTGTCCGAAACAGAAAAATCGCAAAAGTACGGTCAACTCTTGCAACGACTGCAACTCTTTCACCAGAAAGCTTTAGACGAAACAGCTCTACCCACTTTGAAAGATTTTAAGACCTTGATGAAAAGTCCAGCACCATCACCAGTACCAGTACCAGTACCACCAGTACCCGTGACCAAGACAGAAAAAGGAAAAGAAGAAGAAGAAGAAGGATTTCAAACTCCACCAGAAAAAGTACGCAAGTTAACAACACCACCTACCTCCAGAATTGGATGGATTAAAAAGATGATGGCCACCCCTTCTTCCTCACAAGAGAAAAAGAAAGTGAAGACAGAAGTGAAGACAGAAGTGAAACAAGAACCGATATCCCCTGCTCAGACATCCTCCTCTTCGACACCTATTGCCGGTCGCACACGCAAAGCCTTGCAATCCAAGAAAATACCCCAAGAGAAAAAGAGTAGCCTCTTCCAAGAGTGGGTGCCTTATTAAGACGCCAATCCACACAAAAAATGGAAAAAGTCTTAGCTAGCATTTACTACGATCCCTCGCATCCTGCAGGTTACGCAGGAGTTCAAAAATTGTATCGTGCTGCCAAAACGCGACTGAAAAGTCTCCGTTTACCTCAAGTGCAACGATGGTTACAAGAACAAGCTACCTACACTTTACACAAACCCATTCGACGCAAGTTTGCCAGAAGTCGCACCCGAGTGGAAGGTATCGATCATCAATGGCAAGCCGATTTAGCCGATGTCTCTCATTTGGCCAGCTACAATCGTGGTTACAAATATTTGTTTTGTGTCATCGACGTCTTTTCAAAATTTGCCTGGGTCGTACCCTTGACTTCCAAATCCAGCAGCGAGTTAGTGCGAGCCCTGCAACGGGTGTTGAAACAAAGCGGTCGTCGCCCTCTTCGATGGCAAACGGACAAAGGCACCGAATTTCTGAACCAAGCTTTCCAAAAAGAATTAAAGAAACGTGACATTCATTTTTTTACCACCGAGAATCCCGAAACCAAAGCCAGCATCGTGGAACGTTTTCAACGCACTTTGAAAGAACGCATGTGGAAATATTTTACGCATCACCACACTCTGAAGTACATCGACATCTTACCGCACCTGGTGCAAGCGTACAACCAATCTTACCATCGAAGCATCGGACGTGCCCCGCAAGACGTGACTCCCGACAACGAAGTGCTGGTGTTCGAGCGCCTGTTCGGTACGTCCCCGACGAGGGCTGTCCCCAAGAAAAGTGGAGAGTTGACCGTAGGAGATTGGGTGCGCATTGGCAAAACCAAACGCACTTTCGACAAAGGTTACTTACCTAACTGGACGACCGAATTGTTTCGCGTCACTGGACGAGTACATGGCCGTCATCCTGCCGTCTATAAATTGGAAGACATGAACGGAGAAGTACTCAAAGGAACGTTTTATTTGCCCGAGTTACAACGTGTCACCAAAAAAGAAGACGACGTGTACGACATCGAAAGCATTCTCGAACGCAGAACCCGTAAAGTGGGCAAACGACGTGTCAAAGAAGTCAAAGTACGTTGGAAAGGATATCCACCCAGTTTCGATTCTTGGATCGACGCTTCGCAAGTCATCGACTATAAAAAGAAGAAGTGACCATCATGCCCTTTCACACATCAGACGCAGCTACGTCGACCAGTCCTTCTTCCCCTAGTTCTTCTGTGCAAGATTTACAAAAACAACCCTTGTGGGTGTGGTGTGGAGAACGTGTGCCTAAAACGCAAATCGTCTTTTTCTGCCAAATCTTCGTGGTGTATTGTGTCATCGGGGCAGCCATCGCCAATTTGAGTTTGCAACAAGGAGACAAACAATTGTGGACCATTTTATTGAGCAGTTGCATCGGCTACCTGCTTCCCAACCCCTCCCTGAAATTCTCCTCGAACGGGAACGTTGTGTCCAGTGCCAGTGCCAGTCACCACTCCAACAACCACAACCAGAACCCCATTTTGGGCGGAGACACGCCTCTGACATCCAGTAATATCCCCTCGGACAGCCACAGAACTCTAGAATTATGAGTCACCAAAACCAATTTTACTTAACCTTACCCAGTGACAGTTCCATGGAGGTGTTTCCCAACAACACGTTGTGCTGTTACACGGCCAAATTACCTCAAGCCATCCCCTTAGATCACGAAGCCCATTGGGAAGTGGCTTTAGTGGAAATGATTCACCCAACTCAAGTCCACAATATCATTGCCCAGCAAAATTGGTTTAAGGTGGAAGTTCATGACCAACAATTGCAAGTGGAGTTGGATAAAATTGGCACATCTACCAATAGAACCTATGATGACAAAACTAAAACGTGGACCTACAACTTGTCCATTCTCCCAGGCTATTATTTCAGTGGTCATCATTTGGTCAGCGCCATAGCCTCCAGGTTTAATGGCGTGTTCCATAAAGCTTTGAGTAATGTCCAAAAAAGTGTCACCCTGGAATACCACAAAATAGCTCGTCGCTTTCTGATGAAATTTTCTGAGGGGTCCAAAAAATTCATGTCTTTCTTATTTTGTCCTGAATTGTTTGACATATTGGGCGGTGACACAGAGATGAGGAAGATAGGAGAACAAAAAAAAAGCCCCGAATTAGCAGTCATTCATGACAACGACTCTTTTGCCAGGTATTTTCGTTTCCCGGTAGAACTGAACCAAGGACTGAATTTGATCTTTGTGTACTCCGATGTGGTGGAATACAACGTGGTGGGACACACCTCCGTGCCGTTACTGCGTGTCATTCCTTTCAAAGTGGATTCTGCCACAAACGCTGACGAGGAAGGTGGAAACACTTATCACGTTCACCGCGAATTTGTCCATCCTCACTATTTGCCGGTCAGCAAGTCGTATTTGGACACGGTCAACATTACTATAAAAGGAGATTTGGGACAAAATATTCCATTCACCAAAGGAAAAGTCACGGTGAAACTCCATTTTCGAAAACGGTTCTCTCACGATTCGTAAGTAAGTCATGTATCCAGTGTACCAAGGGGTGGCTCGACAGCGAGGACACGGTTTAGGAGACATGTTAAAATCGGCCTTTCGTTCGGTGGCCCCGGTGTTGAAACCGATGGTGACACGCGGATTGCACGCCTTGAAAGATGCGGCACTGACGCAAGGCAAAGAATTTCTCCAAAATGTCATCATCGACAAACAAAACCCTAAAGAAGCCTTCATGAGGGCTGGCAAAAATGTCTTGCTGCAAACGGGCAAAGACATTTTAGGCCGACGAGACACACCTATAAATGCCCTGCACGCTACCGAGTCAAGCATTCAGCAAGGACAAGGCAGAAAGAGACGACGAAGAAAACACCCTTTCACCAGACTTCAAGCGAGAAAGGCCAAGAAAAGAAGAACCGTTCGAGACTTAGACGTTTTCGATTATTGAGACACAGCAACAACAAAAAATGATGCACCGAGAGTCTTGCGCCTGTTCCAAGACGGAACTGGATCTGTTTGCCATGCCCCCCACCATGATGACCATGCAAGAATCCCAGTGGGTGGAATTTAATCCCATCTCCTCACTGACCGATTCCGCTCCCATCGAGTTTGAAATCAAGGGGCAGCCCGAAGATTACATCGATCTGAATAGCAGTTACTTGTACTTGAAAGTCCAAGTTCTAGAAAAAGATGATAGTGGAGTAGATGACGCTGACGAAATAGCTCCCGTCAACAATTTCATGCATTCCTTGTTCAGCTCAGTGGATTTGTACTTGAATAACAAACTAGTCAGCAGCAGCATGGATACATACCCTTACCGTGCCTACTTGGAAAATCTCTTGACGTACGGAATAGATGCCAAGGATAGTCATCTCAATGCCTGTGTGCTGTGGGTAGCTGACGAAGCGGGCAAGTTCGAAAAAACAGATGGAAGCAATTCCGGCTTTGAGGCAAGAGAAAGCAAAATCTTAGAGAAGAAGAGTTTAGAACTGATGGATCGTTTGCATTTGGACATGTGGTTGCAAGAGAAATATTTGCTGAACGGGGTCAATGTCCGCTTGAGACTGAATCGCAGCAGTGCCGCTTTCCATTTGATAGCTGCTGATCCTGCTAAGGCTCCTAAAAGCATAATCCAGGAGGCCAAACTCTACGTACGACGCGTGGAAGTGTTACCCAAAGTGGGTAACGACATCAGTCAAACGTTGAGCAGAACAACCGCCAAGTATCCCATCCGACGTGTGGAAGTGAAAACGTTCACCATTTCTGCTGGACTACAATCCATAACCGAAGATCATCTGTTCCAAGGACAGTTACCCAAACGTTTGATCCTTGGTATGGTCACGAATTCAGCCTTCAACGGAGCCTTCAAAGAAAATCCTTTCAACTTTCAACACTTTTCAGTGAAGAAAGTCGAAGTCAGTCGTGATGGCAAGACCTTGTGTACCCGACCTTTCGAACCTGACTTTAGTGACAAGAAGATGAATTACTTGAGATCGTACTTGTCCCTGTACGAAGCCACCGGTCAGTTAGGAACCAACACCAGTCACGGCATTGAGTATGAGGATTATGCAGGAGGCTATGCTTTGTGGGCTTTCGATTTCACTCCAGACCAAGGCAGCGACGAGGGACATTTCCACCCTATAAAATCCGGCCAGATTCGTGTGGAACTTCAGTTTGCAGAACAACTGAAACAGACAGTGAACGTCATCCTGTATGCAGAATTCGATAATACCATAGAAATCAACAGTTTGAGAGAAGTCATTCTAGATTATTAGAAAGCCATGGAAGACTGTTATCCCTCTTTACCTAGTGGAGAAACTTTGGAGATGGAATGTAAGGAGACCGTGGAAGGAGAAGAATCTCAAGACAAAGACGAAGAAGTTTTGATGAAGTCGAGATGGCCAGAACAGGAAGCCCATTTAGTCTCCTGTTTTGCCAAACACTTGGTCGACAAAATAACGGAATTGATCAAGAAAAATTGCTATGGATGTCAAAACGATCATCCCAGTCAAATTCAACACGATAAATGCCTGATGTTGAGTCAAGAAGAAAAATTGGACGAGTATCTGGACGAAGCTTGGAGTCTCATCTCGAATAAAGACGTGTTGCACCAGTGGTATAAAGACTTGCGTGAACATTCTTGTCCAGCATTAACCACTCAAGAGATCCATCGTATCGAAGCTCTCCTGAATCAGAGTGAGGAAACAGAACGAATAACCGTTTATTCGTCAGACATTTTCAAGCAAAAAGTCAGGATCGAATTGACGACTTATTATTACCTGTGAAGAAAAAAACACACAAATCAATGGATACCTGGGAACTTTATTACCTTTTGAACCACAGTTCGTATACGGCTTCTTGGAATCCTGTCGTCTGTGCTAAAGATGAACTCCCTCATCGCAAACCTAAAGACCATCAAGCTTACGTGATCAACACGGACGAAAGTCATCTCCCAGGAACCCACTGGGTAGCCGTTTACTTTCCTCAAGAAGGATGTGTGGAATATTTCGATTCGTAACGATTGCCCCCTTTGGAAGACGATATCATCGACTTTATGAGAAGAAATGCTCAGACTACCCGATTCAATAACGTGAAATTACAAGGCACAGATTCCTTGGTGTGTGGACAGTACTGTGTGTATTTTCTACATCATCGCAGCCTGGGCTATTCCTTAGAACATTTAGTGACTCATTTTGATCCTCGTTCTTCTGCTAGAAACGATGTGAAAGTATATCGATGGTTTTGTGACCATTATGCTTATCTTTTGTCTCAAGCTAGGAAACGTAGTGTCCATCAATGGCCTAATGATTTCCAACAGTGGAAATCACAATTTCATTCACAACGTTGTCAGCCCTGTTTAAAGTAGATTGTCCATTGAGAAAAAAATGTTTGTGATTTGAAAAAATTGTTTGATGTTATAGTGTTGGATTATTGTTAAAAATGTTAGAGTTGTTGTTTAGTGTTAAGTGATTTTTGAATAAAAAATGTTGTGTTTTGAAAAAATGCCTTTGTCTTTTGTTTAGCTATAAGAATGTTGAATTGATGCTCTTTCATTTCTTACTATCCCTCTCATGACAATCACTGAACGTTGCGAATCGAAAACCGTGTGGGGGATGTTTTCCTTCACGTCCGCGCTTTCACTTTAAGAACCGGGGTTGTTTCCAGTCTAACCATCCATTGTCGACTCATCCTCCTACGAAGATGTGCTCCAAACTAGCTAAGCTCAACGAAGCCTACGTGAATTTGCATAGGGTCAGACACAGTCTGATACCGAAGCCAGAAGAAATAGAGAACGTGAGAATGTTAAAAATCACTGAAGACCTGATAGAAGAGCTCTTCAGAGAAGAAGTGAACAGGGAGAAAGAAGAATGGACAGAGAAGTACAGACTTCAAAAACAGCAACAACAACAACAACAACAACAACAACAGCAGCAGCAACCTGAACCTGACAGAGGCTTTGTCGATTGCCGTATCGACACCAAAGAGTTCTTCTTCTCTTTCCGAAGAAGCAGACCTATTGCCAGAAAGTCTATAATCAGAGGACATCGCATTCTTAGAAACTAAAAAAGAATGCCATAGCAAACAAAAAAAACAGCCCTTTTCAGGGCTACCCAATACTCTAGAAAAGAAATAACTATTAATTTGCCAATGTGTGAAGGTGGAGTAGTGTGAAAATAAACACTAACTCTTTTTCAAAAAAAATGTGAGGGTATGTGTTTGTGTGTTTGTGTGATTGTGTTTGTAAGTGATAAAGTAGGTTGGTGTGGATAGTAGATTAAAATGATGTTTGTTTTTTGGGGTGTTTGAGGTGTATATTTTAGATTGGATTGGATTGCTTTGCGTATGTGGATAGTCTATTGAAGTGATGGGTAGCATAAAAAAGTGAGCGAGTGTTTCTTTTAGGTCCGCGCGTTGTTGTTTTTTTTTTTTTGGTCATGATCTAGGTAAGATGAATTTTATGTTTTTAGGGGGATGTTTTCCTTCACGTTCGCGCTTTCAGTATAAAATGAAACTCGTTCGGCAGTCCAGCTACCCTTGTTGATTGATCAACACAGCCAGAAGAATGACTAGCAGAATAGTGAAACTGTTAGAACTCCAGATGCACCTGGAATATGCCAGGCGGATAGTAAACGAACTATCAGCGGAGGCTATAGTAGAAGAAGCAAGAATAAAGAAGGAAGAAGAGGAGAGAAGACAGAGGGAAGAGGAGGAAAAGAAAAGAGAAGAGATGATGTCGTTTAATATTCCTGAAACAGAGGATTGGGGTGCTGAAGCGAATCATCCTCCCTCTGCGCTCCCTAGAAGAAAGGTGAAAGAAGACTGGGGAAGAAGATGCGTGTGCGGCGCCAGGCCAGGAAGGTGCAACCATTAGATAGGTGCATCTGGAGTTTAAAAAAACAGCCCTTTTCAGGGCTACCCAATACTCTAGAAAAGAAATAACGATCGATTTGCCAATGTGTGTAGGTAGAGTAGTGTGTATATAAACACTAACTCTTTTTTAAGATAGTGTGAGGGTATGAGTTTGTGTGTTTGTGTTTGTAAGAGCTCAGGTATGTTTGTGGGAATAGTAGATTATGGGTTTCTTAGCAAATGTGGAGAGTATAGTTAGGGTTATATTATAAGAAATGAGAAAGTAGGGGGATGTTTTCCTTCACGTACGCGCGATGTTGGGTCATGATCTAGGTAAGATCCATTTTATGTTTTTAGGGGATGTTTTCCTTCACGTTCGCGCTTTGAGTATAAGAACCCACAGTATTCGTCGTTCAAACCATTCTGTACAGAATAAAAAAGAAGATGGCTTCGAACCACCTTGACAAAATGGAAAAATTGCAAAACGTCCTCGACAATTTAGGAATGATGGAGCAAATGTTGGTTAACCTAAACGAGGATCACTATTCATATAGTCCCCATCGAGTGAAGATGGAGATAAACAATTTACGAAAAATGAAGGTAATCATCAGTGATTTGTTGAAAGAAATAAAGGAGGAGAAGGAGGATGAAGAGGAAAAGATAAGAATAAGAACATGGAACGAAAAAATTGAAAAAGAAGAGGAAAATGAGAAGAGGAAGAAAGAAGAAGAGGAGGAAGAGAAGAAAGAAGAGAAGGAGAAAAAAAAGAAGAGAAAGAGTGTTGGAGATAAAATAAGAAGTTGGTGGAGGAAAAGAAGAAATTAGAAGCAGAAGAAGAAGAAGAAGAAAACCCAAAGGCCCTTTTCAGGGCCCCATATTTCTCGAAAAGAGATAGTCTTTGAATTGCCTACCCCTTTTTTAAATTTAAATTTAAATTTAAATTTTAAAAAAACTTTTTAAAAAAAATCCCATGTTAAATTTCCCTTGTCCGTATAGTATCCCACGATTTATTCCCATGTTAAATTCCCCTTGTCCGTATAGTATCCCACGATTTATTCCCATGTTAATTCCCCTTGTCCGTATAGTATCCCACGATTTATTCCCATGTTAATTCCCCTTGTCCGTAAAGTGTCCCACGATTTTTCTCCATGTTAAATTTCCATTATCCGTAAAGTGTCCCAAGGGTGTTTTTAATGCTAATTCCCATTATCCGTAAAGTGTCCCCATTCACTACTTAAAGCATCAGTACCTCGAAATTCAGGTTTCGAAGATCAAACGGTGCTAATACTTGTTATCACCAACGTTACATGTAACCACGTTCTCTGTTAAAACTTTGTAAAGATATAATATTTTATACGTCGTTTTGTGACTCTTAATTTCAGTGGTACTAAAATGGCAGTATAATTGTGTCTTTATAATGAACAATATCAGATAAAAATTTTCAAACAGAGTGAACAATTCAGTCTGACATATATACTGTATTAAGCACGTTCCTTCTTGCTATGTGTGCGTAGTTAAGTGCGTTCAACCAGAAAACACGTTTTAACTATTATTTTCACAATGAATCATTTTTCATAGGAATTGCTAAGTGACAAACCTCAGTTTTCGTTTTCGCGATAATCGGAACCTTTAGTTATAATCTGTACCGGGTAAACACTGTTTCATATACGTGAAAATGAGTTTCACATTAAGCTTTTGATATATTAAGAAACAATCAATGGTGTGAACATACACTTGCTTTTTTAACTAAATATTTTAATATATTTCTGAAAGATATAATTTTAACATAAGCTACGAAGAGGATCTGCTTCGCTTTATTGCATCGAAGGGTTGAATCCGACCCACCCACCCCGAAACAGTCATTGTCACTTAAAGTAATTTAGGCTAAGACTTGGGGTCCTATTTAAATGAATGCCGGACACAAATAGATGGCTTCTTATCAATATATATGTCCAGTCTATCTCCGATCATAATTTATCGTTCCCATGAATCGATCATTGATATTTAATCAAGTAGTAGTTCATTCAGTACTGAGCAGCGTATTCACATTTTAATACCATCCAGTCATCATGAGCTATCTTACAAAAACATTTACTTAGACAATCATTGATTCCTCGAAGTGATTTACTAGAATCATCGGTGTTTTAGACATTGATACATATGACAGCAAAACAATCTAAATTAATTCGTATTTGCTTTTGCAACATGAACTAGCAAAGTTAGCGAATTATTGTAAGTGAATCTGTCTTCGCTAAGTGCACTTCCTTTTGTGTAACATATGCAACATATTTTATCTTCGTAATATGATAAACAATAATTGGGCAATAGTTCAAGGAACTTGAATTACCCCTTTCCGTACTTAAAACAAGTATTACAACACATTTTAACATCACAACAGTAACTACTAATGAAAAACGACGAGAGAGAGAGAGAGAGAGAGAGAATGACATATTTCGTGGTTGAGTAAGTTATTGAAGTCATCCGCTATCGGGTGTATATTTTGTATACATGTAAGATAATTTTAAATTTTTGTTTCGCATCGCCCTTTCTCCAAAGTAGGAAATCTAATGTATTAATTGGATACTTATTAAAAGTGATTATCTCATCTACTAAGTTAGTTTCTGACCATTCTCTGGACAGATTATATATAAACGGATTAACCACCAGATACGTGCTAAATTACAACTGGTACACTCACACCCATTGTAATAACAACTATCAGTAATCATGTGATTGAAATTATGAAATTATGAAAAGCCAACATAACGAACAGCTACACTTGGAAAATGTATGTATGTATGTATGTATGTATGTATGTATGTATGTATCAAATGAAGTATAAAAAGTGTTCGCGCTACAATTAGAAGTTACGAAACTGATGTTTAATCAGTAACAGCTAGATATACTCTGTTTTCACAGAAAAATGTATGCCACACGAGTTAGCAGGTGAAAATGAACAACATATAGATTTAATCCAGATAAATACAGGTCTTCGTTTAAGATTAAACCTTGACAATATCACGGCAGTGGTATTTCTTTCGGCATCTTTGATCTTAAACCAACAGTGAGTACTTCAAATATGTTCGCATTCTTACCAAGGAAGGGTTGTTTAAGACAAAATGTGTTATCATTGACTCCAGGAGAGACATGATTACTAGCTTTTTAACTACAAATAAGGACCACCACTGAAGCCTGAACTGTCACGAAATAAGGACCACCAATGAAGCCTGAAGTGTCACCAAATAAGGACCACCACGGAAGCCTGAAGTGCCAGCAAATAAGGACCACGACTGAAGCATGAAGTGTCACCAAATAAGGACAACCACTGAAGCCTGAAGTGTCCCGTTTATGAAATGTCAAACGATTTGTGGTAGATGTGAATATTGTATTGTTCAAAATGATATATCTTATATAATGGACCAGACAACAATGCAGGAACTTCTATATTAGGCGCACCCAATACATTGTTAAGTGTTGTATCTCGATTATACTGAGAAATATATGATTTTAAAAAGAAACGTATGTATGGAAAAGTGCAATTACAATCCAGTATATAAAATGTTTAATGTATCCTCCAAAATGGAATAATACCATGGTTTTTATGTTGCATGCGCGCATCAACCACCATACACTCGTGACGGTTTACAGGTTAAATAATAATTGTGATTTTCTTACGGGTATTAGTGCGTGGAGGCCAAATATTGGTAACTTATCTGTAGGTCAGGGAGAGAGCTTTTATGCGGGAATCACAAAAACCATTATTTTGAATGTATAACAATAATCTGAAGGTTCTAGAATTTAAAAAAAATCAATTTGACTTTGGCAGGAATGAAATGCGTTAACAGTTGCATTACTAAATCTATAAAATGATGCTCCTACATTAACATTAATTTTGAAACTGTGAAGTTTTATAACTTAGCTTGCACAAATCATGCATCAAAAGTGTGCATTGCGTCAGAAAAAGGATTGTATTGATACGAGAATGAATGCGTTTATAGCTTTTTCTTCACAGAATTCAGACGCAGATTGAAAATATAGAAACGTCACAGAGCTTCAGAGAGTAACATATTTAAACAAAACGATTATAATGATAATAAGTTTAGTTGAAGGATTTACTTTTTTGTTGTGTCTATTTCCACATTCAAATGAAGGGTTTTTAGCTGGCCTTGGCAAATTTGCAGTTTAGTTCGGTCACAGATGCTGCATCATTTTTTCCATTGTCACTAAATTTCAGTTTGCAATGAACACTAATCAGCGCCGCCATTTATCTATCGCTTTTGAAACACGATGGTGATGCGAGTTAAGGCTGGTATGTAAATGTTACTGCTATTTAGAATCACGATGTTTTTCATTTTTCTAAAAATGTGTACTGTTGTGTCGTCAAGTATTACATGTACACAATACTGCATGGGTAATACACATCGATAGGTCGCACGTTCACTCAATGACAGTATCACTGATTCGTATAGAACACCATATTTAATAAAAATTAGCACGTGAGATCTGCCTTTCGCAATTGTCATGCTATTTCTTTTTATGCAATTACTCATATTAGTGTTTCCCTGGAAAAATATAGTATTTATTTTGAAAATGACTTACACAGTTCGGTTGAATTTGCATATTAATCCACATGTATTTTTTTATTTACGTAACAAGTCAATAGAATTAAGATCGAAAGACGGTTCATCGTGTTAAAGAAATTACAGGAGGATGAGGACATATATGGATGAAGATGTGACAGATTTTATCTTCATATAGTCTACATTAATGTCTGCAAGTTCTCCATTCGTACAGAAAGTACTATTGCTTTCTCGTATTTAAATAAACAGTATAATAACATACCAAAAAAGGGTGAATGGATTTGATTAGGTTATTTTATTTGGTGATTTAATTTCTTGAATGAAATTTTTTTTGTTGAGATCAATTTAAAGACATAGACTCAAAACTGTGAGATAGGATATGGAAATTGTCATTTATAAAGTCGAAATTTCGAGATAATGAGTCAAACTTTCGAGATACAGAACCGGAACTGAAAGTTAATATACCGCGTCGATTTATCAAGTTACTGTCGACATGATAAATCAATCTGCTTTTACCCATCTTCGTTACACACACGAGATGGAAAAAGTACAGTATTTAAAGGAGAGGGAAATGGAAATTATGTATAAATTTACGTTTCATGCACATTGAAAAGAAGCTGATTCGAGAGTAGTAAGGTCTCACTTCTGTATATTTGTTAGTAAAATCACTTTTAATTTTCATCATTACACAATTAAAAAAAAAGAATTATCTTATTATACTTATTATCAAATTCCAGTTGTATAATTCTTTTTGGAGACATTCCTTTTGTATACAGCCATGGAATAAAGATCTGAATATCTACTTCATAATTTAAACGTTTTTCTCAACCGACAATACTTTTTCTTTTCTGAATCCCACGATAAACTGTTGAGAGATGTATTCCAGATTAGGTGTGCCAAATCAATAAATATTATTTTGTTTTGCAACTCAAATTATACTCATACTTAGCATGCGAGCCTTAAAGAGGATGGCGTAAAATGTGTGGTTTGTATAGGAAGACAAAATTATCTGACATTTAAGATGTCACCTAATTCATCTTGAAACAGATTGAAGGCACGGGGCGATCACACGCATACCGATGGATGCATTTTAAATGTATCCACTACGGGCTACTCAGAGAGCAGTCTGATTGCTCAAAGGAAAAATGGACCCCATATGGGTCCATGAAAGACCGAGTAAACGATTAAGCCGATCTCAGTATATCTTGCCTGAACCGAACCCAATTTGGCTTAATGATGGCTACAATACATTAAAATATTTTTGAATAGCTGTTCATAGATGTGTGGACAGATTGTCTTGGCTAGAGATATGTATGGAAGCAAGGAACATAAGCAATAATCTCAAAATAATCACAGGATATTTCATTGAAGTGGTAAAAAACAATGTAAAGCTGAACATATGATATTACATGAAATATTCATGTCCAACGAATGCAAATTTTCTTGCAAATGGAAACTGTGAACAGATATGCTGGAAAGACAAGACTTTATTTACGGAAGTACCACAAGTAACGAACGAATATAATGTTGGTGGGGTATGACTCGAAAAAAATGTTATAGGTTTCTGGATCAATTTCTTTAAGCAGCTCCATTGTGAAGGTTGCTTATGCAGCAATTACCAGGGCAGAAATCTGATTCAATTTTGTTTTATGTATCTCATTCAGTTAAGTAGTTTAATCAAACAATCAGTTAATCAATTAATGAACCAGTAATCGATATGTTATTTATGAAATGCGTAATTAAACATAAGCAAGTGCTGATGGAAATATCATCAAAGTTAGGGGACATACTTTTATTCTAATAAGCTCACATGCATACATACATACATACATACATACATACATACATACATACATACATACATACATACATAAGTAGTGAAGTGGGGCACTTTAGCCTCAATGGGAATTAGCATTAAAACCTCCCCCGGGACACTTTAGCCTCAATGGGAAATTTAACATGGGAAAAAATTTTGGGTCTGTTGAGCCTCAAGGGGAATTGAACATAGGGACTAAATCGTGGGACTGTCTAGGGACAAGGGGAATTGAACAGGGGATTTAAAAAAAAATAAAAAATAAAAAGGGGTAGGCAATGAAAGTCAAGATCTTTTCGAGACTTATGAATGACTCTGAAAAGGGCCTTTGGTTTTATGTTAATATATCCTTAATATTATATCGTGGATAAACACCCATGTATCTATTTATAGCTATAATCAGCTGAAATTCCTATGAAATCTCACTATCTATTTATACTACAACTTGTGGGTTATTCCTTTGTAAAATCCCACTATCTTTTTATAGCCTCAGCTTGAATGACGTTCCTGTTTATGAACTCTAGTACATATGCATAGCTACAACCTGTGGAAATCCCCAAGTCCATATTTATAGTCTCAAAATTTCCAACGTCAGTGACGTTACTGTACTTAACACTAGGGGATAAATGTCAACAGTGTTGCAAGTGGCTGACCTGAATACGCGCTACTGTAGGTAGGCAGGTAGAGTGCATTTGATAGGGATAAAGTGAGTTTTATAGGAACAAACAGAGACCAATACACACACACACACACACACAACGTACACGCGCAGACATACGCGCGCACACACACACACACTATAAAATGGATAAAATTAGTGACTACTTACAATATCAACTTGTGTGACGATCGTGGATAAATACCTATGTATCTATAATCAGCTGAAATTCCTATGAAATCCCACTATCTATTTATAGCTCCAACTTGTGGGTTATTCCTTTGGAAAATCCCACTATCTTTTTATAGCCTCAGCTTGAGTGAGGTTCCTGTTTATGAACTCTAGTACATATGTATAGCTACAACCTGTGGAAATCCCCAAGTCCATATTTATAGTCTCAAAATTTCCAGCGTCAGTGACGTCACTGTACTGAACACTGGGGGATCAATGGCAACAGTGTTGCAAGTGGCTGACCTGAATACGCGCTACTGTAGGAAGGTAGGTAGAGTGTATTTGATAGGGATAAAGTGAATTTTATAGGAACAAACAGAGGCCAATACACACACACACACACACACACACACACACACACACACACACACACACACACACACACACACAACGTATGAGCGCAGACATACGCGCACACACACACACACACTATAAAATGGATAAAATTAGTAACTACTTACAATATCAACTTGCGTGACGATCCTCGATAAATACCTATGTATCTATAATCAGCTGAAATTCCTATGAAATCCCACTATCTATTTATAGCTCCAACTTGTGGGCTATTCCAATACACACACACACACACAACGTACGCGCGCAGACATACACACACACACACACACACAGAGGAAAGAGGAAAAAAAAACACCAAACATACTATCCATACAAACGTACGCGAATGCATACAAACCCCAAATATACTATCCACATAACGTCGCTAACGCATAAAAACCCAAATATACTATCCACACAACGTCGCTAACGCGTACAAACCCCAAATATACTATCCACACAACGCCGCTAACGCATAAAAACCCCAAATATACTATCCACACAACGTCGCTAACGGATACAAACACCAAAAATACTACCCACACTCGGGAGGAAGAAGAAAAAAAAACCAAATATACGATCTACACAACGTACGCGAACACACACACACACACACACACACACACACAGAGGGAAGAGGAAAAAACAAGCCCCAAATATACTATCAACACAGAAGGGAGATAATACAAACTCCAGATAAACTATCCACACAAACGTACGCGAACGCATACAAACCCCAAATATACTATCCACACAAACGTACGCAAACGCATACAAACCCAAAAATATACTATCCATAGAAACGTACGCGAACGCATACAAACCCCAAATTTACTATCCACACAAACGTACGCGAAGGCATACAAACCCCAAATATACTATCCATACAAACGTAATCGAACGCATACAAACCCCAATTATACTTTCCATACAAACGTGCCCGAACGCATACAATTCCCAAATATACTATCCACACAACGTCGGTAACGCGGACAAACCCCAAATATACAATCTACACTCGGGAAGAAGAAGAAAAAAACAACCAAATATACGATCTACACAACGTACGCGAATACGCAAACACAGACACACACACACACACACACACACACACGCGCACACACACACAGGGAAGAGGAAAAAAACAAACCCCAAATATACTATTCAAACAGAAGGGAGATAATATAAACCCCAAATATACTATCTATACATGGAACAGGAAGAATATAAATCCCATACCTACTATCCACACGGAGGTGAGATGTAAATAAAATAAACCCCATATCTACAATCTACGCAGAGGGAAGAAATAAATAACCCAATATACACTATCCTCAAAGAGGGAAGAGGAACAAGTCATAATATACTAACCACACAGAGGGAAGAAGAAAACCATTATACACTATCCACACGGAGTGAAGAAATAACCCTTTATATATCCTATCAACATCGAATGAAGAAAATAACCCATTATATTCCATCAACACAGTGAAGAAGAAAAAGTTTTTTGAAAGCACCTAAGTCCTCAGCAGGTCGATTTGTGCTGACTCTTCCATCTTCTTAATCGTTTGAGAATGGAATGAATACTCTGACGCTAAGACACTCTCCCTATATACAGGGACCTGCTGCGTATGAAACCTAGTCAAATGTAATTTTGCAATAAGATGAAACGATTTCATTGAGAACGTAAAAGGCAATGATGTACCGTATCGCCTCACATTAAACCTGAAGTGTTAGTTCAAATCCGTGTCAGCGATTTCGAAGACGACATAACTGAGCTTTAATCAATGTTCTCCATTTATGCCACAAATCCACGAGTCCTGATTCACGCCAAAAGAAATTTCGTTCGGTCCATAAAAAGTAGTATCACATCTGAGAAACGCAAAAACGAACTTCCAGAAAACTGAGAACGACGGTTACACCTACAACGTAAATGTATGAGTTCAAGTAGTGCGGAAAACTTAGTCAAATTAAATTGTTATAGTCAAGACGAAACGATCTCTTTTCGAACAAGAAAGCAGACACCAAGCGACAATGGCGATCCGTGTCACACAACACTTTTCAAAATGTATATTATCAGAGGTTTGTTCTAGCGACCTGCACGGTTAAATTAAATGTTGATGTATTTTGCAATAAGACGGACACAATTTCCATGGGATCGCCCATGGTACGATTATTCGTGCATTAGTTTAATTTTTTAAAATATTTTTTATATAAATCGCCTATAGGATAGACCCAGTAAAGCATGGCCATTCTCGTCACTGTCTGAATAGCTACTCAAGTGAAATCGAAGTGAACGCGGTAAGAAAATAAGTATAGCCAATTAAATGGCTTACAACGGGTGATGCATTGTTTTGTTCTAGGACTGTGTGGCATAATAATCCCTATGTTCTTGCGTTGTTACCATTACAGTGCAGACAGACTGAAATGTGAAGTTACAAGCCCTCTTTGTGTGTGTTTATTGTACCATTTCTTCTTACCACATCAAAATACTGAGCGTCACAGTATTGGTTCGCGTTTTCAAGCTGACCATTTTTTTATAGCTTACTTAAACATTTTAACATAAACACTCACACTCACATCGGTAGAGTCAGAACAGACGTGTTACAGTATTGAGGGGCATGTTATCTTTTTTTTCTTCTTGAAACTAATAAATTTGGGGTTTGTATGAAGTAAAGAACCGAAAGTACAGTGAACCTCTAGGATGATGACCCAATCTGTCTGTCTACTGATCCGTGTATTTACTTAAGAAGAAATACGACCTCTAAAACACAAAGAGATACGGCAAGCATGATTAGAATGAACACAACGATGTTTTCCTTCACGCCCGTGTAGTTTAGAGTTTCAATCATCTTTGAAGACAAACTTGGTCTCCTTTTGTAGGGCTTGAAATAATAAAAGAACTGAAAAATCTTAAGCACTTTGCTATAGATAATTTCGTCAACAGACGGAACAACATAAATACCGTTACAACAACAGAAAGCCTTAAATCTTCTATCAAAAAGAAATGCATCAAAAAAATTAAAGATTAACGGTAACTAACCAATGAAACCGAATTTAACAAAGGTAATGGCATGTGAAGAAATGCCTCTCACTTTGGAAAGGTAGGCGAATCTACTCTGTCATGCACCATTAACTTGAAAAAAATTATAAACAGAGAGAAACCTGAATTCAAAATTCAGTTGTTTTTTTCTTGAAAATTGTTTCGTTTCTTTTTTCTTTTTTTGGAACAAATCTAAGCACTAATATAGAGTGGAAAAGGGAAAATGCACATACAAGCTTTCATATTTCTGAAAAAATGAGGGGATATTCCTAACGTTCATAATCACCTATATATGTTTGGACTTGTCTGTGACTTATCCACAAAACAAGATGTACATATTTCTTGTCAAGCTGCAAGTGTGTGCGTGTTTTTGAAAATGGTAAAAATTGGATATACAATTTTGTCGTGACACTTATAAAATGAAGAGTCTGTGCAAGTGTCAAAAGCCAAAGTCATATAAGTTTTGTATTTTGTACGGCTTGTAAAGATTTCCACTTTAGAAAATGTGAAGTATCACAAGTTCTTATCACAAACAGAAGTGGAACATAGGGGCTTGCAAGAAAGAAAATAACCCAGACAGTTGGTGTCGTCAAGAGTGCTAGAGACGGTACCAGAACTTGCTTGCTTGCTTACTTGAATTAAAGTGATTTTCGCTCTAATAGAACTTATATCACTGGTTTAATAACGCACCGCGTGATTTTTAATTACTCCTGGGGAAGGAAAGAGAGCCTCATCCCCCAGGCTTGTATGTACTCACAGACTATTTTTAAATTTAGCCACTCAGGTGTAGGACTAACTATTCCTTAACAACCTGACTGAAAGGCTTTAAACATGAGTGGGAATTGTCTCACCACACACTCATTTTTCTGTCCGAGCGTGGTAAAGGAGGAAAAAGGTGCTCAGCAAGACAGCCATGGATGTTAAGTACTCACCAAAACGCTACCCCGTACTTATTTCAAATCAAGTCCCGTTTTTGCTAATTAACAATAAAAAGTACCAATAATGTGTTAACCACCTGTGCAATTAGTTCAAATCTAACAAGTCTGTTAAATTTCCTACTTCCTAACATGTCTGTCTAATATTAGTACTTAGTGTACATAAAAATAGCCATACTGATCTTATTTAAATTATTTTGTCTAAGCGACATATACCAGTTTGGTCACTGTTAGGTTTAAAAAGTTAAGTTTGTTGCATTGTTCCAATGGGTCAAGTTTGTTTCGAGAATAGTTTAGTCAAGGAGGGATACCAAGCCAAATATGGTTCCCTATTTAATAAAAAGCAATCTTTTGTAGCCCTAAAAAAGGCTGTTTTTTCTGTTAGAAGGTAACACGTCTCGCTTTTGCTTTCACGTTCTTTCCCGTACTCCTAGTCTCATGATTCTTGATATCAGGAAATGCGTAGCCATGATGGACTGCAATGTAAGCAGCAGCTTCTACCAGCTGACTGAAGGGGTATCCAGTGTAGGCTTATCTGTAGAATTGGGGAAGAACTCTGACCCCTAATCCCCATTGAGAAGGTCTTGGTTTAAAGGTGTCTAGAGATTTGTAGGCAACGTATTGTATGGCTCTAATAAACTGCCCTGCTTTGTTGACGTCATACAATGCTTGATCTAGCCCCATTTCGGTGTACTTCTCAGGGTCAGCGTCACACTCCTCCTCCTCAACCGCCTCAATTTCCTGTTCTGGTTCTGATACTAATTCTTCAGTTAGGGTAGATAGTTTCAAATCCGCTGCTATGGCGTCTGTCGCTGTTATTGTTGTTGTGGTTGTTCTTTCAGCTGAGATTGCCTGTAGTATCGGAGTGAGAAAAGAACTTAGTGCCTCCGATAATTACATTTGAGTTTGCCATACCGTTTGTCTAACATAATTGGCCCTTTGTTTTGCCACCACTCTTTCCGGGGCGGGTTGTTTGTTAGGTATAGTCGGCTGTTGACTAGATGTTATTTGTGTTCTCGAGGTGAGTGGAGTGCTAACTGGCTAGGTCTGCATTTCTTGCTCCCGCTGCTGTTGCGTATATTTCTTCCCTCCACACTGAGTTCTGGGCCTAATTCTTTTAATTTCGTTGTACCCGAACTTACATTATCCATATTATCACCAACAAAAAAAAAAAAAAAAAAAAAAAAAAAACGCACAGACCTAAAAGAAACATTCACTCACTTTTTTACAGAACATTACTATTTTTAAAATTTTGATAATCGACGGAAACGAACAACTTAGAGTCACACTTTCTAACCAAGATAAAGAAATCATGTGCTGATAGACTCACTTCTGTATTTTTTCTTCTAACTGACTAACATATCATAGGCAATGGAATGTTATTTCTTTTCGAGAGTATGGGGTAGCCCTGAATTTTTTTTGGGGGGGAACTTGAAGCTATGGCGATCGCTTAGGTTATAAGATGGCGGCCTCCTCTGACGACAGGCTTTCTCACAGGATAAGGTCTGCTTCTTCGGAAAGAGAAGAAGAACTCTTTGGTGTCGATACAACTGTTGACAAAGCCTCTGTCAGGTTCATGCTGCTGGTGTTGCTGCTCTCTCTGCTGTTTCTGAAGTCTGTACTTCTCCGTCCATTCTTCTGTCTCCTTCTTGAATTCCTCCTTGAAGATCTCATCCTTCAGATCTTCAGTGACTTTCAACATTATGATATTGTCTATCTCTTCAGGTCTCGGTATCAGACTTGTCATGACCCTATGCAAATTCACATAGGCTTCGTTCAACTTGGCTAATCTTGAGCACATCTTCGTAGGAAGATGAGTCGACAATGGATGGGCAGACTGGAGACTGCCCCGTTTTTATGGTCAACGCGCGGACGTGAAGGAAAACATTACTACACGGTTTTCGAGTCGAACCGTTCAAATAGAGTTATGGGAGGGATAGAGAAAAGTCAAAGAACATAAATCAGGATACCTATAGTTAAACAAACCACGAAAGCATTTTTTTCTTCAAAATACAATATTTTTTATTCAAAATCACTTAACACTAACAAACAACTCTAAGATTTTTTAAGAATAATCCAACAATATAACATAAAACATTTTTTTCTAATCACAAACATTTTTTTCAAATAACAAACATTTTTTTCAACTAACACATTATTTTGGACAGGGTTGACAACGTTGTGAATGAAATTGTGATTTCCACTGTTGGAAGTCATTTGGCCATTGATGGACACTACGTTTCCTTGCTTGAGACAAAAGATAAGCATAATGGTCACAAAACCATTGATCTACTTTCGCATCGTTTCTAGAAGACTGAAGATCAAAATAAGTCACTAAATGTTCTAAAGAATAGCCCAGACTACGATGATGCAGAAAATGCACACAATATTGTCCACACACCAAGGAATATGTGCCTTGTAATTTCACAGTATTGAATCGTGTGGTCTGAGCATTTCTTCTCATAAAGTCAATGATATCGTCTTCCAAAGGGGGCAATCCATACGAATCGAAACATTCCATACATCCTTCTTGAGGAAAGTAGACGGCTACCCAGTGGGTTCCTGGGAGATGACTGTCGTCCGTGTTGATCACATAAGCTTGATGGTTTTGAGGTGTGCGATGAGGGAGTTCATCTTTAACACAGATGACAGGATTCCAAGAAGCAGTGTACGAACTGTGGTTCAAAAGGTAATAAAGTTCCCAGGTATCCCTGTTTTGTGTGGGTTTTTCTTCACAGGGAATGATAAGTGATCAATTCGATCCTGACTTTTTGCTTGAAAATGTCTGACAAGTAACCGTTTCTTCGCCTTGTCTCCCAACTCTGATCCAAGAGAGCTTCGATGCGATGGATCTCTTGAGTGGTTAATGGTAGACAATAATGTTCACGCAAACCTTTATACCACTGTTGTAACACGTCTTCTTCCGAGATGAGACTCCAAGCTTCGTCCAGATATTCGTCAAATTTTTCTTCTTGACTCAGCATTAGGCATTTATCGTGTTGAATTTGACTGGAATGATCGTTATGGCATCCATAGCAATCTTTCTTGATCAATTCCTTAATTTTTTTCTGTCAAGACTATAGCATAACAGGAAACTAAATGTGATTCTTGTTCTGGCCATCTAGACTTCATCATGATGACTTCTTCGTCTTTGTCTTGGGGTTCCCCTTCCTCAGGATCTTCAATTCCATGTCCAAAGAATCCCTACTATATAAACATTGATAAAAGTATTCCATTACTTCTAATAGTGTAGAATGACTTCTCTCAGACTGTTGGTTTATATCGTATTGTCAAATTCAGCATACAGGATGACGTTCACCGTATTATCTGCGCGTAGATTTTCTGCAAACTGAAATTCCACACGCATCTGGCCGGATTTTATAGGGTGAAAATGTCCCTCGTCGCTGTATTGACTTATAATTCATTAGAGAACCGTTTTCGAAAATCGAGTTTCACTGTAACTTTCCCTTTGGAGAATGGAATATTTTGTCCCAGATCTCCTTTTATAGCAATGTTGACAGTGTCTAAATACGACTTACCGACGGGCAAATAGTGAGGATGTACAAATTCACGGTGTACGTGATAGGTGTTTGCACCTTCCTGGTCATTGTTTGTGGTACTATCCACTTTGAAAGGAATGACACGCAGTAACGGCACAGAGGTGTGTCCCACCACGTTGTACTCCACCACATCGGAATACACAAAGGTCAAATTAAGTCCTTGGTTCAGTTCTACCGGGTTTCCAAAAGCTCTGTAAAAATCCATATTACTTTTGATCTTGGGGCTCAAATTGTTTGCGACCATTTCTGCATGTCCACCCAAAATTTCAAACAAACTACCATTGAACCAGAGGGACAATGTGCATGTATCTTGAAATTTGATCATGAGACGATGAGCCACTTTATGGTACTCAATCTTCACACTTCTTTTGGCTCTGTTCAGTGCTTTGCCAAAGGCTAAGTTGAACCTGTCCGCAATAGTGTCCACCAAATGTTCACCACTAAAATAATAACCTGAAGGAATTTTCAAGGTGTAGATAATGAAGGCTGGATTGTTGGCTGGTCTTGTGTCCCCTAAAACCCCGATTTTATTGATTTCTTCCTCCAATTGGGCATTCAGGATTTCCACCTCGCAAGTGTTTTGCTTTTCGGTGATGTTTTTGATTTATGTTGGGTGAATGATTTCCACTAAAGCCACTTCCCAATGGGCTTCGTGATCTAACTGGATGGTCTGAGGTAATTTGACCGTGTAACAGCACAACGTGTTCTTGGGAAACACCTCCATGGAACTGTCGCTGGGTAAGGTTAAGTAAAATTGGTTGTTATTGCTCATAATTCCAGAGTTTTGTGGCTCTCCGAGGTGTTACTGGAAGTCAGAGGAGTGTCTCCGCCCAAAATGGGGTTGTTGTTGGAGTGGTGACTGGCACTGACACTGGACACAAGGTTCCCGTTGTTCCCGTTCGAGGAGAATTTCAGGGAGGGATTAGGAAGCAGGTAACTGATGCAACTGCTCAATACAATGGTCCACAATTGTTTGTCTCCTTGTTGCAAACTCAAATTGGCGATGGCTGCCCGATGATACAGTACACCACGAAGATTTGGCAGAAAAAGACGATTTGCGTTTTAGGCACAGGTTCTCCGCACTACACCCACAAGGGTTGTTTCTGTAAATATTGCAGAGAAGAACTGGGTGAAGGATTGGTCGACGTAGCTGAGTCTGTGTGAAAGGGCATGATGGTCACTTCTTTTTATAGTCGATGACTTGCGAAGCGTCGATCCAAGAATCAAAACTGGGTGGATATCCTTTCCAACGTACTTTGACTTCTTTGACACGTCGCTTGCCCACTTTACGGTTTCTGCGTTTGACAATGCTTTCGATGTCGTACACGTCGTCTTTTTTGGTGACACGATTTGATTTGAAATAAGTAGCGTTTTGGTGAGTACTTAACATCCATGGCTGCCTTGCTGAGCACCTTTATCCTCCTTTGCCACGCTCGGACAGAAAAATCAGTGTGTGGTGAGACAATTCCCACTCATGTTTAAAGCCTTTCAGTCAGGTTGTTAAGGAATAGTTAGTCCTACACCTGAGTGGCTAAATTTGAAAATAGTCTGTGAGTACATACAAGCCTGGGGGATGAGGCTCTCTTTCCTTCCCCAGGAGTAATTAAAAATCACGCGGTGCGTTGTTAAACCAGTGATACATGCTCCATTAGAGCGAAAATCACTTTAATTCAAGTAAGCAAGCAAGCAAGTTCGGGTACAGTCTCTAGCACTCTTGATGACACCAACTGTCTGGGCTATTTTCTTTCTTGCAAGCCCCTATGTTCCACTTCTGTTTGTGATAATAACTTGTGATACTTCACATTTTCTAAAGTGGAAATCTTTACAAGCCGTACAAAATACAAAACTTATATGACTTTGGCTTTTGACACTTGCACAGACTCTTCACTTTATAAGTGTCACGACAAAATTGTATATCCAATTTTTACCATTTTCAAAAACACGCACACACTTGCAGCTTGACAAGAAATATGTACATCTTGTTTTGTGGATAAGTCACAGACAAGTCCAAGCATATATAGGTGATTATAAACGTTAGGAATATCCCCTCATTTTTTCAGAAATATGAAAGCTTGTATGTGCATTTTCCCTTTTCCACTCTATATTAGTGCTTAGATTTGTTCCAAAAAAAGAAAAAAGAAACGAAACAATTTTTAAAAAAAAACTGAATTTTGAATTCAGGTTTCTCTCTGTTTATATTTTTTTCCAGTTAATGGTGCATGACAGAGTACATTCGCCTACCTTTCCAAAGTGAGAGGCATTTCTTCACATGCCATTGCCTTTGTTAAATTCGGTTTCATTGGTTAGTTATCGTTAATCTTTAATTTTTTTGATTCATTTCTTTTTGATAGAAGATTTAAGGCTTTCTGTTGTTGTAACGGTATTTATGTTGTTTAGTCTGTTGATGAAATTATATATAGCAAAGTGCTTAATATTTTTCAGTTCTTTTATTATTTCAAGCCCTACAAAAGGAGACCAAGTTTGTCTTCAAAAACGATTGAAACTCTAAATTACACGGGCGTGAAGGAAAACATCGTTGTGTTCATTCTAATCATGCTTGCCGTATCTCTTTGTGTTTTAGAGCTCATATTTCTTCTTAAGTAAATAGACGCATCAATAGACAGACAGATTGGGTCATCATCCTAGAGGTTCACTGTACTTTCGGTTCTTTACTTCATATAAATCCCAAATTTATTAGTTTGAAGAAAAAAAAAGATAACATGCCCCTCAATACTGTAACACGTCTGTTCCGACTCTACCGATGTTAGTGTGAGTGTTTATGTTAAAATGTTTAAGTGAGATTTAAAAAAAAATGGTCAGCTTGAAAACGCGAACCAATACTGTGACGCTCAGTATTTTGATGTGGTAAGAATAAATGGTACAACACACACACACACAGAGGGCTTGTAACTTCACATTTCAGTCTGTCTGCACTGTAATAGTAACAACGCAAGAACATAGGGATTATTATGCCACACAGTCCTAGAACAAAACAATGCATCACCCGTTGTAAGCCATTTCATTGGCTATACTTATTTTCTTACCGCGTTCACTTCGATTTGACTTGAGTAGGTATTCAGACAGTGACGAGAATGGCCATGCTTTACTGGGTCTATCCTATAGGCGATTTATATAAAAAAAAATATTTTAAAAAATTAAACTAACGCACGAACAATGGTACCATGGGCGATCCCATGGAAATTGTGTCGGTCTTATTGCAAAATACATCAACATTTAATTTAACCGTGCAGATAGCTAGAACAAACCTCTGATAATATACATTTTGAAAAGTGTTGTGTGACACGGATCGCCATTGTCGCTTGGTGTCTGCTTTCTTGTTCGAAAAGAGATCGTTTCGTCTTGACTATAAAAATTTAATTTGACTAAGTTTTACGCACTACTTGAACTCATACATTTCATGTTGTTGGTGTAAGCCGTCGTTCTCAGTTTTCTGGAAGTTCGTTTTTGCGTTTCTCAGATGTGATACTACTTTTTATGGACCGAACGAAATTTCTTTTGGCGTGAATCAGGACTCGTGGATTTGTGGCATAAATGGAGAACATTGATTAAAGCTCAGTTATGTCGTCTTCGAAATCGCTGACACGGATTTGAACTATCACTTCAGGTTTTGTGTGAGGCGATACGGTACATCATTGCTTTTTACTTCCTCAATGAAATCGTTTCATCTTATTGCAAAATTACATTTGACTAGGTTTCATACGCAGCAGGTCCCTGTATATAAGGAGAGTGTCTTAGCGTCAGAGTATTCATTCCACTCTCAAACGATCAAGAAGATGGAAGAGTCAGCACAGATCGACCTGCTGGTCAAATATATGCTAAAAGTCATACGAAAGCATAATTCACAGGCGAAATTGGCAACAAAACTTACTCTTTTGGTCGTTGATTTGATGAGAGTCATACGAAAGTGTGTAAGTGCTGATGAAGTTTGCTATATCTGCAAAGGTAAATGGGTATTTGTCTCCAGAATACCTGCTTCGTCTAAGAAAGAGAGACAAAAGTCAAGATACCTAATATCGTTGTCAGGAGAAAGGACACTGGGATTCAGAGTGCCCTACGAGAAAAGAGAAGAAAGAGAAACAAAACGAAACAGAGAAGAGGGATTCAGAAGAAGAAGAAAGTGAAGATGATGAAGAATTTGTGCCAGTAAAGACATGGAAATGGAAAAATTGACAATGTGAGCCGATGCGTTGGCCCTGATGTGAAATTTCATACTACCTTCTAAAAGAGAATAGACCAGAAAGAAACGTAAGTGTGTCTTAGTCTTGACATTCTATAATAAGGATGGCGTGATTTGTTTTTTACTCACACTTTATGAAATTGTGCTCTTTCACCTATCTCTATCCCTCTGGAACATGTTTTAGTTAGAATTGAAATGAAAGCATGTTTTCCTTCACGCACGCTCTTTAGGCATGCAAGTCGGCAAACAATAGTCAGTCTATTCATCCATCATTTTGTGTCTTGATGTTTCCTAAATCACAAACCGATGCCATAAAATAACGGGTTAAATGGGTTTTGTAGTGTTGGGGGTGGGGTAGGGTGTAGGTGCTTGGCAGAGTTGGTCATTGCAGGTGAGGGCTTAGATGCTTTCAAAAAACTTTTTCTTCTTCACTGTGTTGATGGAATATAATGGGTTATTTTCTTCATTCTATGTTGATAGTATATATAAAGGGCTATTTCTTCACTCCGTGTGGATAGTGTATAATGGTTTTCTTCTTCCCTCTGTGTGGTTAGTATATTATGGCTTTTTCCTCTTCCCTCTTTGAGGATAGTGTATATTGGGTTATTTATTTCTTCCCTCTGCGTAGATTGTAGATATGGGGTTTATTTTATTTACATATTACCTCCGTGTTTATAGTAGGTATGGGATTTGTATTCTTCCTCTTCCATGTGTAGATAGTATATTTGGGGTTTGTATTATCTCCCTTCTGTGTGGATAGTACATTTGGGGTTTGTTTTTTTCCTCTTCCCTCTGTGTGTGTGTGTGTGTGTGTACGTGTGTCTCTCTGTGTGTGTGTATTCGCGTACGTTGTGTAGATCGTATATTTGGTTGTTTTTTTCTTCTTCCTCCCGAGTGTAGATCGTATATTTGGGGTTTGTCCGCGTTAGCGACGTTGTGTGGATAGTATATTTGGGAATTGTATGCGTTCGGGTACGTTTGCATGGAAAGTATATTCGGGGTTTGTATGCGTTCGCGTACGTTTGTATGGATAGTATATTTGGGGTTTGTATGCGTTCGCGTACGTTTGTGTCGATAGTATATTTGGGGTTTGTATGCGTTCGCGTACGTTTGTATGGATAGTATATTTTCGGGTTTGTATGCGTTTGCGTACGTTTGTGTGGATAGTATATTTGGGATTTGTGTGCGTTCGCGTACGTTTGTGTGGATAGTTTATTTGGGGTTTGTATTATCTCCCTTCTGTGTTGATAGTATATTTAGATTTGTTTTTTCCTCTTCCCTCTGAGTGTGTGTGTGTGTGTGTGTGTGTGTGTGTTTTCGCGTACGTTGTGTAGATGGTATTTGGGTTTTTTTTTTCTTCTTCCTCCCGAATGTGGGTTGTATATTTGGTGTTTGTATGCGTTAGCGACGTTGTGTGGATAGTATATTTGGGGTTTTAATGCGTTAGCGACGTTGTGTGGATAGTATATTTGGGGTTTGTACGCGTTAGCGGCGTTGTGTGGATAGTATATTTGGGGTTTGTACGCGTTAGCGACGTTGTGTGGATAGTATATTTGGGTTTTTGTGCGTTAGCGACGTTGTCTTGATAGTATATTTAAGGTTTGTATGCGTTCGCGTACGTTTGTATGGATAGTATGGTTGGTTTGGTTTTTTTCCTCTTTCCTGTGTGTGTGTGTGTGTGTGTGTATGTGTGCGTATGTCTGCGCGCGACGGTATCTGTGTGTGTGTGTGTGTGTGTGTGTGTGTGTGTGTGTGTGTAATGGTCTCTGTTTTTCCCTATAAAACTCATTTTATTCCTATCAGATACACTCTACCTACCTACTTACAGTAGCGTGTATTCAGGTCAGCCACTTGCAACACTGTTGCCATTTATCCCCTAGTGTTCAGTACAGTGAAGTCACTGACGCTGGAAATTTTGAGACTATAAATATGGACTTGGGGATTTCCACAGGTTGTAGCTATATATATGTACCAGAGTTCATAAACAGGAACGTCACTCAAGCTGAGGCTATAAAAAGATAGTGGGATTTTCCAAAGGAATAACCCACAAGTTGGAGCTATAAATAGATAATGGGATTTCATAGGAATTTAAGCTGATTATAGATACATAGGTATTTATCCACGATCGTCACACAAGTTGATATTGTAAGTAGTCACTAATTTTATCCATTTTATAGTGTGTGTGTGCGTATGTCTGCGCGCGTACGTTGTGTGTGTGTGTGTGTGTGTGTATTGGTGTCTGTTTGTTCCTATAAAACTCACTGTATCCCTATCAAATACACTCTACCTACCTACCTACCTACCTACAGTAGCGCGTATTCAGGTCAGCCACTTGCAACACTGTTGCCATTTATCCCCTAGTGTTCAGTACAGTGACGTCACTGACGCTGGAAATTTTGAGACTATAAATATGGACTTGGGGATTTCCACAGGTTGTAGCTATACATATGTACTAGAGTTCATAAACAGGAACGTCACTCAAGCTGAGGCTATAAAAAGATAGTGGGATTTTACAAAGGAATAACCCACAAGTTGTAGTATAAATAGATAGTGAGATTTCATAGGAAATTTAGCTGATTATAGCTATAAATAGATACATGGGTGTTTATCCACGATATAATATTAAGAATATATTAACATAAAACCAAAGGCCCTTTTCAGAGCCATTCATAGGTCTCGAAAAGATCTTGACTTTCATTGCCTACCCCTTTTATTTTTTATTTTTTTGAAAAATTCCCCTGTTCAATTCCCTTTGTCCCTAGACAGTCCCACGATTTATACCCTATGTTCTATTCCCCTTGAGGCTCAACAGACCCAAGATTATTTTCCATGTTCATTTCCCCTTGAGGCTCAACAGACCCAATTTTTTTTCCCATGTTAAATTCCCTTTGAGGCTGAACAGACCCAAAAAATTTTCCCATGTTAAATTCCCCTTGAGGCTCAACAGACCCAAAATTTTTTCCAATGTTAAATTCCCTTGAGGCTAATGTGACGCAGGTGTTTTCGTAATGTTAAATTTCCCATTGAGGCTAAAGTGACCCAGGGGTGTTTTTAATGCTAATTCCCATTGAGGCTAAAGTGCCCCACTTCACTACTTACATACAAACACACACACGCACATATACATACATACATACATACATACATACATACATACATACACACACACACATACATGCATACATACATACATACATACATACAGACACACACACACACACAAACACATACATACATACATACATACATACATACATACATACATACATACATACATACATATACATACATACATACATACATACATACATACATACATACATACATACATACATATACATACATACATACATACATACATACATACATATCTTGGGGAGTTATTGCTGTCATACTTTTGCTTGAATATTTTGAAAACATCAGCCTGATCATAGTCATGATCAACATCTCATCTTCATTGTATTCTACTGCTAGTAATATTTACAGAATGACCCCCACTAAAACCTCTTCCAAACATCTACAAATAAAACAACAGGCTGTAAATGCCCTAATTTTCAAATCCAAATTCAAAATAGGTGATCGCGTTATAATCAGCAGACAAAAAGCCACATTTGAAAATAGGTTACACTCCTAGCTGGACTGAAGAAGTAGTTGTCGTTGATACCATTCAAAACACCATTCCTGTCACCAACTCACTCAACGATTCTTCAGGAGAACTCATCAAAGGGTCTTTTTACGAACAAGAATTACAAACACAAATGTAATTGCTACCAAAGGAAACAATTCACTTGTCAAGTGGTTTGGCTATCCGGAACAATTCAACTCGTGGATTCACACCGCTGCCCTCACTCACATCATGCCTCCGAAATAATCTTATAATACTTCTCCAACAAACTCCTCCCAGAAACAACCTTACATTTCGTCACATACTCGTATAGACCCATCGTTCAAAAATACGCTTATACACATAATCAAATATTTTAAATGCTTCACGATCCGACAACTACACTCTAGTTACCTTATTTAACCAGTAATCAAACGCATTTCGATTGACATCAAACGCATTTCGATTGACATCATTGACATCAAACGCATTTCGATTGACATCAAACGCATTTCGATGGACATCCGACAAATTAAAACGCTTCCGCTTATTCTGGATATAATACTTTTGATTGTAACAATGCACAAGACCATGATGGTGATGACTACGCCTCGTCCACTCCTCATCCTCTTCCTCCTCTTTACTCTCATCGCAGTAAATTATCTATGACATAACTCAGATCCTTATTCGCGTGCGCTATCAACTTCTTTGCACGCTTTAACCATTCACTAGATTCTTTCTCACTGCACTCAGGTTCAGGACCATTCTCACTCAGACACATGCCACGACTAACACGGAAGAAACATCTTTACTATACTAAATGGCCTCTATTGTTGCCATCTTGAAAAGCTTGTTATAGCTTATTCCTCATTAACGGACGATCAGATCAACCTGCACTCGTTTTACCAATAGACGTTGTTTGCTTGTTTTTTATATCTAGATGGTGCTCAATAAAATCCTTGTCAATCGTTCATTAAAATAGTATGGCGATCACGACGGCTGTCATTGAAAATGTTGTTGTCGCTCCTTCCACTGCATTTTGGGCCATATTGACATGAGGAATTGATTTAAAGACTTCTAAAGATTTCTAAATGGGCCTAACTGAAAATGGTGCCAATCAGATATCTAATTTAAATTCGCGTTGGCTCTCAACAATATTAGTGATGAGTTCAATACTCAGCAGTTAAATGTAAGCATCTGTCTTATATTGCATTCTTCGAGAGTATTTTCGCCTAGTGGACGTTTGTCAAATCGGCCACAGTCGCTGAATGAAAGAGAGATGGGGGGGGGGGGGGGGGAAACGGATAGAGACATAGAGAATTTATAAAGGTTGAAACTGAAAATAAAATGCAAATCCTAGGTTTAGATTTTATGAGAGAGAGAGAGAGAACTTATAAGACCGTGAATGTTTCTCTTCAGAGTATATATATATATATATATATATATATATATATATATATATATATATATATATATATATATATATATATATGTATATATATATATATAACTTTTACGGAAATGTATATCTAATAGGATATGATTTGAAAAGTTTAGTTGAAATTTGTCCAAAAATCGAAACAGAGTAGAGTGTTGGAATAAAGCTGAGAATTTCGAATCAGTCAGACTGATCTTCTTGCTGGAACTAAATGTGTGAGATCTTTGGTTAAAATAATATTATGTGGGTTTTTTTAATGGATATTGTTATAGAATTACATCCATACAACTGGCCTCCTACGCTCTTTTTAGCTACATAAATTTATGAACTATTTAGCTATTTTTTTTAAGCGTGAAGTAAAGGAGATCTGACACATGTTTTAAATGGCTGCTCAAGGCCGCTAAAATTTTCAAGCAAAGGAAACAATCAACTACTAAATGGGACTGGTCAAAATTAATAAAAAAAAATAAAATATTTTAATATCAAACAAATTTAACCAAACCAAATCCGAACGACATGCGCGTTCTATAAAAGGTTCAAGATATAGTGTGGGATTTAACGACATACGCGTTCTATAAGAGTTTCAAGATACAGTGTGGGATTTAACGACATGCGCGTTCTGTAAGAGGTTCAAGACATAGTGTGGGATTTAACGACATGCGCATTATATAAGAGGTTCCAGATAGTGTGGGATTTTCAACCTTATTGATTATGACCAACACAAATATCGTCTTGAATATCATGTCTTCCATTAATATTGATGACGTAATAAGGGTATCCTAATACTATTGGCTAAAGGGAATCCTTTCAGTATAATTTATTCTTATCTGTCGTCTTGTCAATGCCACTTACTCGGTGACTTAGCCATACATATATACAAAGAAGATCTCCACTGATACATAGTCAGGATAGGAGATACAAGTCACGCCCACGTGAGAAAAGTTAGGACTAGAAAAGTTAGGACTATAATTAGGATTATTATATTATTCGGGTGTACAGGGATAGAGCTAGATCATGAATATTGCGTTGTACGCTCTACCAGAATAGTATTTAAATATTGAAAGTGTGTTTGCAGTACTGACACAAACAAGATTTATAAAATTAGTGCATAGATAAAGAATTGTAAACAATTTCCACAATACTAAAAACGTTGTATGCCCTGAAGATGCATTTGTCGCTTTTCTGTTACTTTCTTATTCATTTCTATGTAAAACATGCTTTTGGTAATTGTGGGATGACACCAGAAGGTGAATATGGTGTTTGGAACCCTTGGGATAGCTGTGATGCACCCTGTGGTGGAGGCAACCAGAGCAGATGGCGAAGTCTCTGTTGCCCGACAGTTAATGGAATCTGGTCGAACTGTAGCGCGCAATATAATAAAACAGACGTGTTTCTTTATGAAGATCGACACTGTTCAGAAACATGCCTTAATGGTGGTAGCTTCCTCCGCGGAAATGGATGCGTGTGTCCAGTGAGATACAGTGGAAGATGCTGTGAAACAGGTAAGTGGTATTTGTTGTCATTTCACTGTAAATAATTGTATGTATGTATCTATGTAAGTATGTATGTATGTATGTATGCAAGTATGTATGTATGTATGTATGTATGTATGCATGCATGCATGTATGCATGAGGATTGGTTTGAAGTTTGTTGGATTTGACACCAATATTCAGTAGATGATGGTTATACATTATAGTCAGTGTATTTGATGGAGAAACAACTCGGGAAGTCAACAATCGAAGAGTCTGCTGGCAAGCGTTCTCACAGTCCCAAGATGGTTGAGTCGGATCTCCATTTTACACTAATTGAAGTAAAATGAGTGGGGAATCTGTAAAGGCAAGAGCTTTAGACCACAAAGCTACCCGGAGTACTAAGCAAAAAGAAAAGAAACAGAAAATGCACGAAGACAGGAAAGAAAAGAAACAACACGGATATTATGATAAATATATAGAAAGATTTGATAATGAAAATGAAGATACCACGAAAGCAGTAACAGTATTACAATATCTTGTTTTAGGGGATTAAAATGTCTCTGATATAAACTTCAAGTGGCATGAATTGTGAATCATAGGAATCTTAACACTCCACGTGATGTATTTGCAAGCAACGTAATATTTAATATTGGTCAAATAAGAATACAGATACGAATTGTATTGTCTCTGAGAAAGGATCCGGTAAACCTAATTCTAAACTAAAAGCTTTATTCATTGAACTGAGATCGTCAATCAAGAGGATCAGAAATTCAAAGGTATTTTAGTTTATTTTTTTAAATGTATCTACAAATTAAAATAACTCCGTTTCATTTCAACAACATGTTTATGAAGGCCATCACCAACCGCAGAACCAGTGTTACGTTAGGGACAAGTGACTTGGATATGATTCAAATAATATTAACCTTGATGAAGCTATTGATAAGAAATCTCTCGCATGTCAGCAAGATCTTCGTCGAAATTTAGTAATGTGTTTTATACAGGATAAGAAAAATGTCCTAACATTTGATTTATTGTATTTTGTTCGTATTATCCTACACTGAGCATCTCACATTCTGCAGTTAATGCGGATACTAGTCGTATATTCTTCTGCATTTGCAACTCGTATGTACCAAAAATGTTCCTTCAAATAATATTTGTAATATTAACTTTAATTGTAAGAAGGAGTTCGATTGCTGCCATTTAATTTCGTTCAGAATGTAACAAATATGGTGTATGCGCATTTGGTTATAGCGCCCCGTTTTAAGAAATTCTTAGATTTGTGTGATTACTTCTGTGATTATTGGAATTCGGCGCCATGGAAATATTACTAGTCCGAAATAATCAGCCAATTATTAAGAGCAAACGTCACGGAGTGAAGTGTTTGTGAGTTTCCATGATGCCATGGTTCACTAGTAGTGAATTCAGGCCAAAACTGAATGAATGTCCCTGTCGTAAGATAGTGCATATTAAAATATAGTGGAGTAAATTGGTGGTGTGACTGCAATGGCAGTATTTACGGTAGGAAACCGGTAAATTACACAAGGAAATACATAAGAAGGGACTTGGCAGATACCGTTTATGTCGCCATGTGGGCGAATATGGTGCAGTTATATAGGCGAAATGTGCCTGGAAAGCATACATTGACTGGCCCAAGGTGGCGGAGTTAAATTAGTTCCCAGTGTTAGGGGATACTCCTATATTTTCTAAGGCGTGAACGGCTGGCGGTAGGGAAACCTGATGAATACATACCATGCAGATGTGCGGTTGATATATATTTGGCATGTTGTTTTATCTGGGGTCTTGCATTAATTAGAGTAAAATTTATGTATAGAATGGACACGTCGGGCTTTATAATTTTCAACTGAAGTTGTGTCGAAGTTTCTGGAAAGTCGGGGTAAACTTATGACTTCCAGCGAGAATCGCACCAGGGTTTGACAACCGCTCGGTCAAGAAAATACCCTTGTGCGTACAACAGGATAATTCGAAACAAAAGAAGGACCTTGGTAAACAAGTACTTCATTCCTGTTTTTAAGATCAGTCTATACAATCAAAATGTCCAGTTGTGTTCAGATAAAATTTTCGATGAAGTATAGATTTAAATATTCACTGGACAAAAGAAGTTGAATTTGAATCAACATATTATTTTTGGAATTACTGTGAAATTATTGTGAACTCATTTAAAAACATTCTGCATTGCATCATTATGGTTATTTACGACATTCAAGATTGCTAAAATTCATTCTAAACATTCGTAACGTATGGTTTAGTGATAAGACACTGAGGATTAGTTGGTATTTAATTCACAGTGCTATACCATTCTTTAAAAGTGTCAATATTTAACTAAGCGATATTAAAGAAATAAATTGTTTGTATAACATGTTAAAAATGTAGTAGTAGTAGTAGTAGTAGTAGTAGTAGTATTAACAGTAGTATCACTCCTCTGGTCAGATATGTCGTAATTAACCATAATGATGCAATCCAGAATGTCTTTAATGGTCTGTTATGTTTCTTTTATTGTACCAAGTGGTATTTCCATTCATTGAATGTAAGGGCTCAGGGTTAGAAATACTTGGGATTAAAATAATATATTGCTTGCAAATATTTTTAAATAAGACCAGAATACGTAATGAATAATACATATGTCGAAAAGGAAGCATTATTCGTGATTGCAGAAAAAGGTATGAATAGTTCAATCAGAAGCAATTTCTTTGCTTTTCGATGAAGAAAATCAACTGGAAAACAATCATTTACAAGTATTGCCGTCTTACGGAGGGCATGCATTACACACACACACACACACACACACATATATGTATGCAATATATATATATATATATATATATAGAGAGAGAGAGAGAGAGAGAGAGAGAGAGAGAGAGCAAATAAAAACATCGACACACACTTAAAAAAAGTTGAGATGTAAGGACTTCCAAAATGTCGACTATATCTTAATACAACTTCGATTAATACAAAGCAAAGGATATTCGATTTACAAGAAAAGGAGTTGTTCATTATGATTGACTATGGAAAAAAGGATTTAAACGATTTAAAAAATTGTCAGTGTTTATGTAGGATTAAACATAGAACCCTAAATTTTGTATACGGAAAAATAAGACCCGGATAGGATGTTATAGGTGATATTGAACAGACAAATACATATCTCAAAAGGGGAGTGATACTACTGCAACTGATACTACTACTATTGCTGCTGCTGCTACTACTACTACTAATAATAATAATAATAATAGCAATAATAATAATAGTAATAATAGCTGCATTCATCTTTCTCGATAAATTTGATGATGATGTTCTCCATTTCTCATAGTTTTTTCAACGATGGTCCTTCCTTAGGTACCTAATTGTCATTGTCGCTAAGACTTTGCTTGTATGATTTAAAAACAACTTCCACGGCTGACACTAACTAGTGTCTCAATGGCAGGAATGTTACATGAGAGACGCAATATTCTGGCTTTTCGTCAGGACTTTTATGTTCGGTATTCGATTCAGCTACTGGATTAATAACCCGTTTTCTAAGTTTCACTCTGCCATTAAACTTGTAGAGGATAATTTGAGTCCCTTTGACAATTGTTGATATTATTCATGATATATTGACCACATCTTTGTTACGTTTTGCGGTTTCTGATTTATGTGAGTTCCTTACTTACTTTTATATCATTGCAAGAAACGATTACGCGTACTTCATCCCCGAAATACATATTTGGCACAGGGAAGTGTTGCCCGTTCAATATTATTTTAGATTTAGACATACATTGAATTTTCACTACCTAAAAGATGAAATTTTAATTTCTTAAGCGTCTTGGAAGCCTTTGCATATATTGGTATCAATATATATTTTTCCCATTTTCATTACACTTCTGGTGTCTAGCAGGACCTAACAAAATAGCGAAGAAAACACAGAGGCAACAAATCTTTAGGTCTATGTTTTTCACTCAGTGATGTTAGTGGAACATTCGTTAATAATATATCAATCAACTATTGACCCTAATATCACACTTGCATGTCTTTTCTTGCTTCATAAGGGCCTAATTTGTTACCCATTTGCATTATTTATTATTACTTTTATCGGAGCCGCTGACCCTTTCCCCATGCCTTGTACTAAAATACATGACTAAGATACACATAATTAGTCATACCGCCAATGACCAAACACTTACATTCAATAATAATTCGATATTGCCATATGTTAATGAGTTAGAGATCGTCAAGTTCACGAAACTAAATCCTTTCTACAATTAAAGTCACTAATATTTTTATTTTCTCGAATCGCACCATTCAACTTTATTCTCTATTGTTGAGGACATTTTTCTGACTTACATCATTTTCTGACTTACATCATTTATCTGACTTACATTCTTGACAAGTACAAAAAAATCAGTATTCAACCTTCATTAAATGTTTGGCTTCAGTCCTAACCTCTCCTAATCTGCACAAACAATGTATACATGTAACAAATGATCATAATTGTGATTATTCTTAAATGTAACGTAGCTTATAGCAAGAAGTACATTCTTGAATTTCGAGACTTATTTTTCTGGTACTTTACGAGGATTTAGTTTATTAACTTGAACAAGAGGCATGTTCAGCATTTGTTGTGTAACCTATCAAATGAAGAAAAACAAATGCAATATAATCTACACAATATTTAGTACATACTCTATCCTTAACACATTATATAATCAATATTATATATTGTTGTTGTTGTTGTTGTTGTGGGGTTTAACGCCATTTTTCAGCACGATAGGCTATACATGGCGGCCAGTATTAATGGTGGAGGAAGAACCCGGAAAACCCCGGAAAGAACCACCGATTATATATTGTACACAATGTGCAATTAATACAATATGTAATGCCTACTATGCAGCAGTTGTTTCTCATGACGTTTCTCAAACCATTAAGATCAGACCATTTTCAATTTCAGCAATAGATTTTTGTTCCGGCAGTCCATGTAAGAATGGTGCTAGTTGTGCGGATCACGGGAATGGCTTCTTGTGTACATGTGCTTCGGGATTCAAAGGTCATACATGTTCAGGTTAGCATGTTAGAAATCTAGACTGAGCCTTTATTATATTTTTGTTATGCATGTATGTATGTATGTATATATGTATATGCATGTATGTATGTATGTAAGCATGTATGTGTGTATGTATGTATGTGTGTATGTATGTATGTATGTATGTATGTATGTATGTATTAACACGAAAGACTCGATCCCCTTTATGTATCTATCTATGATACTGTATCATTAGCATAATGTATACTAATTTTAGATCTTGATCATCATGTACAACAATGTTACATCTTATGAATAATGTGTATCAGTGCTGTATCGTGCTGTTTATGTGTAATAACGAAAATTCAATACGATATAGTTATTTTATTCCATCGTATGAAAGTCGTTATCATTTGATTAATTAGAAAAACTCTTTATATTTTTATTTTTATTTTACTGTACGTAGCTGATAAATACATGTAGTATGTTAGTGTATAATCGAGTCGTTTGCACAACGTGTATCAAAGTAAAAAATATGACTGTCAATTTCAGCAATAGATTATTGCTCAAGCACTGTATGTAAGAATGGTGGCAGTTGTGTGGATCAAGGGAATGGCTACTCGTGTACATGTGCCCCCGGTTTCAAAGGCGATAACTGTTCAGGTCAGTCTATTGGAATCCTAGAGTAGATATGTATCACCTGCTTATAATGTATCTATTTACACGAACGACTTGTATTGCATGTATTAACACCAACAACTTGTAATGGATGTATTAACATGAACAACTTGTAATGCATGTATTAACACGAACGACTTGTTCCTGTTAGTTCCTATATCTTCTTGTAACTATTTGGTTTAGAAGTTTATTGTCTGTTTTTTTTATTAATTTGATACATGCAATTTGTTACGTATTAAAATAATTATAACTATCGAGGTACATATGGACATATTGTACTTAAGCTGGAAACCCACGGCTATAATATAAGGAAAACGACGAATTGGTTTGAATTTCCAAAGCATTCACTGTGGAGAAAGTTTGAGATTCTGTCCATTTTGTACCAAGTACTATTTTCATTGTGTACCAAGTACTTTTTCCATTTTTCACCAAGTACTATTTCCATTTTGTACCAAGCACTATTTCCATTTTGTACCAAGTAATATTTCCAATCATTGAATGTAAGGGCTCAGGGTTAGAAATACATGGGATTAAAATAATATAATGCTTCCACATATTTTTAAATATGAACACGATATATAATACATATGTCGAAAAGGAAGCATTAATCCTTGATTTCAGATCTGTCCACCGAAAATATTACAGTTAAACAATAAGACTGCTGAATTACAGTCCAGTGATGCTAACAACAACTAGACTTGCGTAATCGAGCGCAGCCGCAAATCCATTATTGTTGATGGTGTCAGGGGCAGGTATTATCAGCAATAAATAAAAAGATAAAATAGCAATAGTGACTTGTACTAAAATTCGTAATCAGCTTGGAGTTTATCTGCGTGGTGAGAAGTTTTTTATGTTAGATGTGATAAAGGAACTGCAATTCCAAGACGATTTGCTAGTTGATATGATACCTAACAGGGTTGTGAAATATGAAAAATGATATACAATACATTTTGTACGAAATATGAAATATAGAAGATATTACAGTGGATGATACCACGTTAAAGATGAAAAGAAATATTTTTTGAAGTAACATATGACGATTATGCTTGTCAATGAAAGGTACAGCCCGTATTTGAAAAACAGAAATACGATAAAATTGAATCTGGTCCGCAATTAAGATTCAGATTATTTTAGCAAGCTTGCTTTTATCACATTATGATGATGTGGATAATATTTACAATCCAATATCTCAGAATAAATACACAAATATCAAAGTCGCTGACGAACTGAAAAGAGTTATATATATAAAGCAACAGTCTCACATGGAAATTGTATTAAGACGCTAGGACCTGGCTCTCTTATCACCAGAAAGATTAATTGTACTCGTTGTGTCATTACCATGAGAGTTATATAATTTCAAAAACTGAGAGGTTAAAAGTCACAAGAGATCTTTTGTGTGAAAATATATAATAACAATCGCAGTTAGTGAGCATAAGTGGGTGTTTCTGTATCAACCCCATTTTTTCGACGACAATGATGATTTAATGATAGGTCTTTGACAGGTACTAAATAATGAAATGCATGCTGTTGCCTTAACAACGTTGTTTCGTATTTTGTTTAGAATAACATGGGAGAGGAGTAAGGGTTAAGAATACATAATATAATTTTTAGTTTGAAACCCCCTCTATATCCTCTACTAGAACAATACGAGTGATTAAGCCAAATATTGGAAAGAAAATAGAAGCTCCATATACCCCATACGAAAGATACTCACGTTAACTACTCACATTCCTAACCATTAACTGCATTACCTACCCCCAACTACATCCCTCTTTCAAATAACGTTATAATTGAAATGTTTTTCACAATTATTCCATTAAAGTAAATCATTATACTCCATGTTCTAAGCCAGAGTTGCAATGATGAACCTGGGGTATAGAATAGACTCAATGCACCTCTCGCATGTTGCAACAGGCAAATAAATGGGGCAAGGTCTGCGATGCTTGAATAACAATCATGCTGGACTCGGGACCAAAATGGTGTGAGTTAAAATCCTGGCATTAGATCTGTCCAGCTATGGTACAGTAGTGTGTAAGAGTGCAAGATGTTTGTACTCCAGGTGCCTTGATACTAAACAGCGATAATGTGTTGATGTGCCTTAAAGCATTCAGCAACCAACCAATAAAATTTTGGTGTATCGACCATAAGCTACGTTGTGTACACATCGAAATGAAAACTTACTTAATCAAACGCATTGTAAAGCAATTGACTTTCTTGATCTTGTGAATGATTTGTCTGTAAGCAATTATTCGCCCCAGGTTTAAAACAGATATGATCTCATGCTGGCTGAGCGCTTAGACGTATAAGTGATAATGTTTGATTTTTCTCATTTATTCATTAGACATAGACGACTGTGTTGGAGTCACGTGTCCATTTGGACAGGCATGTGTAGATATATTAGAAGGTCATGACTGCACGTGCATCACAGTTCATTTAGGCAGTGTATACATCTGCATATGTAAGTATGCTGCAAGTATTACCTACGTTATCAGGTATTTATATTATGACTACATAAGTTATACGATTTATCAGGTATTTGGATTAAAACTACAAACAAAACAAGTTTCGTTTGAATAGTTACTCTGCCATACTTTTGCGATCTTTTTACATATGGAATTAATAATATATTAACTTCATTGGCATGGCCCGCCTTAAGCCGATTCGGCCGATTTGGTGTTATTAGAAAACGTTGTTTAAAAATACTTATATATAATATAAAAATAATAGCCTATGGTCTAAATATCTTTAACGCCCAATCGGAAATAGTTGACCAGTTGATTAATGATGCAAATGACCCCAAGATAAATAATATACTATCCTGTTAGTGTTGAAAATCAAAATGTGTTCTATCACGATGACGCTGACTTATCAATCCAGCCGGCAGCTAGATCTCAGTAAATACGGGCTGGGTTCGCCGGTGGCGCCAAAATGATTCAAATCGTTACCCTCGTTTGCACACAGGTGCTGTTCATGGACATATACATTGCGAAGTTTTAAATAAACATCAAATGACACTGTCACAGTTTACAAAGTTTACCTGATTTCAAATATTAAAGTACCAGACTGCGTTTTGTTGGTATTAACAATGTACCATTTTAAATCTCGACCATCACTTTTCGTTCAGAAATGTGAAACAATGTGTCTTAAAAATCATGCATCAAGGATTCTGACATGACTACTCTACCACTGGGATCAAAGGCTTGAGCACTAGGTAAGCCTTGCCTCTTACTACGCGCAAAATCCTTCCCCTCGGGAGGAATTTTCTTATCCCACGCCAATAGTTATAAAGGATTTTACGAATCTAATTCATATGGCAATCTGTATTACACATACAATTAATGATAGAAAAGTGTAATCTATTTGTTTTTATGTAACTCTTTTGTTTATCTAAACTGGATTTTGTATTTAAATCTCTACGGAGCAATTTTATACGCGTTTTCGAAACTCACCGATAGTCTGTAAACCTGCAAAAGAGGCGGAGGTCGTATTGTGGTAAGAGTGTTGCACATTTTGAGATACGTTTCCGAATGTGATTAAAAATCTTGTGGCTGCACTTTAAAGAAAATTAGCATGCAGTTTTTCATACTGCACTGATTGAGAGTTGTTTTGCTAGAAACAGTTTCCTACGCAGTCATTATTTCCAGCATGCCCCCTGCATTTGGTCATAGACAAGAAAACTGCTTATATCAACGATAAGTCCAGTATCAAAGGACACTTCGTGAATCACCCAGTTGTGTTTATCCTGTTAATGTCATATCACACCATCATCAATGTATGTGTCGTGCAGAGAGTTTTGTATTTATGCCATGAAAATAATGCTATCTTGCAACATCTATCCATTAGCAGTTCCAAATTATTCTTTCATGTTCAACGAAATATTATTTTGCATTACCCATTTAGGGATGATTTACCATGATTTATTACAGCAACATCTCTGTTATGAACAATTAATATTTAGTCAACAATAAACAGTCATTACAATTGTAATGCCAAATTAGGAATAAAGTGTCCGCCTAATTTATATTCCTCTTATTGCAGATTATCTTTCCGCCATACCATTTTGTTTAACTATTATTGGTGTTTGCGTCGGGGCATGGTTAATACGAAGGGGCAAGCGTAAAAGTATAAAGGTCCTACCCGAGTCGGCACCACCAACATCCACTACGTCACACAATCGCTCGCTCGCTTTTGTGTAATAATATATGTAAGCCCTCTTGCATAAGTTTTACTTGCAATTATCTTTTCAGATTAAGTTTTGATCACCTTGAAAATATAGCCATGTTCGTGTTTGTTACACAAAGCGAAATGTTACATTTGGTGGAAATCATATTATTTTAGTTTAACTGTTTAATTAGAAAGCATAATTTGTAGCGAAAATGGCTTAGAAGATCCTTAAATAATGCACATTAAACCTTTATGATCTAACTCAGTAAGGTATACTTTTAAAAGAAACAATTATTGCATCTTTTAAAAGGAAGGAATTAATGAATACAGTACTTCTAATGAAGCTTTATAAAACAACCCAATTTATATAGAAAACTGTGAGAACTGAGTACTGAGAGTCCAGTCACAATACTATGCAAATGAGACTGTCATGTGTTCGATATTATGCAACAGAGACTTCCATGTGTTCGATACTATGCAACTGAGACTTCCATGTGTTCGATACTATGCAACTGAGTCTCCCATGTGTTCGATACTATGCAATTGAGACTTCCATGTGTTCGATATACGGATGTTAACACTTATATAAGAAAATTGATAAAATTATTTCAAATAGAAAATATTCCTGAATGAGGACAAAATGTTTGCTTATATTATGAACACAAATATTTATTTATACGTTCTTTTATTCCAGACAGGACGTTTCATTCATGTGGAAACTTAGGGAATTTGTTTCCAAGGCATGCTGTCCCGAAATGACCAACAAATCATAGACTGACATCTCTTTCAAAGCAGCGTCATATTTATTTCAGAAATGAAACGAAAGAAAAAATCCTCTGATAGTAGAATATGTTTATTATTGAATGTTTCGCATGTATTGCGAATGTATTTTGAACCAATTCGACACTGACTTTCAATTTGCAAAATGCTGTTGCACTTACTGCCGTAGTTTTATTAAAGCATGCATGAATGTGTAAAAGGATATCTATCTAGCCGGAATCGAAAGCTACAAAATCAATTGAGCCTGTTTAAATCTTATCTCTTGTCATCAAATCTCTCTCTCCATCCCCCTCTCTATTGCTAAAAAAGAGGTGATATCATTACTCTACTTTAGACTCCAAAATAATGGTATGGAATTGCATGAAACGTTTTGAAACATTTGGAGTAATTGTTTTGATTAGAAGACAAAGCTTGGGAAAGAAAATGGGCTTTGATATTAAGAAATTATTTCTTCTAACATGCTATTAGGCAGGTTGCGGAGATTGTGTTTCTATACAAAAAATCTGCCTTAGATCAGGGTAACAATCCAACCTGCATTACAAGAGAATCAAAACCAGCCGGTCCCATTTTGACACAGAAATAAAACACAACCAAATATAATAAAGCATATTCCCTTTCCTTCATATGCGATTGAAAAAGTCACATATGTGACTAAAGACTTGAACTGCCTTGACATCAGAAAATAACACGATGTTTTTAACAGATGGTCCCAGTTTCAGTACAATATAATCATCATGTGGTGCATTCAACCGTTATGTTCCCAGCTTGCTGCTTCGTTTCTTTTCTCTTCAGTTGGTTAAAATATTAAACTTTAATTTCCGTTTAGAGAAAATGTATAATACAGTATAAGCCTAGATACGAGAAAAATAATTGTATAACTCTGTGAATAATGAACAAAAATTTAAATATAGCCTGACGATGATGTAGACACTTGAATATTCCCGAGAGTCTTGTCAGTTTAACATACCAACACGTGCAAAAGAAAAAGAGGATTTAAATAAAAATCCATATATGTCCAACTTAACTTTCGCTGTGGGGATTCGTTATCGTCATTCTTTATATATTCAACAATTTGAATTATGTGACACCTTCCACGTTAAATGTTGAGCCATAATGACATTTCAGTCCAGTATACCATAGGAAAACAATGCAGTAATAAACAAGCAATATTTACATAAATTGTTTGTGTTGCAATTATTTTCTTATATTCCTCACGCCTGCAAATGCGAATTGCAAGTATACAACAAATATATACATATATCCATATACCTATATATCTATATATATATTTATCTATCTATCTTTCTGTCTGTCTATCTATCTATCTATCTATCTATCTGTCTGTCTGTCTGTCTATCTATATATCTATCTATCAGGAAATCATTAGCTGGACTAGAATAAAATGTGATATGCCATTGTTGAAAGGTAATGCCATTTTGCTAAACGTTTGCTTATTTACTTGTTTTAAATATTTTTAGAATTGCCAATCAATTGGTTCACTTCATATTTGTTAGTTGCGTCATTGGATACTTATAATTCCTTCTACCTGATATGTGTGCTTGCTTTTTGTCCCTTAGTAGAGTCACTGATTGAAGAATCTAGAAACTTTTTTATTTCTTATCTTGAGCATTTGTATGCCAACAAGGCGTCGCCTATTTCAATTATATTTGTAATACGACGCCATGACATATATTGCTTGCTATTTAAGATTATTCACAATATTGTAATGCAAACGTCTGAGTGACCATCTAAGAATATTCCATTAAAAAGACAAGCGTATATTATATTATTTCTGAGAGAGAAGTCCTGCACGGAGACGATTACCGATAAGGAAAGGCACATGCAGACACAGGCTTAAATAGACGAAGCTGAGTAATCTTAGATACAGAGTCGAAAAGTAAGGCATACATATGAATATAATGCCACATATCTGGAGGTAGAAAAGCCTAATTTAATCATACGTGTGGGAAAGGCAGACGTTCAGATACACAATCGTAAGGACTGCGACGATTTATACCTTAGTATGTCTTTGTATTGTCTAGATAACGTGTGGTCAACACCCATACATTAATCCGACTATTATTTGTTTTGAAAAGCACGGCGAAATGTAGTCGTACAATAATTATAACAAGTGTGACGTAAATTGAACTAACTTTCGTTTGCTTGAAAAGCTCTTAGCAGAAAAAGATTGTAAGCAAGGTATCATTCGTAATATAACTATTCGTATTTTGTGTTGATTTTCAAATAGCTAATGTGACATTTCTTTATATATTGTATTTCATGGACTGTTGAAGCAATGCATGGTTTGAATAGATTCTTTAATGGATGCGGCACCTGTACACACAAACTTTGAAATATATTGAATGCGACGTGTATGGGGAATTTACAAGCATCATAATACTTCGTGCTGAACTAATTTGATTTACAAAAATAAAATAAGATGATATTAGGGACTATGCATGCCAATACGATGTAACGGAAAGGAAACATTACACATATACACAACTACGATACACAGAACATATATATACATAATTTGAATATTGTTAATAAAAGCTAGTACATAATGGAACTTCACTACCAATAGAATATCGGCAGAATCAGTATTGGACAATAAACATAAATGCACGTAAACACTCGTACCCAATTTATCAATAATAAAGATGAAGTTAAACTGCCATCAAGCAATTGTTTCTGAAAGCTATTAAGCGAGGCACTTAATTTTCGTGTACGAGCATTGTATATAAAAATACGATTCAAATATTTTTTAAACCGAGAATAGCTATTGAAGTATCAACGCTTCAAAAATTCAATTCGAACTTAAAAAACCCAACCCTTTTTCAAATTCGTTTCATGATATTTTGATCTCTATAGATGTATAAATGTCAGCAAGATTCTGTTTTCAGAACAGCCTAAGATCCAAGTATCAATGTATAATCGTCTTTTATAATCCGATGAGGTTATATTAAAAACGAGAATATTTCCTTTCCTAATTGGTCTTGAACCACCTCTATATAAAGAACTGAACATGTATATTTAATAAATGACCCATGCCTAATTTTTAAAAAGCCAAAAGGAAGTCATGTCCTATACCAGCTTCATGCCATAGATTATTGAGAAATACAAAGTGGAAATTTTAAGCAGCTCTTTGATAATATAATGTAGAGCCAATAGGATAAGAGTCTTTCTACAGCGGGAATCTGTTAGAAAGTATTAAGAAACGGACAATGTACTGTACATATTTGTGTAAAGATAGATAATCCATAATCTAGGATTACTACCAATATGAAATAATTCATTAATCGGAGCCATAGTGACTAAAGACTTCGCAAAGTCTACAACGGCTGAATACAGTTTGGTTTGGTTTCGATCATCAGGATTTTTTGAGTCCAATACGAAGCCATACTGCAGTCTAAGCCACATCCAGTGATTTAAAAAATAAAATGTAATGGATTATACATCAGTACATAACTAGTTTTAATACAAAGTTTCCCAATATCTTAAAACGGCTGGAAGAAGCCTTATCGCCATTTTAAGTGTTAGATTACTTTTATTCTTATCGTGTCCAACTGTTAATATTAAGCTCCAGAGAATAAGCAAAATTAACCTAATTACGGTACCACCACAGCTAAGGTGTTCCACATTTATATTATTAAATCCGCTGGCCTTTACAGACTAAGCATCGGAATGCACGTACGCAGGCTTTTCTATCTATCTATCAATCTATCTATCTGTATATATATATATATATATATATATATATATATATATATATATATATATATATATATATATATATATATTAGTTTCGTGTAATCTGTACTTAATTATGGTAGTAGTAAGGTGGGATACTTTACGGACAATGGAAATTCCAGTCAAAACACCCCTGGGACACTTTACGGACAATGGAAATTTAACATGGCGAAAAATCGTGGGAACATATACGGACAAGGGGAATTAACATGGGAATAAATCGTGGGACACTTTACGGACAAGGGGAATTTAACATGGGAATAAATCGTGTCACAATCTACGGAGAAGGGGAATTTAACATGGGATTTTTTTTTTAAAATTTTTTTTAAAAAAGGGGTAGGCAATGGAAAGGCTATCTCTTTTCGAGAAATATGGGGGCCCTGAAAAGGGCCTTTGGGTTTTCTTCTTCTTCTTCTAATTTCTTCTTTTTCTCCACCAAGTTCTTATTTTATCTCCTACACTCTTCTTCCCTTTCTTTTTTTTCTTCTCCTCCTCTTCTTTCTTCCTCTTCTCATTTTCTTCTTCTTTTTCAATTTTTTCGTTCCATTTTGTGACGATCGTGGATAAATACCTATGTATTTATAATCAGCTGAAATTCCTATGAAATCCCACTATCTATTTATAGCTCCAACTTGTGGGTTTTTCCTTTGGAAAATCCCACTATCTTTTTATAGCCTCAGCTTGAGTGACGTTCCTGTTTATGAATTCTAGTATATATGTATAGCTACAAAATGTGGAAATCCCCAAGTCGATATTTATAGTCTCGAAATTTCCAGCGTCAGTGACGTCACTGTACTGAACACTAGGGATAAATATCAACAGTGTTGCAAGTGGCTGACCTGAATACGCGCTACTGTAGGTAGGTAGGTAGAGTGTATCTGATAGGGATAAAGTGAGTTTTATACGGACAAACAGAGACCAATAGACACACACAACGTACGCGCGCAGACACACACACACACACACACACACAAACACACAAACACACACACAACGTACGCGCGCCGACATACTCACACACACACACACACATACTCACACACACACACACACAGAAACACACAACGTACGCGCGCAGACATACTCACACACACACACATAAACACACACACTATAAAATAGATAAAATTAGTAACTACTTACAATATCAACTTCTGTGACGATCGTGGATAAATACCTATGTATTTATAATCAGCTGAAATTCCTATGAAATCCCACTATCTATTTATAGCTCCAACTTGTGGGTTTTTCCTTTGGAAATTCCCACTATCTTTTTATAGCCTCAGCTTGAGTGACGTTCCTGTTTATGAATTCTAGTATATATGTATAGCTACAAAATGTGGAAATCCCCAAGTCGATATTTATAGTCTCGAAATTTCCAGCGTCAGTGACGTCACTGTACTGAACACTAGGGATAAATATCAACAGTGTTGCAAGTGGCTGACCTGAATGCACGCTACTGCAGGTAGGTAGGTAAAGTGTATCTGATAGGGATAAAGTGAGTTTTATACGGACAAACAGAGACCAATACACACACCCACACAACGTACGCGCGCAGACATACGCACACACACACACACACACACACACACACACACACACACACGCACACACACACACACATACACACATACACATACAGAGGGAAGAGGAAAAAACAAACCCCAAATATACTATCAACACAGAAGGGAGATGATACAAACCCCAAATAAACTATCCACACAAACGTACGCGAACGCATACAAACTCCAAATATACTATCAACACAGAGTGAAGAAGTAAAAGTTTTTTGAAAGCACCTAAGCCCTCACCTGCAATGACCAACTCTGCCAAACACCTACACCCCACCCACCCCACTCCCAACACTACAAAACCCATTTAACCCGTTATTTTATGGCATCAGTGTGTGATTTAGGAAACATCAAGACACAAAATAATGGAGGAATAGACTGACTATTGTTTACCGACTTGCATGCCTAAAGAGCGTGCGTGAAGGAAAACATCCTTCCATTTCAATTCTAACTAAAACATGATCCAGAGGGATAGAGATAGGTGAAAGGGCACAATTTCATAAAGTGTGAGTAGAAAACAAAACACGCCATCCTTATTATACAATGTCAAGACCAAGAGACACTTACGTGTTCTTTCTGGTCTATTCTCTTTTAGAAGGTAGTATGAAATTTCACATCAGGACCAACGCATCGGCTCACATTGTCAATTTTTCCATTTCCATGTCTTTACTGGCACAAGTTCTTCATCATCTTCAATTTCTTCTTCTTCTGAATCCCTCTTCTCTGTTTCGTCTTGTTTTTGTTTATTCTCTTTTCTCGTAGGGCACTCTGAATTCCAGTGTCCTTTCTCCTGACAACGATATTAGGTATCTTGACTTTTGTCTCTCTTTCTTAGACGAAGCAGGTATTCTGGAGACAAATACCCATTTACCTTTGCAGATATAGCAAACTTCATTAGCACTTACACACTTTCGTATGACTCTTATCAAATCAACGACCAAAAGAGTAAGTTTTGTTGCCACTTTCGCATGTGAATTATGCTTTCGTATGACTTTTAGCAAATATTTGACCAGCAGGTCGATCTGTGCTGACTCTTCCATCTTTGATCGTTTGAGAGCGAAATGAATACTCTGACGCTAAGACACTCTCCTTATATACAGAGACCTGCTGCGTATGAAACCTAGTCAAATGTAATTTTGCAATAAGATGAACCGATTTCATTGAGGAAGTAAAAGGCAATGATGTACCGTATCGCCTCACACAAAACCTGAAGTGTTAGTTCAAATCCGTGTCAGCGATTTCGAAGACGACATAACTGGACTTTAATCAATGCTCTCCATTTCTGCCACAAAACCACGAGTCCTGATTCACGCCAAAAGAAATTTCGTTCGGTCCATAAAAAATAGTATCACATCCGAGAAACGCAAAAACGAACTTCCAGAAAACTGAGAACGACGGCTTACACCTACAACGTGAAATGTATGAGTTCAAGTAGTGCGTAAAACTTAGTCAAATTAAATTTTTATAATCAAGACGAAACGATCTCTTTTCGAAGAAGAAAGCAGACACCAAGCGACAATGGCGATCCGTGTCACACAACACTTTTCAAAATGTATATGATCAGAGGTTTGTTCTAGCGATCTGCACGGTTAAATTAAATGTTGATGTATTTTGCAATAAGACGGACAATGGTCGCCCATGGAACCATTGTTCGTGCATTAGTTTAATTTTTTAAAATATTTTTTTATATAAATCGCCTATAGGATAGACCCAGTAAAGCATGGCCATTCTCGTCACTGTGTGAATAGCTGCTCAAGTCAATTCGAAGTGAACGCGGTAAGAAAATAAGTATAGCCAATGAAATGGCTTACAACGGGTGATGCATTGTTTTGTTCTAGGACTGTGTGGCATAATAATCCCTATGTTCTTGCGTTGTTACCATTACAGTGCAGACAGACTGAAATGTGAACTTACAAGCCCTCTTTGTGTGTGTGTGTTGTACCATTTCTTCTTACCACATCAAAAGACTGAGCGTCACAGTATTGGTTCGCGTTTTCAAGCTGACCATTTTTTTTAAATCTCACTTAAACATTTTAACATAAACACTCACACTCACATCGGTAGAGTCAGAACAGACGTGTTACAGTACTGAGGGGCATGTTATCTTTTTTTTTCAAACTAATAAATTTGGGGTTTGTATGAAGTAAAGAACCGAAAGTACAGTGAAACTCAAGGATGATGACCCAATCTGTCTGTCTATTGATGCGTGTATTTACTCAAGAAGAAATATGACCTCTAAAACACAAAGAGATACGGCAAGCATGATTAGATTAAACATAACGATGTTTTCCTTCACGTCCGTGTAATTTAGAGTTTCAATCCTCTTTGAAAACAAACTTGGTCTCCTTTTGTAGGGCTTGAAATAATAAAAAACCTGAAAAAATCTTAAGCACTTTGCTATAGATAATTTCATCAACAGACTAAACAACATAAATGCCGTTACAACACTAGAAAGCCTTAAATCTTCTATCAAAAAGAAATGTATCAAAAAATTAAAGATTAACGATAACTAACCAATGAAACCGAATTTAACAAAGGCAGTGACATGTGAAGAAATGTCTCTCACTTTGGAAAGGTAGGCGAATGTACTCTGTCATGCACCATCAACTTGAAAAAAAATTATAAACAGAGAGAAACCTGAATTCAAAATTCAGTTGTTTTTTTTTCTTCAAAATTGTTTCGTTTCTTTTTTCTTTTTTTGGAACAAATCTAAGCACTAATATAGAGTGGAAAAGGGAAAATGCACATACAAGCTTTGATATTTCTGAAAAAATGAGGGGATATTCCTAACGTTCATAACCACCTATGGACTTGGACTTGTCTGTGACTTATCCACAAAACAAGATGTACATATTTCTGGTCAAGCTGCAAGTGTGTGCGTGTTTTTGAAAATGGTAAAAATGGGATATACAATTTTCTCGTGATACTTATAAAGTGAAGAGTCTGTGCAAGTGTCAAAAGCCAAAGTCATATAAGTTTTGTATTTTGTACGGCTTGTAAAGATTTCCACTTTAGAAAATGTGAAGTATCACAAGTTATTATCACAAACAGAAGTGGAACATAGGGACTTGCAAGAAAGAAAATAACCCAGACAGTTGGTGTCATCAAGAGTGCTAGAGACGGTACCCGAACTTGCTTGCTTGCTTACTTGAATTAAAGTGATTTTCGCCCTAATGGAGCATATATCACTGGTTTAATAACGCACCGCGTGATTTTTAATTACTCCTAGGGAAGGAAAGAGAGCCTCATCTCCCAGGCTTTTATGTACTCACAGACTACTTTTAAATTTAGCCACTCAGGTGTAGGACTAACTAGTCCTTAACAACCTGACTGAAAGGCTTTAAACATGAGTGGGAATAGTCTCACCACACACTCATATTTCTGTCCGAGCGTGGTAAAGGAGGAAAAAGGTGCTCAAAAAGACAGCCATGGGTGTTAAGTACTCAACAAAACGCTAGCCCGTACTTATTTCAAATCAAGTCCCGTTTTTGCTAATGGACAGTAAAAAGTACCAATAATGTGTTAACCACTTGTGCAATTAGTTCAAATCTAACGAGTCTGTTAAATTTCCTACTTCCTAACATATCTATCTAATATTAGTACTTAGTGTACATAAAAATAGCCATACTGATCTTATTTAAATTATTATGTCTAAGAGACATATACCAGTTTGGTCACTGTTAGGTTTAAAAAGTTAAATTTGTTGCGGTGTTCCAATGGGTCAAGTTTGTTTCGAGAATAGTTTAGTCAAGGAGGGATACCAAGCCAAATATGGTTCCCTATTTAATAAAAAGCAATCTTTTGGAGCCCTAAAAAAGTTTGTTTTTTCTATTAGAAGGTAACACGTCTCTCTTTTGCTTTCACGTTCTTTCCTGCACTCCTAGTCTCATGATTCTTGATATCAGGAAATGCGTAGCCATGATGGGCGGCAATGTAAGCAGCGGCTTCTACCAGTTGACTGAGGGGGTATCCAGTGTAGGTTTGTCTGTAGAATTGGGGAAGAACTCTGACCCTAATCCCCATTGAGAAGGTCTTGGTTTAAAGGTGTCTAGAGATTTGTAGGCAACGTATTGTATGGCTCTAATAAACTGCCCTGATTTGTTAACGTCATACAATGCTTGATCTAGTCCCATTTCGGTGTACTTCTCAACGAGGGTCAGCGTCCCCCTCTTCCTCCTCAACCGCCTCAATTTCCTCTTCTGGTTCTGATACTAATTCTTTAGTTGAGGTAGATAGTTTTAAATCCGCTGCTATGGCGTCTGTCGCTGTTATTGTTGTTGTGGTTGTTCTTTCAGCTGAGATTGCCTGTAGTATCGGAGTGAGAAAAGAACGTTGTTGTTGTTGTAGGGTTTAACGCCATTTTTCAGCACGCGATAGGCTATACATGGCGGCCAGCATTAATGGTGGAGGAAGAACCCGGGAAAAACCCGGAAAGAACCACCGACCCACGAGAAGCTACTGGCAAGTTTTCTCACATACCCACATTAGCCGAATCCGAGACTCGAACCCACGCAGACAAAGGTGAGATGACAGTGATCCGTAACGGAGAGCGCTTTAGACCACTCGGCCACTCTGGGCCCCAGAAAAGAACGTAGTGCCTCCGATAATTACATTTGAGTTTGCCATACCGTTTGTCTAACATAATTGGCCCTTTGTTTTGCCACCACTCTTTCCGGGTCAGGTTGTTTGTTAGGTATAGTCGGCTGTTAACTAGATGTTATTTGTGTTCTCGAGGTGGGTGGAGTGCTAACTGGCTAGGTCTGCATTTCTTGCTCCCGCTACTGTTGCGTATATTTCTTCCCTCCACACCGAGTTCTGGGCCTAATTCTTTTAATTTCGTTGTACCCGAACTTACATTATCCATATTATCGCCAACAAAAAAAAACAAAAACGCACAAACCTAAAAGAAACACTCACTCACTTTTTTACAGAACATTACTATTTTTAAAATTTTGATAAGCAACGGAAACGAAGGACTTAGAGTCGCACTTTCTAACCAAGATAAAGAAATCATGTGCTGATAGACTCACTTCTGTATTTTTTCTTCTAACTGACTAACATATCATAGGCAATGGAATGTTATTTCTTTTCGAGAGTATGGGGTAGCCCTGAAATTTTTTTTTTTTGAACTTGAAGCTATGGCGATCGCTTAGGTTATAAGATGGCGGCCTCCTCTGCTGAGAGGCTTTCTCATAGGATAAGGTCTGCTTCTTCGGAAAAGAGAAGAAGAACTCTTTGGTGTCGATACAACTGTTGACAAAGCCTCTGTTAGGTTCATGCTGCTGCTGTTGCTGCTCTCTCTGCTGTTTATGAAGTCTGTACTTCTCCATCCATTCTTCTTTCTCCTTCTTGAATTCCTCCTTGAAGAGCTCTTCTTTCAGGTCTTCAGTGACTTTTAGCATTCTCACATTTTCTATCTCTTCTGGCTTCGGTATCAGACTGTGTCTGACCCTATGTAAATTCACGTAGGCTTCGTTTAGCTTAGCTAGTTTGGAGCACATCTTCGTAGGAGGATGAGTTAACAATGGATGGGCAGACTGGAAACTTCCCCGGTTCTTAAAGTCAAAGCGCGGACGTGAAGGAAAACATTACTACACGGTTTTCTAGCCGGAACGTTCAAATAGTGTTATGGGAGGGATAGAGAGAAGTCAAAGAGCATGAATCAAGATTCCTATAGCCAAATGAACCACAAAGGCATTTTTTTCTTCAAAACACAACATTTTTTATTCATACTAACAAACAACTCTAACATTTTTTTAACAATAATCCAACACTATAACATCAAACATTTTTTTCAAATACCAAACATTTTTTTTTTCAATTCACACTCTACTTTAAACAGGGCTGACAACGTTGTGAATGAAATTGTGATTTCCACTGTCGGAAGTCATTAGGCCATTGATGGACACTACGTTTTCTAGTTAGAGACAAAAGATAAGCATACTGGTCACAAAACCATCGATGTACTTTCACATCGTTTCTAGAAGAATGACGAGCATCAAAATGAGTCACTAAATGTTCTAAAGAATAGCCCAGGCTGCAATCATGCAGAAAAAACACACACAGTACTGTCCACACACCAAGGAATATGTGCCTTGTTATTTCACATTATTGAATCGTGTGGTCTATGCATTTCTTCTCATAAAGTCAATGATATCGTCTTCCAAAGAGGGCAGTCCATAGGAATCAAAGTATTCCACACATCCTTCTTGAGGAAAGTAGACGGCTACCCAGTGGGTTCCTGGGAGATGACTGTCGTCCGTGTTGATCACATAAGCTTGATGGTTTTGAGGTGTGCAATGAGGGAGTTCATCTTTAGCACAGACGACAGGATTCCAAGAAGCAGTGTACAAACTGTGGTTCAAAAGGTAATAAAGTTCTCAGGTATCCATTTTTTGTTTTTTTTTTTCTTCACAGGTAATGATAAGTGGTCAATTCGATCCAGACTTTTTGCTTGAAAATGTCTGACGAATAAACGGTTATTCGTTCTGTTTCCTCACTCTGATTCAGGAGAGCTTCGATGCGATGGATCTCTTGTGTGGTTAATGGTGGACAAGAATGTTCACACAAGTCTTTATACCACTGGTGCAACACGTCTTTGTTCGAGATGAGACTCCAAGCTTCGTCCAGATACTCGTCCAATTTTTCTTCTTGACTTAACATCAGGCATTTATCGTGTTGAATTTGACTGGGATGATCGTTTTGACATCCATAACAATTTTTCTTGATCAATTCCTTAATTTTTTTCTGTCAAGACTATAGCATAACAGGAAACTAAATGTGGTTCTTGTTCTGGCCATCTAGACTTCATCATGATGACTTCTTCGTCTTTGTCTTGGGGTTCTCCTTCCTCAGGATCTTCACATTCCATGTCCAAAGAATCCCTACTATACAAACATTGATAAAAGTCTTCCATGACTTCTAATAGTCTGGAATGACTTCTCTCAAACTGTTGGTTTATATCGTATTGTCCAATTCAGCATACAGGATGACGTCCACCGTATTATCTGCGCGTAGATTTTCTGCAAACTGAAATTCCACACGCATCTGGCCGGATTTTATAGGGTGAAAATGTCCCTCTTCGCTGTCTTGACTTACAATTCGTTAGAGAACCGTTTTCGAAAATGGAGTTTCACTGTAACTTTCCCTTTGGAGAATGGAATATTTTGTCCCAGATCTCCTTTTATAGCAATGTTGACAGTGTCTAAATACGACTTACTGACGGGCAAATAGTGAGGATGTACAAATTCACGGTGTACGTGATAGGTGTTTGCACCTTCCTGGTCATTGTTTGTGGTACTATCCACTTTGAAAGGAATGACACGCAGTAACGGAACAGAGGTGTGTCCCACCACGTTGTACTCCACCACATCGGAATACACAAAGATCAAATTAAGTCCTTGGTTCAGTTCTACCGGGTTTCCAAAAGCTCTGTAAAAATCCATATTACTTTTGATCTTGGGGCTCATATTGTTTGCGACCATTTCTGCATGTCCGCCCAAAATTTCAAACAAACTACCATTGAACCTGAGGGACAATGTGTCCGTATCTTGAAATTTGATCACGAGACGATGAGCCACTTTATTGTACTCAATCTTCACACCTTTTTTGGCTCTGTTCAGTGCTTTGCCAAAGGCTAAGTTGAACCTGTCCGCAATAGTGTCCACCAAATGTTCACCACTAAAATAATAACCTGAAGGAATTTTCAAGGTGTAGATAATGAAGGCTGGATTGCTGGCTGGTCTTGTGTCCCCTAAAGACCCTATTTTGTTGATTTCTTCCTCCAATTGGGCATTCAGGATTTCCACCTCGAAAGTGTCTTGCTTTTCGGTGATGTTTTTGATTTGTGTTGGGTGAATGATTTCCACTAAAGCCACTTCCCAATGGGCTTCGTGATCTAACTGGATGGTCTGAGGTAATTTGACCGTGTAACAGCATAACGTGTTCTTGGGAAACACCTCCATGGAACTGTCACTGGGTAAGGTTAAGTAAAATTGGTTCTTACTGCTCATAATTCCAGAGTTTTGTGGCTCTCCGAGGCGATACTGGAAGTTAGAGGAGTGTCTCCGCCCAAAATGGGGTTGTTGTTGGAGTGGTGACTGGCACTGACACTGGACACAAGGTTCCCGTGGTTCCCGTTCGAGGAGAATTTCAGGGAGGGATTAGGAAGCAGGTAACCGATGTAACTGCTCAATACAATGGTCCACAAGTGTTTGTCTCCTTGTTGCAAACTCAAATTGGCAATGGCTGCACCGATGACACAATACACCACAAAGGTTTGGCAGAAAAAGACGATTTGCGTTTTAGGCACACGTTTTCCATACCACACCCACAAGGGTTGTGTTTGTAAATCTTGCAGAGAAGAATTGGGTGAAGGAGTGATCGCAGTAGCTGAATCTGTGTGAAAGGGCATGATGGTCACTTCTTTTTATAGTGCGAAGCGTCGATGCAAGAATGAAAACTGGGTGGATATCCTTTCCAACGTACTTTGACTTCTTTGACACGTCGTTTGCCCACTTTACGGTTTCTGCGTTTGACAATGCCTTTGATGTCGTACACGTCGTCTTTTTTGGTGACACGACTTGATTTGAAATAAGTACGGGCTAGCGTTTTGTTGAGTACTTAACACCCATGGCTGTCTTTTTGAGCACCTTTTTCCTCCTTTACCACGCTCGGACAGAAATATGAGTGTGTGGTGAGACTATTCCCACTCATGTTTAAAGCCTTTCAGTCAGGTTGTTAAGGACTAGTTAGTCCTACACCTGAGTGGCTAAATTTAAAAGTAGTCTGTGAGTACATAAAAGCCTGGGAGATGAGGCTCTCTTTCCTTCCCTAGGAGTAATTAAAAATCACGCGGTGCGTTATTAAACCAGTGACATATGCTCCATTAGGGCGAAAATCACTTTAATTCAAGTAAGCAAGCAAGCAAGTTCGGGTACCGTCTCTAGCACTCTTGATGACACCAACTGTCTGGGTTATTTTCTTTCTTGCAAGTCCCTATGTTCCACTTCTGTTTGTGATAATAACTTGTGATACTTCACATTTTCTAAAGTGGAAATCTTTACAAGCCGTACAAAATACAAAACTTATATGACTTTGGCTTTTGACACTTGCACAGACTCTTCACTTTATAAGTATCACGAGAAAATTGTATATCCCATTTTTACCATTTTCAAAAACACGCACACACTTGCAGCTTGACCAGAAATATGTACATCTTGTTTTGTGGATAAGTCACAGACAAGTCCAAGTCCATAGGTGGTTATGAACGTTAGGAATATCCCCTCATTTTTTCAGAAATATCAAAGCTTGTATGTGCATTTTCCCTTTTCCACTCTATATTAGTGCTTAGATTTGTTCCAAAAAAAGAAAAAAGAAACGAAACAATTTTGAAGAAAAAAAAACAACTGAATTTTGAATTCAGGTTTCTCTCTGTTTATAATTTTTTTTCAAGTTGATGGTGCATGACAGAGTACATTCGCCTACCTTTCCAAAGTGAGAGACATTTCTTCACATGTCACTGCCTTTGTTAAATTCGGTTTCATTGGTTAGTTATCGTTAATCTTTAATTTTTTGATACATTTCTTTTTGATAGAAGATTTAAGGCTTTCTAGTGTTGTAACGGCATTTATGTTGTTTAGTCTGTTGATGAAATTATCTATAGCAAAGTGCTTAAGATTTTTTCAGGTTTTTTATTATTTCAAGCCCTACAAAAGGAGACCAAGTTTGTTTTCAAAGAGGATTGAAACTCTAAATTACACGGACGTGAAGGAAAACATCGTTATGTTTAATCTAATCATGCTTGCCGTATCTCTTTGTGTTTTAGAGGTCATATTTCTTCTTGAGTAAATACACGCATCAATAGACAGACAGATTGGGTCATCATCCTTGAGTTTCACTGTACTTTCGGTTCTTTACTTCATACAAACCCCAAATTTATTAGTTTGAAAAAAAAAGATAACATGCCCCTCAGTACTGTAACACGTCTGTTCTGACTCTACCGATGTGAGTGTGAGTGTTTATGTTAAAATGTTTAAGTGAGATTTAAAAAAAATGGTCAGCTTGAAAACGCGAACCAATACTGTGACGCTCAGTCTTTTGATGTGGTAAGAAGAAATGGTACAACACACACACACAAAGAGGGCTTGTAAGTTCACATTTCAGTCTGTCTGCACTGTAATGGTAACAACGCAAGAACATAGGGATTATTATGCCACACAGTCCTAGAACAAAACAATGCATCACCCGTTGTAAGCCATTTCATTGGCTATACTTATTTTCTTACCGCGTTCACTTCGAATTGACTTGAGCAGCTATTCACACAGTGACGAGAATGGCCATGCTTTACTGGGTCTATCCTATAGGCGATTTATATAAAAAAATATTTTAAAAAATTAAACTAATGCACGAACAATGGTTCCATGGGCGACCATTGTCCGTCTTATTGCAAAATACATCAACATTTAATTTAACCGTGCAGATCGCTAGAACAAACCTCTGATCATATACATTTTGAAAAGTGTTGTGTGACACGGATCGCCATTGTCGCTTGGTGTCTGCTTTCTTCTTCGAAAAGAGATCGTTTCGTCTTGATTATAAAAATTTAATTTGACTAAGTTTTACGCACTACTTGAACTCATACATTTCACGTTGTAGGTGTAAGCCGTCGTTCTCAGTTTTCTGGAAGTTCGTTTTTGCGTTTCTCGGATGTGATACTATTTTTTATGGACCGAACGAAATTTCTTTTGGCGTGAATCAGGACTCGTGGTTTTGTGGCAGAAATGGAGAGCATTGATTAAAGTCCAGTTATGTCGTCTTCGAAATCGCTGACACGGATTTGAACTAACACTTCAGGTTTTGTGTGAGGCGATACGGTACATCATTGCCTTTTACTTCCTCAATGAAATCGTTTCATCTTATTGCAAAATTACATTTGACTAGGTTTCATACGCAGCAGGTCTCTGTATATAAGGAGAGTGTCTTAGCGTCAGAGTATTCATTTCGCTCTCAAACGATCAAAGATGGAAGAGTCAGCACAGATCGACCTGCTGGTCAAATATTTGCTAAAAGTCATACGAAAGCATAATTCACATGCGAAAGTGGCAACAAAACTTACTCTTTTGGTCGTTGATTTGATAAGAGTCATACGAAAGTGTGTAAGTGCTAATGAAGTTTGCTATATCTGCAAAGGTAAATGGGTATTTGTCTCCAGAATACCTGCTTCGTCTAAGAAAGAGAGACAAAAGTCAAGATACCTAATATCGTTGTCAGGAGAAAGGACACTGGAATTCAGAGTGCCCTACGAGAAAAGAGAATAAACAAAAACAAGACGAAACAGAGAAGAGGGATTCAGAAGAAGAAGAAATTGAAGATGATGAAGAACTTGTGCCAGTAAAGACATGGAAATGGAAAAATTGACAATGTGAGCCGATGCGTTGGTCCTGATGTGAAATTTCATACTACCTTCTAAAAGAGAATAGACCAGAAAGAACACGTAAGTGTCTCTTGGTCTTGACATTGTATAATAAGGATGGCGTGTTTTGTTTTCTACTCACACTTTATGAAATTGTGCCCTTTCACCTATCTCTATCCCTCTGGATCATGTTTTAGTTAGAATTGAAATGGAAGGATGTTTTCCTTCACGCACGCTCTTTAGGCATGCAAGTCGGTAAACAATAGTCAGTCTATTCCTCCATTATTTTGTGTCTTGATGTTTCCTAAATCACACACTGATGCCATAAAATAACGGGTTAAATGGGTTTTGTAGTGTTGGGAGTGGGGTGGGTGGGGTGTAGGTGTTTGGCAGAGTTGGTCATTGCAGGTGAGGGCTTAGGTGCTTTCAAAAAACTTTTACTTCTTCACTCTGTGTTGATAGTATATTTGGAGTTTGTATGCGTTCGCGTACGTTTGTGTGGATAGTTTATTTGGGGTTTGTATCATCTCCCTTCTGTGTTGATAGTATATTTGGGGTTTGTTTTTTCCTCTTCCCTCTGTATGTGTATGTGTGTATGTGTGTGTGTGTGCGTGTGTGTGTGTGTGTGTGTGTGTGTGTGTGTGTGTGTGTGTGTGTGCGTATGTCTGCGCGCGTACGTTGTGTGGGTGTGTGTATTGGTCTCTGTTTGTCCGTATAAAACTCACTTTATCCCTATCAGATACACTTTACCTACCTACCTGCAGTAGCGTGCATTCAGGTCAGCCACTTGCAACACTGTTGATATTTATCCCTAGTGTTCAGTACAGTGACGTCACTGACGCTGGAAATTTCGAGACTATAAATATCGACTTGGGGATTTCCACATTTTGTAGCTATACATATATACTAGAATTCATAAACAGGAACGTCACTCAAGCTGAGGCTATAAAAAGATAGTGGGAATTTCCAAAGGAAAAACCCACAAGTTGGAGCTATAAATAGATAGTGGGATTTCATAGGAATTTCAGCTGATTATAAATACATAGGTATTTATCCACGATCGTCACAGAAGTTGATATTGTAAGTAGTTACTAATTTTATCTATTTTATAGTGTGTGTGTTTATGTGTGTGTGTGTGAGTATGTCTGCGCGCGTACGTTGTGTGTTTCTGTGTGTGTGTGTGTGTGAGTATGTGTGTGTGTGTGTGTGAGTATGTCGGCGCGCGTACGTTGTGTGTGTGTTTGTGTGTTTGTGTGTGTGTGTGTGTGTGTGTGTGTCTGCGCGCGTACGTTGTGTGTGTCTATTGGTCTCTGTTTGTCCGTATAAAACTCACTTTATCCCTATCAGATACACTCTACCTACCTACCTACAGTAGCGCGTATTCAGGTCAGCCACTTGCAACACTGTTGATATTTATCCCTAGTGTTCAGTACAGTGACGTCACTGACGCTGGAAATTTCGAGACTATAAATATCGACTTGGGGATTTCCACATTTTGTAGCTATACATATATACTAGAATTCATAAACAGGAACGTCACTCAAGCTGAGGCTATAAAAAGATAGTGGGATTTTCCAGAGGAAAAACCCACAAGTTGGAGCTATAAATAGATAGTGGGATTTCATAGGAATTTCAGCTGATTATAAATACATAGGTATTTATCCACGATCGTCACAGAAGTTGATATTGTAAGTAGTTACTAATTTTATCTATTTTATAGTGTGTGTGTTTATGTGTGTGTGTGTGAGTATGTCTGCGCGCGTACGTTGTGTGTTTCTGTTTGTGTGTGTGTGTGTGTGTGTGAGTATGTGTGTGTGTGTGTGTGAGTATGTCGGCGCGCGTACGTTGTGTGTGTGTTTGTGTGTTTGTGTGTGTGTGTGTGTGTGTGTGTGTCTGCGCGCGTACGTTGTGTGTGTCTATTGGTCTCTGTTTGTCCGTATAAAACTCACTTTATCCCTATCAGATACACTCTACCTACCTACCTACAGTAGCGCGTATTCAGGTCAGCCACTTGCAACACTGTTGATATTTATCCCTAGTGTTCAGTACAGTGACGTCACTGACGCTGGAAATTTCGAGACTATAAATATCGACTTGGGGATTTCCACATTTTGTAGCTATACATATATACTAGAATTCATAAACAGGAACGTCACTCAAGCTGAGGCTATAAAAAGATAGTGGGATTTTCCAAAGGAAAAACCCACAAGTTGGAGCTATAAATAGATAGTGGGATTTCATAGGAATTTCAGCTGATTATAAATACATAGGTATTTATCCACGATCGTCACAGAAGTTGATATTGTAAGTAGTTACTAATTTTATCTATTTTATAGTGTGTGTGTTTATGTGTGTGTGTGTGAGTATGTCTGCGCGCGTACGTTGTGTGTTTCTGTGTGTGTGTGTGTGTGAGTATGTGTGTGTGTGTGTGTGAGTATGTCGGCGCGCGTACGTTGTGTGTGTGTTTGTGTGTTTGTGTGTGTGTGTGTGTGTGTGTGTGTCTGCGCGCGTACGTTGTGTGTGTCTATTGGTCTCTGTTTGTCCGTATAAAACTCACTTTATCCCTATCAGATACACTCTACCTACCTACCTACAGTAGCGCGTATTCAGGTCAGCCACTTGCAACACTGTTGATATTTATCCCTAGTGTTCAGTACAGTGACGTCACTGACGCTGGAAATTTCGAGACTATAAATATCGACTTGGGGATTTCCACATTTTGTAGCTATACATATTTACTAGAATTCATAAACAGGAACGTCACTCAAGCTGAGGCTATAAAAAGATAGTGGGATTTTCCAAAGGAAAAACCCACAAGTTGGAGCTATAAATAGATAGTGGGATTTCATAGGAATTTCAGCTGATTATAAATACATAGGTATTTATCCACGATCGTCACAAAATGGAACGAAAAAATTGAAAAAGAAGAAGAAAATGAGAAGAGGAAGAAAGAAGAGGAGGAGAAGAAAAAAAAGAAAGGGAAGAAGAGTGTAGGAGATAAAATAAGAACTTGGTGGAGAAAAAGAAGAAATTAGAAGAAGAAGAAGAAAACCCAAAGGCCCTTTTCAGGGCCCCCATATTTCTCGAAAAGAGATAGCCTTTCCATTGCCTACCCCTTTTTTAAAAAAAATTAAAAAAAAAAAATCCCATGTTAAATTCCCCTTGTCCGTAAAGTGTCCCACGATTTATTCCCATGTTAATTCCCCTTGTCCGTATATGTTCCCACGATTTTTCGCCATGTTAAATTTCCATTGTCCGTAAAGTGTCCCAGGGGTGTTTTGACTGGAATTTCCATTGTCCGTAAAGTATCCCACCTTACTACTTATGGTGCCCTTGACATTAGTCGAGAGAAAATGGAGGTAAACCTTGGAGTAGAGTATATTCATGGTCATTTTTCAAAGTTTCATTTTGCTGTTTCATTTTGTTGTCGATGTACCTTTTGATAAACAGAATGAAATGATTCCATCATTGCTGAGAATTATGAAATATTCAACTAGGTGGCCACAATAGCCACCTAAACAATCATGCTGTTCATATCTTGATTCGTATTAAAACTATAATTATTAGTTTGGAGTTTATGATTATATTTTTAGAGCCCTAGTATTACTGGATTTTCAGCTTATATACTCTCGTAAAATGAAATAAAAACATTAAACACAATATAGTTTCAAAAGCATGTTTACAGCAATGGCGTTATCTCAGTGAAAGCTATGATGGTGTTTTGGTTTCAAGTGAAAACGTCCAGCCTTTGTAGAGTTTTTTTTTTATTATAGAAATTCAAAATAGTTTTCTTTGGTAATATAAGATAACTAATTGCAAGATAAACATGTTCAAAACAACAAACCAGTGTCAATATATCGGTGTTAAAATGTCATGAAAATTGAAATTCGCATGCATCCATCATCAAAATGTTACATAACCAATATGAATTACAAAAGTAAACATTGTTGTTTTTAACGTTCTATTGGAACGATTTTCCGATTCACCAATATCATCAAGTTTTTCAATTGGCACGACATTAGTGAGCATAGTAACATATGACCGCTGCATACAAATGATAATGAGAAAAATTAAAAATAATGTTATATTGTAATGTCTTATACGTGATTTTGTAAAACCAAAATGCACCTCGAAACAAAAAGTTACATTCCGCTTTAAATAACTAGAATATTTGTAATACCCTCCATAATATTAACGTTAATTTTTCTTAATGTTCTAAAATCCCGTATTTTTCAGTGTCAACATTCACAAGTGCCAGATAATTCTTCTCAGTATAATGTTTCTTTACACAAATTGAATTATCAATTTGCAATTCAGTCATAAATCTAGTGTATTTTTCGACGATTGTGAATGTCATAGTCGTGAAGCAAGTTTACGCATTCTTATATCTTTCAAGTTCCTGATATGTACAAAATAACCCACAAGAAAGCTTTTTACTCTTGTAACTATATTATTTTCTGCTACATGGACATAACTGCAGAGCACTACGCGCAATAACTTTGAACAGTTCGGTTTCAGGTACAGTTTTTACTAGATGAGACCGATGAGGCAATTCTTCATTCAGAAACCAGCCAAAATCCGCACCATTCAGCAATGGTAGTCCTTGCTGATCAGTATTCACGCAAGTAGTATATGGGGTCACCCTAGCGTCAAGTGGACTTACCATGCAAAAACAGTCGATTCACTCTGGCGTCAAGGGGAATTTAACATGGGAAATTTTAACATGGGTGGAACTGTAGAGCGTCAAGGGGAATTGAACATGGAAATTGAACAGGACCGGTACTTTAACGTCAATGGGATTTTAACGTTAAAATATGGGGTTTGCACTTTGTCGTAAATGGAAATTGAACATGGGAATGTCACCTGGATGTCAATGGGAATTGAACTTTGGGTGACGTCATGAGGTTTATAGGGTCAAAACATTTTATAGGGATTTTAATGTATTTGTAAGGACAAAGGGTAGATAGGGACAAACATACAAATACACATTTAAACACACAGAAAAGACGACAGAAATGTTCTAAAACAAACCTCACAGAGAGAATAATGGCTCAAAAAAGAAAAGTCTATTGTATGGGTTCAAAACATTTATTCAAGTATATACATGGGCTCTCTGGCCTGTGCTTTGGTCTAAGCACTATCCATTTAATACATAAACATTTCTACATCAAACAAACCTATTTACTAGTTATTTAGTTCTTGGCTCTAGTAAACCTGTTTACATTTAATATTCATTTATAAGAAAAAGCTAACACAAAACAAGTAACATGCAATCAAATAGGACAAAGTTCATATTTCTCTCTCTCTCTCTATTCGTCTCACACGTTGTTAAAAATCTGGTCAGCTAGCACTTGTGTCCCAGCGTAGATATTTCCCATCACTTAATCCGTTTCATTCATAAATCGGCTGTTATATCCATCGTGCTAGGTACACTTATCAGTAAGCAGATCAAGTGCAGTCATCGTCTTCTTCCCATGGAGGTACAATGTATACCATATGAATGGTTACCTTTCCTTCGTTGATGTCAAATTTTCCTCTCATCGACTGCACGTCTTCAATAGCCCTAAAAAGTTTGGACGAAGTTATTTCTGCAGGTGTGCTAAATCCGAGACATACAGGTGAGTTCAAACTGTCGCGATACATAGATAGGCTCAAACGACCTCGATCTTTGACTTGGCAATGACATTTGAGTTCCTCTAACAGTGAGTCAAGTAGGTCCGTAATGAAACCTGCTACTTCCTCGGCTGAAATGTCAGACGCGAAGTCTCTAAATTTCACCGTGTAGGTGTAAGTTGTCGTTCTAAATTTTCTTGAGGTCGCTGTCTGAGTCATTTGGATGCTAAAATACTCCTGTAGGTCTACTGAATCCTTTCCCTTCTTGGACGCACTTTGCTGTGACGGTATGGTAGTGAAAGAGGTCAGTGATGTTTGTTCCTTCTCTTTTTTCATCTGCGTAGAGTGATTCATCTTTCTCGTTGATTGTCCTCGCAATGAAGTGTTGTTCTTGGAAGTCGTCCCTTTTTATACTGGGTGATATCAGTATGTCCATAAGGTAAAGTTTTGTGGTCTGGAAGTTTCACTAGCTGCACGTAGTTTGTCATGGCGTTAGTACATAAATAACTAAGATGTGTTACTGCATTGGTGATGTGATAGTGAGGCAAAGAATCACACCCGAGTTTCTCGTTGGACTTGAGTCTTACGCTCTATACTTGCTGTTTGAAGGGATTCATTTTTTCTCAATTGGTCTTAGTAGTGACAATGAACTGTTGGTCTTGGACGTTGTTCTTTTTTATATGCTGACCAATATTGATGTGACCGTACGGCAAAGTAAAGTGGTTGGGAAGTCGCACTCGCTTCTGGTACACGATTTGATAGACTTTTTCAAAGGGTCGACTGACGATGTGGTGAGTGGGTAAACGTACAATCTTGTTCGGCTGGTAGGTGGTCACTTTAAAGTTTGCATCCTCTCCAGACTGCAATGCTTCTTTCAATACGCCAAAGTTGACCACACGACTGGTACGATAATTCAGAGTCAATCCTTTCACTTTACACTCTGTGTGCACTTCTCCTTGTGGGTCCCGGTATTCGTAGCCGTAATTTTTAGGACCGCCACTCGCGAAACTTAGAATCTTGTCGTCAGGATGTTCGTCTGTCCAGGCTCCTAAACGGTCTCCTTCGATGTTAGGGTGTTGCTGACCCGGTCGATCGATGTAGATGCAACTGTCCGTGTCAAAGTACAGGACGCGATCCCCTAACAGTTCTAAAGCTTCGTACAATTTTAAGCGAGCATGAGCTGTCACGTAAGCCGCAATGATGACATTTCCAAAAGGGTCGTCTTGTACAAAGTCCAGATCTTCTTCGTAATTGACCAAGATTAAATCCTCTCGAACGACGTCCACGTGTTTCATGTATTTGGTTTTGTCGTGAATCATCTGGAAGTAGCGGGAAGGTTCTGTCAAATATTCCGTCTTGGGTAAACACGGTCGTTGTGCCATTTTACCCCACAAGCAATTTAACATCACTTTGGCAAACGATCGCCTGCCTTCGTTTTTCTCGATGTGGTCTAAAGTGATGCCTTCTTGTTCCCGGTATTTCTCTTTGAATTTTATTTGGTCTTCGGGAGTGTGACACCAGGAAGGATAGCCGCTGGCTTCTTGCTTCAGTTTCAAAAAGGCATCCACGTAGTCTGCGAAAATGCCTTTCTGAGTAGGGTCACCCTTGTGGTATTGTTGTGTCTTGGGAAAGTGGCAAATTTCGTACACTTCTAACAGTTGGTATCCCATGTCCAGAGCTTTGAACAATTCTACGCTGACCCAGGTTCCCGTCAAGGCCCGTTCTTCCTGGGTGTGCTGACAAGGCTGATCTTGGTTGCACGTTTCGGCACAAGTACGGCACAAGGGAAACATCAGTTTGCCTTGACAATGGTGAGGTAAGACGGGATGGTATAGGTTCGTGGGAGGCAAAACTTTGCACTTGATCAAGCCTTCGTGTTGTCGAATGTTGACCAGGTCGATGTGTTCCGTCAGCATTTGCGGGTGCCCTGTAGGAAAGTGACAATATTTGCACACGTAGGGATACAGCGAACACACATCCAAGTATTTGATTTCTTCTCCTTTCTCTTCGTCGGCTTGGTACAGCAAACAGGTGGCATTGGTCCTTCCTCCGTACAAACTATCCCTCGGGTTCAGGGGGTCCATCAGCTTGTAACTTTCCACGACACGTTTAAACTCGGGATCGATTTTCAAACGGTGATCGTATTCGTGTTCCCACATTTCCACCACTTGGTATCCTTGCTGTTCTAACTTCAAGCGTCGCTGACAAGTGTCCTGGTACAGGTCTTCCATGGTCCGTTGTAAAAACTGATTTTTAGTGTCACGATCAGGGTAGCAGACGGGACATCCGTGAAATAAGCAACCGTTAAACTCATACACGATCTTGGGGTTTTTTAAGTCCCAGCCATCGACCGAATACGTTCCGATGGTCCTTTCGCCTCCTCCGTTGCAGGCATGCTGAATCCATTTGCCTTCCTTGTCGCACAAGTAATGTAACCAGCGTAGGGCTTTGACCGAGTATTGACGCTTGACATAGTTGGTCGTTTGAGGACTGATGACAGCCACGGTCTTTTGAGGCATGAATCGTTGGCGGTACACTAAGGAACACGCTTTGGCAATGGTGCAAGCTTCTTTCAAAGGATCGACCCCTCCGTGTTCCATGAACAGTTCTCGAAATTTTCCACAGCAACGTCGTAAAATGTCCACGTCGGAACGACAATACTTTAACATTTCTTCCTGAAAGTCGAAGGGGTCAGAGGCATGAGCCTGGTACCAAGCGTAGAAATCTTCTCGTTGTTCGGTACGCATGTTGTCGGGGTCGTAATAGTGAGCCTCAGGCAAATGGGGTAGAACGGCATGTTGATTGGCTTCCGTATTGAAAAAGTGTGGAAAGTACCCTTTAGCCATTTCTGTCATTCCAAACGTTTTAGGCATTCGACTCAAAGGCATGGCCAAGTAACTCATCGAATCTTTAAACTGCACTTGTCCCACTTGCATGAAAATGATTTTGGCTCCGTTCAAAGTGACTTTAGGACGTTCGGTGCCATGTTCCGTATAGTACCTCAAAAGAAACTGTCCATCGTATCCGGAGAAATTGTGAGCCATCACTGTGGCATGACGATGACAATCTCGGTAACGTTCGATGTCCTCTTTGCTCCATGTCTTGTCGATGGGGTCTAAGACCCATTTGGCAAAATCGTCTAGCATCTTTGGTCCTCGAAAGATTTTTTCACGCCCTCCAGGAATTTTGCTGCAGTGAGGGCAATAACTGAAGATAGGTTCTTGAATACACTTCTCGCACGATCGATGAGCCACGCAGAAATTAGGAATGTGAATGCCAGTCTCTTGCATGCGTTCGAAATCGAAAAAGATGAAATTGCCTTTCTTCTTGTGACCGTCCTCTTTCTCTGGTGGGGGTTGGTATTTTTGCACGTAACATTGGTGTTCCAAGTCCACAATGTGGTGACAAATGTGACATTTTTTCTTTCCTGAACATACGTGTGCCTTGACACTATTGGTACGTATGCCTTGTCCACACGCGGGGCACAATCTCAGCAGTTGACAAGCGCATTTCTTCTGTGAACCTTGCGTCTTCAAATGTTGTTGGTAACAGGTAGGGCTGACAAACGTGCGCAGACAAGTTGAACAAGGCACTAGTTCTTCGCTCATACAGGGTTGAGAGGCCAAACATCCTGAGCATTTCCATCCACAATGTTTGTGTTGCTCTCGATTATTATAACCACAGTCACATTTCTCACAATAATAAACATATCCCAGGAATCCAGTGATACTGGTAATGGTATCGAAATGTTCATCGTGATGATAAAGGTGAATGTATTTTCCGTCCTTAAAATGTTGGCCTCGAAAAAACAGAGGCCCGCGCATTTCTTGAGGGTGCACTTTCAAGGTGTAGCGTGGAGCTAGGGCATCTTGCAATTTTTGCATCTCAGGAATGCCACAGGGTGTGTCTTTGGACAGTCCGGCTTGTTATAACAGGAGTTCTGCTTCATTTCGTTGTTTGGCTCGGTCGGATTGTTGAATAGTTTTCCAGGTTCTTTTCCATTCTACCGTGTCGTTCTTGTTGGCATAGGTTCGTCCCACCACGATGGCACGGGCTAAACACATCTGGTCATGAGGGTTGTTAATTCGGACGAGACTTGTTTTGGTGTTGCGAAGGACGTCCACCAATAAGACCTTTTTGCGTCCTGTCCCTTGAGGAAGAGAGACGTGAGCCATTTTCAGTGTGGCTTTACCATCGGTGATGTCAAACTTGTCATTGGATTGTTGCACCTGTTGTATCTTGTCCATGACTTTGGAAGGGGTCAGTTCTGCGGGTCTGCTAAACTCGATCCAAACAGGGGATTTCAAGCTGTCGTGTTGTATGGATAGTGTCAAGCGATCGTCTTCTTTGGGTTGACATTGTCGCTTGAGTGCGGTGAGCAAAGAATCCCACATCTCGGTGATGAACCCTTCTGCTTTCTCCAACGGTACGTCGGACTTGAAATCTTTAAACTTCACCGTGTAGGTGTAAGCCGTGGTTCTAAATTTTCTAGAGGAGCGCTTTTCCGTCTCTCGAATGTGATAGTACTTTTCAGGGTTGACTGGTGAACTTTGGTTTGGAGTAGACTCTCTCTGTCTGGTCGCAGACGTGGAAGGTGTTGGTTCAGGTTCGCTTATGTCTTCTATTTGAGCGAACACTTCTTTTCGTGTGTGAGGCGATACGTCACTTCGCTGCCTCTTACGTTCTTCTTCTCTCTCACTGAAATCGTGCGATCGTTTCATCTCGATTGCTGATTCAGAAATGATTTAAGAAAGTTCATTCTTTCCATATATACCCTCTCTACCTCTCGTTGTGACAATGACTTGGTATATTTCACAAGGCAAGTGAAAGCCAAGCATATAGGAACCCAACGACAGCGTTGCGTCTTAAACACCTCATGCATCTTGACGACCCTTCGATTCAAACCCTACCACGAAAGAAAATAGTTGCAAGAAAAATAAAACAGACAGTTGGTGTCTTCAAGAGAGCTAGAGACGGCACTGTGTCGCTGGGACACGTACGTACGTACTCCAGAAAACTACGCTACTCGACAACGTGAGTGTGCTTGTCAAAATGTTTGAATAAGATTAAAAATGTTTGTCAGTTTCAAAACGCGAACCAGTACTGTGTCCGTTTAATATTTGATGTGGCAAGAAGAAATGGTACAATACGCAACAAAGGGTTTGTACGTTTACACTCCAATCTGTCTGTACTGCAATGGTAACAGCGCTCTTGCGTTGGCATTATTTTGCCACACTACCTTTTAAATAAAACAATGCATCACTCATCATAAACGATTTCATTGGCTATACTTATTTTCTTACCGCTTTCGCTTCGAATTGACTTCAGTACCTTTTCGCACAGCTACAAGATCGGACGTGATTTTTTATTCTGCGTCTGGTCGCTACACTACTTGCCCTGAATTTACAACCAAACAATGTGTTACACATTGTAATTGACTTCAGTGGCTAACCGATATTTTACACTTCTGTCTCTGTTGATGTGAGTGTGCTTGTCAAAATGTTTGAGTAAGATTAAAAATGTTTGTTAGTTTCAAAACGCGAACCAGTACTGTGGCCGTTTAATATTTGATGTGGCAAGAAGAAATGGTACAATACGCAACAAAGGGTTTGTATGTTTACACTCCAATCTGTCTGTACTGCAATGGTAACAGCGCTCTTGCATTGGCATTATTTTGCCACACTACCTTAAAAAAAAACCCAATGCATCACTCATCATAAACGATTTCATTGGCTAAACTTATTTTCTTACCGCTTTCGCTTCGAATTGACTTCAGTACCTTTTTGCACAGCGACAAGATCGGACGTGTTTTTTTTATTCTGCGGCTGGTCGCTACACTACTGTCAACAAGCCCTGAATTTACAACCAAACAATGTGTTACACATTGTAAGTGACTTCATTGGCTAACCGATATTTTACAATTCTGTCTCTATTGATGCGAGTGTGCTTGTCGAAATGTTTGAGTAAGATTAAAAATGTTTGTCAGTTTCAAAACGCGAACCAGTACTGTGGCCGTTTAATATTTGACGTGGCAAGAAGAAATGGTACAATACGCAACAAAGGGTTTGTACGTTTACATTCAAATCTGTCTGCACTGCAATGGTAATAGCACACTTGCGTTGGTATTATTTTGCCACACTACCTTTAATAAAACCCCAATGCATCACTCATCATAAACGATTTCATTGGCTATACTTATTTTCTTACCGCTTTCGCTTCGAATTGACTTCAGTACCTTTTCGCACAGCGACAAGATCGGACGTGTTTTTTTATTCTGCGGCTGGTCGCTACTCTACTTGCGCTGAATTTACAATCAAACAATGTGTTACACATTGTAAGTGACTTCATTGGTCAGTCGATATTTTCCACCGCCTTAGCTTCAAATTGGTTTCACTTGTTATTCGCACCGTGAGATGATCAGACACGTTTTTCTGTACCTGACCATTAGTCACTTCACAAACAATAAAACTAAAACACAAATGATCACGCCATGAGCGGCTCATGGAAATTATGTTAGTCATGTTACGAAATATAGCACGACTTGTTTGGAAGTACTTTTCTGTGGTCACTCTTTAATTACATGCGTCTTCAGTTCACTCTTGTGATATTTTTTGTAAAGGGTGTATTTTTTCTATGGATGTGATTGTGTTATGTTCTATATGTTCTTTTATGTTTTCAGTGATTTTACTTTATATCTATATTTTAATTTAGATGTATAGACTATGTAGTCTGAAATAAAGAATTCTTATCTTATCTTATGTAAATGGAATTATGTGTTTCTTTGAAACTTTCATAAGGAAAATGTGCCTTAAAAAAAACGTACGTGTCGTCATATTTTTAAAGTAGGAATACATGATCTCTCTCTCTCTCTCTCTCTCATTGTAGTTTTGATTTATACCCTAATGGAATATGTTCCCGTTTGAAGATACCTCTCCAAAATTGTGATCAGTAGTCACCATAATTACGTGAACTGTTCGTCATGTCATTTTTTTCAAAAGTTTACATTCTAAAAAATTGTAGAACGATTTTTTTTCTTCCATCAGTAAATCTTTGTATGAAATAAAAGCTTGAGTTTGCACAATTCTGGTATCTTAACTTTATCCGGTTTTGGAACTGCAATATGTCACGCAATTTTTTTCTTTTAACGTTAGATTTACAGTTTTTCAGAAAAAAGACAATCACACGGCTTTTTTAAGAATGAAACAAATGACATTGCACTGTATAACCCTGCCTATGGTTAACTCTGAATTCTAAAGTCAAAACATGGGTTCAGGAAAAAATGTAACAATGTTCGTCCTATATTCTCTCAGTTTACACTGAGGATAGGACGAACATTGTTACATTTTTTCCTGAACCCATGTTTTGACTTTAGAATTCAGAGTTAACCATAGGCAGGGTTATACAGTGCAATGTCATTTGTTTCATTCTTAAAAAAGCCGTGTGATTGTCTTTTTTCTGAAAAACTGTAAATCTAACGTTAAAAGAAAAAAATTGCGTGACATATTGCAGTTCCAAAACCGGATAAAGTTAAGATACCAGAATTGTGCAAACTCAAGCTTTTATTTCATACAAAGATTTACTGATGGAAGAAAAAAAATCGTTCTACAATTTTTTAGAGTGTAAACTTTTGAAAAAAATGACATGACGAACAGTTCACGTAATTATGGTGACTACTGATCACAATTTTGGAGAGGTATCTTCAAACGGGAACATATTCCATTAGGGTATAAATCAAAACTACAATGAGAGAGAGAGAGAGAGAGAGAGATCATGTATTCCTACTTTAAAAATATGACGACACGTACGTTTTTTTTAAGGCACATTTTCCTTATGAAAGTTTCAAAGAAACACATAATTCCATTTACATAAGATAAGATAAGAATTCTTTATTTCAGACTACATAGTCTATACATCTAAATTCAAATATAGATATAAAGTAAAATCACTGAAAACATAAAAGAACATATAGAACATAACACAATCACATCCATAGAAAAAATACATCCTTTACAAAAAATATCACAAGAGTGAACTGAAGACGCATGTAATTAAAGAGTGACCACAGAAAAGTACATCCAAACAAGTCGTGCTATATTTCGTAACATGACTAACATAATTTCCATGAGCCGCTCATGGCGTGATCATTTGTGTTTTAGTTTTATTGTTTGTGAAGTGACTAATGGTCAGGTACAGAAAAACGTGTCTGATCATCTCACGGTGCGAATAACAAGTGAAACCAATTTGAAGCTAAGGCGGTGGAAAATATCGACTGACCAATGAAGTCACTTACAATGTGTAACACATTGTTTGATTGTAAATTCAGCGCAAGTAGAGTAGCGACCAGCCGCAGAATAAAAAACCACGTCCGATCTTGTCGCTGTGCGAAATGGTACTGAAGTCAATTCGAAGCGAAAGCGGTAAGAAAATAAGTATAGCCAATGAAATCGTTTATGATGAGTGATGCATTGGGGTTTTATTAAAGGTAGTGTGGCAAAATAATACCAACGCAAGTGTGCTATTACCATTGCAGTGCAGACAGATTTGAATGTAAACGTACAAACCCTTTGTTGCGTATTGTACCATTTCTTCTTGCCACGTCAAATATTAAACGGCCACAGTACTGGTTCGCGTTTTGAAACTGACAAACATTTTTAATCTTACTCAAACATTTCGACAAGCACACTCGCATCAATAGAGACAGAATTGTAAAATATCGGTTAGCCAATGAAGTCACTTACAATGTGTAACACATTGTTTGGTTGTAAATTCAGGGCTTGTTGACAGTAGTGTAGCGAACAGCCGCAGAATAAAAAAAACACGTTCGATCTTGTCGCTGTGCAAAAAGGTACTGAAGTCAATTCGAAGCGAAAGCGGTAAGAAAATAAGTTTAGCCAATGAAATCGTTTATGATGAGTGATGCATTGGGTTTTTTTTTAAGGTAGTGTGGCAAAATAATGCCAACGCAAGAGCGCTGTTACCATTGCAGTACAGACAGATTGGAGTGTAAACATACAAACCCTTTGTTGCGTATTGTACCATTTCTTCTTGCCACATCAAATATTAAACGGCCACAGTACTGGTTCGCGTTTTGAAACTAACAAACATTTTTAATCTTACTCAAACATTTTGACAAGCACACTCACATCAACAGAGACAGAAGTGTAAAATATCGGTTAGCCAATGAAGTCAATTACAATGTGTAACACATTGTTTGGTTGTAAATTAAGGCAAGTAGTGTAGCGACAAGACGCAGAAAAAAACACGTCCGATCTTGTCGCTGTGCGAAAAGGTACTGAAGTCAGTTCGAAGCGAAAGCGGTAAGAAAATAAGTATAGCCAATGAAATCGTTTATGATGAGTGATGCATTGTTTTATTTAAAAGGTAGTGTGGCAAAATAATGCCAACGCAAGAGCGCTGTTACCATTGCAGTACAGACAGATTGGAGTGTAAACGTACAAACCCTTTGTTGCGTATTGTACCATTTCTTCTTGCCACATCAAATATTAAACGGACACAGTACTGGTTCGCGTTTTGAAACTGACAAACATTTTTAATCTTATTCAAACATTTTGACAAGCACACTCACGTTGTCGAGTAGCGTAGTTTTCTGGAGTACGTACGTACGTGTCCCAGCGACACAGTGCCGTCTCTAGCTCTCTTGAAGACACCAACTGTCTGTTTTATTTTTCTTGCAACTATTTTCTTTCGTGGTAGGGTTTGAATCGAAGGGTCGTCAAGATGCATGAGGTGTTTAAGACGCAACGCTGTCGTTGGGTTCCTATATGCTTGGCTTTCACTTGCCTTGTGAAATATACCAAGTCATTGTCACAACGAGAGGTAGAGAGGGTATATATGGAAAGAATGAACTTTCTTAAATCATTTCTGAATCAGCAATCGAGATGAAACGATCGCACGATTTCAGTGAGAGAGAAGAAGAACGTAAGAGGCAGCGAAGTGACGTATCGCCTCACACACGAAAAGAAGTGTTCGCTCAAATAGAAGACATAAGCGAACCTGAACCAACACCTTCCACGTCTGCGACCAGACAGAGAGAGTCTACTCCAAACCAAAGTTCACCAGTCAACCCTGAAAAGTACTATCACATTCGAGAGACGGAAAAGCGCTCCTCTAGAAAATTTAGAACCACGGCTTACACCTACACGGTGAAGTTTAAAGATTTCAAGTCCGACGTACCGTTGGAGAAAGCAGAAGGGTTCATCACCGAGATGTGGGATTCTTTGCTCACCGCACTCAAGCGACAATGTCAACCCAAAGAAGACGATCGCTTGACACTATCCATACAACACGACAGCTTGAAATCCCCTGTTTGGATCGAGTTTAGCAGACCCGCAGAACTGACCCCTTCCAAAGTCATGGACAAGATACAACAGGTGCAACAATCCAATGACAAGTTTGACATCACCGATGGTAAAGCCACACTGAAAATGGCTCACGTCTCTCTTCCTCAAGGGACAGGACGCAAAAAGGTCTTATTGGTGGACGTCCTTCGCAACACCAAAACAAGTCTCGTCCGAATTAACAACCCTCATGACCAGATGTGTTTAGCCCGTGCCATCGTGGTGGGACGAACCTATGCCAACAAGAACGACACGGTAGAATGGAAAAGAACCTGGAAAACTATTCAACAATCCGACCGAGCCAAACAACGAAATGAAGCAGAACTCCTGTTATAACAAGCCGGACTGTCCAAAGACACACCCTGTGGCATTCCTGAGATGCAAAAATTGCAAGATGCCCTAGCTCCACGCTACACCTTGAAAGTGCACCCTCAAGAAATGCGCGGGCCTCTGTTTTTTCGAGGCCAACATTTTAAGGACGGAAAATACATTCACCTTTATCATCACGATGAACATTTCGATACCATTACCAGTATCACTGGATTCCTGGGATATGTTTATTATTGTGAGAAATGTGACTGTGGTTATAATAATCGAGAGCAACACAAACATAGTGGATGGAAATGCTCAGGATGTTTGGCCTCTCAACCCTGTATGAGCGAAGAACCAGTGCCTTGTTCAACTTGTCTGCGCACGTTTGTCAGCCCTACCTGTTACCAACAACATTTGAAGACGCAAGGTTCACAGAAGAAATGCGCTTGTCAACTGCTGAGATTGTGCCCCGCGTGTGGACAAGGCATACGTACCAATAGTGTCAAGGCACACGTATGTTCAGGAAAGAAAAAATGTCACATTTGTCACCACATTGTGGACTTGGAACACCAATGTTACGTGCAAAAATACCAACCCCCACCAGAGAAAGAGGACGGTCACAAGAAGAAAGGCAATTTCATCTTTTTCGATTTCGAATGCATGCAAGAGACTGGCATTCACATTCCTAATTTCTGCGTGGCTCATCGAGCGTGCGAGAAGTGTATTCAAGAACCTATCTTCAGTTATTGCCCTCACTGCAGCAAAATTCCTGGAGGGCGTGAAAAAATCTTTCTGGACCAAAGACGCTAGACGATTTTGCCAAATGGGTCTTAGACCCCATCGACAAGACATGGAGCAAAGAGGACATCGAACGTTACCGAGATTGTCATCGTCATGCCACAGTGATGGCTCACAATTTCTCCGGATACGATGGACAGTTTCTTTTGAGGTACTATACGGAACATGGCACCGAACGTCCTAAAGTCACTTTGAACGGAGCCAAAATCATTTTCATGCAAGTGGGACAAGTGCAGTTTAAAGATTCGATGAGTTACTTGGCCATGCCTTTGAGTCGAATGCCTAAAACGTTTGGAATGACAGAAATGGCTAAAGGGTACTTTCCACACTTTTTCAATACGGAAGCCAATCAACATGCCGTTCTACCCCATTTGCCTGAGGCTCACTATTACGACCCCGACAACATGCGTACCGAACAACGAGAAGATTTCTACGCTTGGTACCAGGCTCATGCCTCTGACCCCTTCGACTTTCAGGAAGAAATGTTAAAGTATTGTCGTTCCGACGTGGACATTTTACGACGTTGCTGTGGAAAATTTCGAGAACTGTTCATGGAACACGGAGGGGTCGATCCTTTGAAAGAAGCTTGCACCATTGCCAAAGCGTGTTCCTTAGTGTACCGCCAACGATTCATGCCTCAAAAGACCGTGGCTGTCATCAGTCCTCAAACGACCAACTATGTCAAGCGTCAATACTCGGTCAAAGCCCTACGCTGGTTACATTACTTGTGCGACAAGGAAGGCAAATGGATTCAGCATGCCCGCAACGGAGGAGGCGAAAGGACCATCGGAACGTATTCGGTCGATGGCTGGGACTTAAAAAACCCCAAGATCGTGTATGAGTTTAACGGTTGCTTATTTCACGGATGTCCCGTCTGCTACCCTGATCGTGACACTAAAAATCAGTTTTTACAACGGACCATGGAAGACCTGTACCAGGACACTTGTCAGCGACGCTTGAAGTTAGAACAGCAAGGATACCAAGTGGTGGAAATGTGGGAACACGAATACGATCACCGTTTGAAAATCGATCCCGAGTTTAAACGTGTCGTGGAAAGTTACAAGCTGATGGACCCCCTGAACCCGAGGGATAGTTTGTACGGAGGAAGGACCAATGCCACCTGTTTGCTGTACCAAGCCGACGAAGAGAAAGGAGAAGAAATCAAATACTTGGATGTGTGTTCGCTGTATCCCTACGTGTGCAAATATTGTCACTTTCCTACAGGGCACCCGCAAATGCTGACGGAACACATCGACCTGGTCAACATTCGACAATACGAAGGCTTGATCAAGTGCAAAGTTTTGCCTCCCACGAACCTATACCATCCCGTCTTACCTCACCATTGTCAAGGCAAACTGATGTTTCCCTTGTGCCGTACTTGTGCCGAAACGTGCAACCAAGATCAGCCTTGTCAGCACACCCAGGAAGAACGGGCCTTGACGGGAACCTGGGTCAGCGTAGAATTGTTCAAAGCTCTGGACATGGGATACCAACTGTTAGAAGTGTACGAAATTTGCCACTTTCCCAAGACACAACAATACCACAAGGGTGACCCTACTCAGAAAGGCATTTTCGCAGACTACGTGGATGCCTTTTTGAAACTGAAGCAAGAAGCCAGCGGCTATCCTTCCTGGTGTCACACTCCCGAAGACCAAATAAAATTCAAAGAGAAATACCGGGAACAAGAAGGCATCACTTTAGACCACATCGAGAAAAACGAAGGCAGGCGATCGTTTGCCAAAGTGATGTTAAATTGCTTGTGGGGTAAAATGGCACAACGAGCGTGTTTACCCAAGACGGAATATTTGACAGAACCTTCCCGCTACTTCCAGATGATTCACGACAAAACCAAATACATGAAACACGTGGACGTCGTTCGAGAGGATTTAATCTTGGTCAATTACAAAGAAGATCTGGACTTTGTACAAGACGACCCTTTTGGAAATGTCATCATTGCGGCTTACGTGACAGCTCATGCTCGCTTAAAATTGTACGAAGCTTTAGAACTGTTAGGGGATCGCGTCCTGTACTTTGACACGGACAGTTGCATCTACATCGATCGACCGGGTCAGCAACACCCTAACATCGAAGGAGACCGTTTAGGAGCCTGGACAGACGAACATCCTGACGACAAGATTCTAAGTTTCGCGAGTGGCGGTCCTAAAAATTACGGCTACGAATACCGGGACCCACAAGGAGAAGTGCACACAGAGTGTAAAGTGAAAGGATTGACTCTGAATTATCGTACCAGTCGTGTGGTCAACTTTGGCGTATTGAAAGAAGCATTGCAGTCTGGAGAGGATGCAAACTTTAAAGTGACCACCTACCAGCCGAACAAGATTGTACGTTTACCCACTCACCACATCGTCAGTCGACCCTTTGAAAAAGTCTATCAAATCGTGTACCAGAAGCGAGTGCGACTTCCCAACCACTTTACTTTGCCGTACGGTCACATCAATATTGGTCAGCATATAAAAAAGGACAACGTCCAAGACCAACAGTTCATTGTCACTACTAAGACCAATTGAGAAAAAATGAATCCCTTCAGACAGCAAGTATAGAGCGTAAGACTCAAGTCCAACGAGAAACTCGGGTGTGATTCTTTGCCTCACTATCACATCACCAATGCAGTAACACATCTTAGTTATTTATGTACTAACGCCAAGACAAACTACGTGCAGCTAGTGAAACTTCCAGACCACAAAACTTTACCTTATGGACATACTGATATCACCCAGTATAAAAAGGGACGACTTCCAAGAACGACACTTCATTGCGAGGACAATCAACGAGAAAGATGAATCACTCTACGCAGATGAAAAAGAGAAGGAACAAACATCACTGACCACTTTCACTACCATACCGTCACAGAAAAGTGCGTCCAAGAAGGGAAAGGATTCAGTAGACCTACAGGAGTATTTTAGCATCCAAATGACTCAGACAGCGACCTCAAGAAAATTTAGAACGACAACTTACACCTACACGGTGAAATTTAGAGACTTCGCGTCTGACATTTCAGCCGAGGAAGTAGCAGGTTTCATTACGGACCTACTTGACTCACTGTTAGAGGAACTCAAATGTCATTGCCAAGTCAAAGATCGAGGTCGTTTGAGCCTATCTATGTATCGCGACAGTTTGAACTCACCTGTATGTCTCGGATTTAGCACACCTGCAGAAATAACTTCGTCCAAACTTTTTAGGGCTATTGAAGACGTGCAGTCGATGAGAGGAAAATTTGACATCAACGAAGGAAAGGTAACCATTCATATGGTATACATTGTACCTCCATGGGAAGAAGACGATGACTGCACTTGATCTGCTTACTGATAAGTGTACCTAGCACGATGGATATAACAGCCGATTTATGAATGAAACGGATTAAGTGATGGGAAATATCTACGCTGGGACACAAGTGCTAGCTGACCAGATTTTTAACAACGTGTGAGACGAATAGAGAGAGAGAGAAATATGAACTTTGTCCTATTTGATTGCATGTTACTTGTTTTGTGTTAGCTTTTTCTTATAAATGAATATTAAATGTAAACAGGTGTACTAGAGCCAAGAACTAAATAACTAGTAAATAGGTTTGTTTGATGTAGAAATGTTTATGTATTAAATGGATAGTGCTTAGACCAAAGCACAGGCCAGAGAGCCCATGTATATACTTGAATAAATGTTTTGAACCCATACAATAGACTTTTCTTTTTTGAGCCATTATTCTCTCTGTGAGGTTTGTTTTAGAACATTTCTGTCGTCTTTTCTGTGTGTTTAAATGTGTATTTGTATGTTTGTCCCTATCTACCCTTTGTCCTTACAAATACATTAAAATCCCTATAAAATGTTTTGACCCTATAAACCTCATGACGTCACCCAAAGTTCAATTCCCATTGACATCCAGGTGACATTCCCATGTTCAATTTGCATTTACGACAAAGTGCAAACCCCATATTTTAACGTTAAAATCCCATTGACGTTAAAGTACCGGTCCTGTTCAATTTCCATGTTCAATTCCCCTTGACGCTCTACAGTTCCATCCATGTTAAAATTTCCCATGTTAAATTCCCCTTGACGCCAGAGTGAATCGACTGTTTTTGCATGGTAAGTCCACTTGACGCTAGGGTGACCCCATATACTACTCACGCAAGCATTTGCAGATGGGCCCTTTTTGACATAGTGGATAATCTATATGAGGAAGTAACTTTAAGTCAGAGCAAGTCTCCGTCTTCGTAGTCAACACGGTGTATTTTGGTTCATGCATGTCCACCATTTGTCTTTCCATATATATTGTATATTGCTCTCTAAACTGTTTGGAAAACGCCACATTTAACTGACCTGCAACATGACAACAAACGTGATTCGTTTAAGAAACATATTTGTGTTTTAATATATAGTTATGCCTTTATGTCCCTGAGGTACCATGCTGAGTACTTTGCATATTTCCAATGTTCTGCGGCAAAGAATTAAGTTAGAAGTTTAACACAATGTAAATGGAGCAACTAATTTCCTTCCCTCTCTTCACAAATAATGCGCAGAGTAAACCAAACCGGTATCACTATGCATTAATGAATGGTTGTTACCACCATTCACATTCCTCTTATTGTTTTAGGCCTAGCCTTTTCACGCAGCATTGTTTACTTTTCGCTGAAAGAAGATTTCCTCTAGGCAGTCACCTTTCGTGATAGTGTCAATATATCACATGAATAGCAATAGCATTTGCATTGCCTCTCTATGGATGATAAAACAATTCTATGCTTAGGATGGGACAATTGTATCTTTAAGATCACTTGGTATACCTGGTAGTCAGCAACAAAATACACTTAAGTTTGGTCATGTGCTTGCAGGAACTACTCATCATATTTTATGGATGTCATGGTGTGTCCTCAATTTATAATCCAAAATCATACTTTGTTGGCCTTATTTTTTCTTATTCTTTTCTTCCTTGATATTGATACCTGATAAAGTTGGTGCAGTGTCGTATTGTGGTCATTCTCTGTTACCTATTTCAACCATTCAAAATATGTTTGAGCTCCAGAATCAACACTTTTGTAAATTTGTAAGGTTTCTGTCAATGAATGAACCCATGTTCTCGTACATCCGGGGGTTTCGGATACTTTGGAACCTGATAATAAACACTTCCCAAAGGAGGCATTTCACTGAACTGTATTCCTGAAGATGATTATTTACTAAGTCATATCATTACTGTAATTAGATGCACCTACACTCTGTTCTATGTAATTTGCTGTGTAAATTATGTTAATATTGCCCGAGTTCCTCTCGTTCCGTTTTTGGTATGTGTTACATCATACATCAACTTGTCCACATTTCGTGTTCTCGGTACTGTCTATATTAAGGCACCCAAGACCGTAGTCTTTAGCTTTGGAACTACTGATGTCCCTTGTTGCATTTGATTATTAACTCTGAATATGCAAATAGTATATTTAGTATCAGCTTCTACAACTTGCAAGGTCAAATGGAACATAATCTCTAAATGATCCCATAATCGTTCTTCAGTTCTAACCATCACCCGATTGTTGCAATAATAATTTACAAGGTTTCTGTAAATTATCGACGTAACATTACCTCTGGTTGTTTGGAAACTTTTGCTGTTCCATGTAGATATCATGCAAATCATGGACGTACACATGAGTCTAGGATCTTGTTATATAGTTTATATCACACTTTGAGAAGTCATGCTTAAAATCAAACCCCCCTGGTACATTTACATGCCCCTTTGCAACACATTTCGTATAACAATATTCGCAATATTTGTTAGTCTGCTTGCATTGAAGGCCATTATACACATATTCGCTGGAAATGATTGTCGTTGATTCCACATTTCGATGAGTCTTGAAAATAGGTGGCACGGGAAGGAAATACACGTATAGTGTAGGGGCGGATGAAAACGGCTTTCCCAACAATTAGGCGCTTTTGAAGTCATTACAGCTTGTGCATCGTGACCTAAAGAGATAATAAATTGACCAGGTGTGGTCCTTAAAGTTGAGTGAACCACATAATGAAAAGGAACCGCCTATCTCAAATGAAGAACAGCATATATTCCTTTACGTATAGCAAACTGAGATTAAACCAAAGCCGTAGCAGTCCATGCGAACGCTGGATGCTCTGTCGTCATATAAGCTTGTGAGTAGCATCTCAAAATATGGGTATTTTTGTTACGGGGTGGACAGTGAGAGAATGTATTCCATTTTCCTTTTTTGTGACATTAGCCGCATGACTGTCTCAACTCTGATGTAATCGTATGTCACTATTTTCATCTTTTTTGCATGATAAAGCAAAGTATGGACATGCTTTAAGGCAATGACCAGAACTCTTATACGATAGAGTTAGGATATTTTAAGACATGGCTATCATAAAGCTCGAGGTGGGTGTCAAATAAAATTAAATGATGACACTTGTTAAAAAATTATAAATAATTTCTAAATCTGTTTTGGACTTACATATTATTTAATTATCTACTTTAGCGAAACGTTCTCTTACATTATTTTTAATATGTGCTAAAGTTAGTTTACTTCGAGCTAGTTCATGACCAAGCATGCACGCGTAGCCTTTTGATCATTTGTCTGACGTAAACAACGTGTTGTTTTCCTAATAATACGTGTAACGAACTTTCAGTCATAATACACAAAAATAGCATACAAGTATGCCAGCATTTGCTCCAGTGTGTTTGTTTTGTGCAAATGCAACAAACTCTACCTGATATCTGTTTACTTTCAGAAGTACTTTATAAGTTGAACGAATGATATAGCTAAATAGTACAAATTACTTTGGCAATTTTAAAAATGCAAAAACTAAGAACTGTGATACACAACAACAGGGTCAAGCACTTATTCTCATACACGTACGCTTGTTGACGTAAAAACGACTTACTTTTAAAGATTTAAAAATAAATACCGCCTTGCACTGCGGTAACCCTTCCAAAATCTCCTAACACATTTTTATCTTTATCGGCATCGTTTCTTGTAACTTTTACCAGTAACTAAGTCAAATATTGACAGTTTAATCGTTTGATAGACAACGAGTATTATAAATTATACCACGATAAGAATCTACTAGCGGTTTGTGACTGATCTATTTTTTGATACCTCAATCGTTTTCTAGATGAGCTGATTATATACAGTGTAACACGACTGCACATACAAAAATGTAAATAATGAATATTATAATCAAATTACAGGAATATGTAAAATATAAGTATCCATTTTTGGATATGATTTATAAATGTCAGGCCAAGTTAAAAGATAGGCATTCTTTACTGATTTTTGTAACCACATGCCAGGACAATGTAAAATATAAATCTTTATTACGGGTTCATATAACTAATTGCTAATGCAAAGTAAAATATAAGTCTTCAGTACTGTATATTAAAAGCAAATACTAGGGCAATGTAAGATTTAGATCTTCATTATCGAAGATTATAATTACATTCCAGGCTAATTAAGATATAGGTCTTCGTTGCTGGAAATTACAATTAAATTCCAGGACAATATCAAGTAATGGTTTTCATTACTGAGTTTTATAAGAAAATGCAAGACTATGCAAGTTATAGGTCTTCATTACTATATATTATAAGCACACCATAACAATATATATATATATATATATATATATATATATATATATATATATATGTCTACAGAGAGAGAGAGAGAGAGATACAGACAGAGACACAGAGAGAGAAAGAGTAAACCTGGAAGTGTAAGCGACTTGATATGTAGGACAGGGAATGGTAAGACTTTTAATAGAACAGTCCAGTGCTATATGTACCTGATATGTAGGACAGAGAATGGTAAGACTTTTAATAGAACAGTCCAGTGCTATATGTACTGATATGTAGGACAGGGAATGGTAAGACTTTTAATAGATCAGTCCAGTGCTATATGTACCTGATATGTAGGACAGGGAATGGTAAGACTTTTAATAGAACAGTCCAGTGCTATATGTACCTGATATGTAGGACAGGGAATGGTAAGACTTTTAATAGAACAGTCCAGTGCTATATGTACCTGACATGTAGGACAGGGAATGGTAAGACTTTTAATAGAACAGTCCAGTGCTATATGTACCTGATATGTAGGACAGGGAATGGTAAGACTTTTAATAGAACAGTCCAGTGCTATATGTACTGATATGTAGGACAGGGAATGGTAAGACTTTTAATAGATCAGTCCAGTGCTATATGTACCTGATATGTAGGACAGGGAATGGTAAGACTTTTAATAGAACAGTCCAGTGCTATATGTACCTGACATGTAGGACAGGGAATGGTAAGACTTTTAATAGAACAGTCCAGTGCTATATGTACTGATATGTAGGACAGGGAATGGTAAGACTTTTAATAGAACAGTCCAGTGTTATATGTACCTGACATGTAGGACAGGGAATGGTAAGACTTCTAATAGAACAGTCCAGTGTTATATGTACCTGATATGTAGGACAGGGAATGGTAAGACTTTTAATAGAACAGTCCAGTGCTATATGTACCTGACATGTAGGACAGGGAATGGTAAGACTTTTAATAGAACAGTCCAGTGCTATATGTACCTGACATGTAGGACAGGGAATGGTAAGACTTTTAATAGAACAGTCCAGTGCTATATGTACTGATACGTAGGACAGGGAATGGTAAGACTTTTAATAGAACAGTCCAGTGCTATATGTACCTGACATGTAGGACAGGGAATGGTAAGACTTTTAATAGAACAGTCCAGTGCTATATGTACCTGATATGTAGGACAGGGAATGGTAAGACTTTTAATAGAACAGTCCAGTGCTATATGTACCTGACATGTAGGACAGGGAATGGTAAGACTTTTAATAGAACAGTCCAGTGCTATATGTACCTGACATGTAGGACAGGGAATGGTAAGACTTTTAATAGAACAGTCCAGTGCTATATGTACTGATACGTAGGACAGGGAATGGTAAGACTTTTAATAGAACAGTCCAGTGCTATATGTACCTGATATGTAGGACAGGGAATGGTAAGACTTTTAATAGAACAGTCCTGTGCTATATGTACTGATATGTAGGACAGGGAATGGTAGAACAGTCCAGTGCTATATGTACCTGATATGTAGGACAGGGAATGGTAAGACTTTTAGTAGAACAGTCCAGTGCTATATGTACTGATATGTAGGACAGGGAATGGTAAGACTTTTAATAGAACAGTCCAGTGCTATATGTACCTGATATGTAGGACAGGGAATGGTAAGACTTTTAATAGAACAGTCCAGTGCTATATGTACATGACATGTAGGACAGGGAATGGTAAGACTTTTAATAGAACAGTCCAGTGCTATATGTACCTGATATGTAGGACAGGGAATGGTAAGACTTTTAATAGAACAGTCCAGTGCTATATGTACTGATATGTAGGACAGGGAATGGTAAGACTTTTAATAGAACAGTCCAGTGCTATATGTACATGACATGTAGGACAGGGAATGGTAAGACTTTTAATAGAACAGTCCAGTGCTATATGTACCTGACATGTAGGACAGGGAATGGTAAGACTTTTAATAGAACAGTCCAGTGCTATATGTACCTGATATGTAGGACAGGGAATGGTAAGACTTTTAATAGAACAGTCCAGTGCTATATGTACCTGACATGTAGGACAGGGAATGGTAAGACTTTTAATAGAACAGTCCAGTGCTATATGTACTGATATGTAGGACAGGGAATGGTAAGACTTTTAATAGAACAGTCCAGTGCTATATGTACCTGACATGTAGGACAGGGAATGGTAAGGCTTTTAATAGAACAGTCCAGTGCTATATGTACCTGATACGTAGGACAGGGAATGGCAAGACTTTTAATAGATCAGTCCAGTGCTATATGTACCTGACATGTAGGACAGGGAATGGTAAGACTTTTAATAGAACTGTCCAGTGCTATATGTACTGATGTAAATTAAATATTACCTAGATTTGCATAACATTATGCATGACATTAATATTTGTTTCTAATTATAATAATAATTATTTTTTCTCATTAATGTGCTAATGAACAAATAGGTCCATTCATGATAAACAAAGTATTTAGTTCGGTGCAATTTAGACATTCAGGAAGCTTGAAAATCGATAACTCGCCGCGTATGCTTCATTAGCAAATTTCGAATAGATTGTGTACCTTCAGGAACATAGTTTAGATCATTTTTTGTTGTAAGAGTTTTCTTTTAGGTTTTATTGTTTTACCTAACGAAAATGGAAGCGAGGTAGAAGATTTTTAAAGATTAATTTACAATATCATCAAAACATGAATACCGATGAAATTATGTTTTCGGAACAAAGTTGTAGGGAAAATGATGTGATATGACAATACATTATAATTATAATGAAGCAATTATTATTTTAGTATTTCTTCCATACATCTTAATTTTGTATGCCATCACTGCTAGTCTACAAAAAATAAATATTAAATAACATATTACAGTATAGAAATAGTTTATTTATAAATGTTATATCAATTTGTAGAAGGAGTTCAGAATACTTATGAAAACATTGGCTAACACTAATGAAATAATGTCATCCAAACGGATTTGAATTTGATTATTTATATGAAGATGATTATGAAGACAAACGTATCTATCTTTTTAATGTAGTCATCACATATTGAAAAAGGTGATCCCGCCAAGAATATGTTTTGGGTTTTGTTTTGGAATACAAATGATAACAATATCAATGGCACAAGTTTACAAAGCTTCCTTTAAGTATGCTATGTCATACTGCAATACAGAATAAAAAAAAAATAAGATTCAAAATGGGTGATTACATCGGCTGCAAGAGAAAAATAAACACTGCATGATAGTTGCTTTGAAATTCATTAAAATCACCCTAATTATAATACATTTTAACCGTCAATTTTCTAAAAGATCTCTACAAAGCAAAACAATAATAACTGAATGATTTCTCGGATTGGCCTTAATTTTGTTTTTAAAAAATACATAATGTTTAATAATACACTAGCGCTACAAAGAAAGCGTGAATATGAAAACAGATGCAGAAAGAAAAGTGATCTGTATTAGCTGCTGTTAGAAGAGAGAGAGAGAGAGAGAGAGAGAGAGTATGTCAAATTAACATTTGACATAATTTGTCAATAAAAGACCTCCCTTTTACGGAAATAGTGGATATTTTTCCACTCCTGAAAATCTTTCTATCCTGTAGTGCAAATCACCTGTTATGCGACTTTAAAATGAATATAAATCCCTATTTTCTGGTATTGGCCAAAAAGGAATGTTGTAACCTATTGATTATCTGTCATGGTTGGAAGCAACGGTAACTAGCACTACCGCTGCAACAACTTGGACGAAGAAATGTTCTTGCAAAATTCCACTGCTCGTTTAAGGAGCATAGATCTGTTAGAAATGAAACAACTGTCAACAAATCAAATCGCTCCATTATTAATTGTATGTGTGTTTGTGTGTGTATGTGCTATTTTATTCATGTTTGAAATATTAATTCAGGACTTGGACACTTACATTTATATTTTTTAATGAAGAATCACAATTAAATTTTAACCTCTAAATTTATACTACTTCTCAGATTATTGGAAGTAGCAGGATTTAAATAGATGATTATATATGCAAATTTAATAATTGCGTGGTATTAACATAACCATAATTTAGCGAGGTTTTATTAATTCTTGAGATCGATCGCTTGGGTATTCAAACAACACTACATAACGTACACCGAAAATGCAGGTGTGATACGTTTTACTTTAAGAATCTTGAATAATGTAAATAATATAGGGATACAGACAAAGTTCTTTTCACGTAAAGTAAGGTCGATTTTTTCATCGGCTTATATTAGCACTATTGTAACGTCTTCGTACGGACTTTTCTTTCTGACAACAAATGGACTGATTCACCCAGTCTTTCTGTGAGTAACGTGTGTTGTCATCCTTTGTAACACCACGTGATATGAAAGACTGAAACATTCGGCTTTGTTTTTAAGCAATGGGCCCAAGAACCACGATGTGAAGGGCATAGTGCCGCTCATCCCTTAAGAGCTAACGTTTCCTTATTCACATTTAATGATATTTCCCAGACATTCGAAAATAGTGTTGTTGTTAGAGACATAATCATATATGTGTAACGACTCCAAATAAATCGGCGGGACTGGATTTTGAATAGCTGTATATTTGATAAAACGGTGCTTATGGAATTGCTTATAACCTTGTCCTGCCAACCTGGGGGAGGTCAAATAGTGGAACGTGGGGTACATGATAGTTGTATCAACTGTGTTAGAAACATACGTGTTCGTTTACTGTGAAAATGGAGAAAAGTAGCAAAACCAATTCCATTGGGATCTTTAATTTTCTTCAACGTATACACAGTTGAGCATCAGCATGTGCATTCATAACATACCAAAGAATTATGTACTGGTGGATGACGCAGTGGAAAACCATCGTGGCAGGCGATGAAAATTATGATCCTGTCTTTAAATGCAACATACATTAATACTGGACAGTAACTATTCCGTATATTTTGGAGAGTTTTGTCTGAAACCACTTTGAATATGATCCTTTTGGACAATAACAAAGAGAAAACTTTTCTACAATAGTAGTAAAGTGGGCCACCCTAGCGACAATGAGAATTAGCATTATAGACCCCCCCCCCCCCGGGCCACTCTAGCGACAATGGAAATTTAACATGGAGAAAAACCCTGGGCCACTCTAGGGACAATGGGAATTTAACATAGAGTTTGGGCTTGTCTAGGGACAAGGGAAATTAACATGAGGAATAGAGTTTGGGCTTGTCTAGGGACAAGGGGAATAGAACATGGGATTTTTTTTTTTTTTAAATTTTTTTTTTTAAAAAAGGGGTAGGCAATTGAAAAGTCATTCTCTTTTCGAGAAATATGCGTGGCCCTGAAAAGGGCCTTTGGGTTTCTTCTGCTTCTTCTTTTATTTCCTCCATTTCCTCATCCACCCCTTAATCTTTCCCAAAATTCCTTTGTTCTTCCTCTTTTCTTTTTCTGGTAACCGGTCTGGGTGCCCCATAGCCCTGAACTTCTCTTGTATCTTTATCCAATTGCTGTTGAGTTTTTCAAATGCGTCTTTTTTTCTTTAAGTTTTCTTTCTCCTTTCTTTCTTTACTCCACTTGTCTTTGATCTCCATGACCTCTTCCTCCATCACTTTTCTCATAAGTTGTTCCGATTTCTTAATCTGGTCCAGGCCTTTTTTGACAAAGGACCACTCTGTCCATTCCATTACTTCTTCCAAAAAACACCTTACTTCTAGCACATTATCCATGGCTTCTTTCAAGTGGCCAGTCTTTACATACTCTGGATCTATAAAGCCTCTTAGTCTTTTTACTTCTTCTTCTATCATCTCTGCCACCAGATCCATGGCTGATTTTAGGTTTGTCACTTGCCTTCTTACAAAATCCCTGGTTACTTCATACTTCCATTCACGTTCAATCCTTTCCACTGCATAAGCTCCATCCACCATCCAATACCAAATGTCCTTTAACTGGTTAAACAATTCTGTTACAGCTACCATTTTCTTTCCTTTATTCCGTAGAATGGTTCCAACGACAAACGTTGTGGGTTCTTATACTGAAAGTGCGGACGTGAAGGAAAACATCCCCTAAAACAAAATTGATCTTACCTAGATCATGACCGAACAACGCGCGGACGTGAAGGAAAACATCCCCTACTTTCTCATTTCATATAATAAAACCCTAACTATACTCTCCACATACGCTAAGAAACAATAAAGTAACCCATAATCTACTATTCACACCAACTTACTTGAACAGTTACTAACACAAACACTAACACACAAACACATTCACTCACACTATAAAAAAGAGTTAGTGTTTATATTCACACTACTCTACCTACACACACACACACACACACACACACACACACATTGGCAAATTAATAGTTATTTCTTTTCTAGAGTATTGGGTAGCCCTGAAAAGGGCTGGGGTTTTTTTTGGAACTTCATGGACACCTGGTTAATGGTGGCACCTTCCAGGCCTGGCGCCACATACACATCTTGTCCCCCAGTTACTTTTTACCTTTTTGGGGGAGAGAGCAGAGGCAGGATATGTGGCTTCAGAATCCCAATTTTCGGTTTCTGGGATTCTGAAATTTTTTCTTCTTCTCTCCTTTTCCTCCTCCTCTTCTTTGTATCTTCTCTCCTCCTCTTTGTATCTTCTTTCCTCTTCTTCTTTATGTCTTCTCTCCTCCTCTTCTTTGTTTCTTCTTTCCTCCTCTTTTATCCTTCCCTCTTCCACAATGGCTTCCGCGGCCAGTTCATTTAATATGCGCCTGGCATATTCCAGATGCACATGAAGTTCCAACAGTTTCTCCAGTCTCGTGTTCATTTTTGGTGTTGATCAATCAACAAGGGTAGCTAGTCTGCCGAACGAGTTTCAATTTATAGTGAAAGCGCGGACGTGATGGAAAACATCCCCTACAAACATAAAATTGATCTTACCTAGATCATGACCCAAAACAACAACGCGCCGACCTAAAAGAAACACTCACTCACTTTTTTATGCTACCCATCACTATTTTAAAATTTTTTATAAATCACTTCAATAGACTATCCACATACGCAAAGCAATCCAATCTAACTCCTAATATACACCTCAAACACCAAAAAAAAACATGATTTTAATCTACTATCCTCACCAACGTACGTGATCACTTACAAACACAAACTCACAAACACATACCCTCAAATTTTTTAAGAAAGAGTTAGTGTTTATTTTCACACTACTCTACCTACACACATTGGCAAATCGATCGTTATTTCTTTTCTAGAGTATTGGGTAGCAGTGAAAAAGGCTGTTTTTTTGTTTGCTATGGCATTCTTTTTAAGTTTCTAAGAATGCGATGTCCTCTGAGGATAGACTTTCTGGCGATAGGTCTGCTTCTTCGGAAAGAGAAGAAGAACTCTTTGGTGTCGATACGACAATCGACAAAGCCTCTGTCAGCTTCAGGTTGCTGCTGCTGTTGTTGTTGTTGTTGTTGCTGCCTCTGAAGTCTGTACTTCTCCGTCCATTCTTCTTTCTCTCTGTTCATTTCTTATTGAAGAGCTCTTCTATCATGTCTTCAGTGACTTTTAACATTCTCACATTCTCTATCTCTTCTGGCTTCGGTATCAGACTGTGTCTGACCCTATGCAAATTCACGTAGGCTTCGTTGACTTTAGCTAGTTTGGAGCACATCTTCGTAGGAGGATGAGTCGACAATGGATGGTTAGACTGGAAACAACCCCGGTTCTTAAAGTCAAAGCGCGGACGTGAAGGAAAACATCCCCACACGGTTTTCGAGTCGCAACGTTCAATGAGTGTCATGAGAGGGATAGTAAGAAATGAAAGAGCATCTATCCAACATTCTTATAGCTAAACAAAAGACAAAGGCATTTTTTTCAAAACACAACATTTTTTATTCAAAAATCACTTAACACTAAACAACAACTCTAACATTTGTAACAATAATCCAGCAATATAACATCAAACAATTTTTTCAAATCTCAAACATTTTTTCTCAATTGACAATCTACTTTAAACAGGGCTGACAACGTTGTGAATGAAATTGTGATTTCCACTGTTGGAAATCATTAGGCCATTGATGGACACTACGTTTCCTAGCTTGAGACAAAAGATAAGCATAATGGTCACAAAACCATCGATCTACTTTCACATCGTTTCTAGTAGAAGAACGAGGATCAAAATGAGTCACTAAATGTTCTAAGGAATAGCCCAGGCTGCGATGATGCAGAAAATACACACAGTACTGTCCACACACCAAGAAATCTGTGCCTTGTAATTTCACATTATTGAATCGGGTGGTTTGAGCATTTCTTCTCATATAGTCGATGATATCGTCTTCCAAAGGGGGCAATCCGTACGAATCGAAATATTCCACACATCCTTCTTGAGGAAAGTAGACGGCTACCCAGTGGGTTCCTGGGAGATGACTGTCGTCCGTGTTGATCACGTAAGCTTGATGGTCTTTAGGTTTGTGATGAGGGAGTTCATCTTTAGCACAGACGACAGGATTCCAAGAAGACGTATACGAACTGTGGTTCAAAAGGTAATAAAGTTCCCAGGTATCCATTGATTTGTGTGTTGTTTTCTTCTTCACAGGTAATAATAAGTCGTCAATTCGATCCTGAATTTTTGCTTGAAAATGTCTGACGAATAAACGGTTATTCGTTCTGTTTCCTCACTCTGATTCAGGAGAGCTTCGATACGATGGATCTCTTGAGTGGTTAATGGTGGACAAGAATGTTCACGCAAGTCTTTATACCACTGATGCAACACGTCTTCGTCCGAGATGAGACTCCAAGCTTCGTCCAGATACTCGTCCAATTTTTCTTCTTGACTCAACATCAGGCATTTATCGTGTTGAATTTGACTGGGATGATCGTTTTGACATCCATAACAAATTTTCTTGATCAATTCCGTCATTTTTTCGACCAAGTGTTTGGCAAAACAGGAGACTAAATGGGCTTCTTGTTCTGGCCATCTCGACTTCATCATGATCACTTCTTCTTCCACAGTCTCCTCACATTTCATGTCCAAAGTTTGTCCACTAGGTAAAGAGGGACAACAGTCTTCCATGGTTTCCAGTAATCTAGGATAACTTCTCTCAAACTGTTGATTTCTATCGTATTATCGAATTCTGCATACAGGATGACGTTCACCGTTTCATCAGGGTCTCGGTCTTTAAACTGAATTTCCACACGAATCTGGCCGGATTTTATAGGGTGGAAATGTCCCTCGTCGCTGCCTTGGTCTGGAGTGAAATCAAAAGCCCACAAAGCCTAGCCTCCTGCATAATCCTCGTACGTAATACCGTGACTGGTATTGGTTCCTAACTGTCCGGTGGCTTCGTACAGGGACAAGTACGATCTCAAGTAATTCTTCTTGGTAAAGTCAGGTTCAAACGGTCGGGTACACAAGGTTTTGCCATCGCGACTGACTTCGATTTTGGACACGCCAAAGTGTTGAAAGTAGAAAGGATTTTTTTCGGCAGCTCCGTTGAAGGCTGTATTCTCGACGATACCAACGATCAAACGTTTGGGTAACTGTCCTTGGAATAGATGATCTTCGATCATGGATCGCTGTCCCTTGGGAATGGTGAAGGTTTTCACTTCCACGCGTCGTATGGGATACTTGGCGGTCGTTCTGCTCAACGTCTGACTGATGTCGTTTCCCACTTTAGGTAACACTTCCACACGACGTACGTAGAGTCTGGCTTCTTGGATTTTGGTTTTGTAACCGTCACTATCAGCCAATAAATGGAAAGCGGTACTGCTACGATTCAGTCTCAGGCGGACATCCACCCGGTTCAGCAAATACTTTTCTTGCAACCACATGTCCAAATGCAAACGATCCATCAGTTCTAAACTTGTGTCGACTCCCGTGATTCTCTTTCTTAGTTCTAGAAATCCATCATTGTTGTCTTTCTTTTCATCAGTTTCCAATATTTCAAACTTGGTAGGTTCGTCAGCTTCCCATACCACACAGGCATTGAGATGAGTGTTCTTGGCATCTATTCCGTACGTCAAGAGATTTTCCAAGTAGGCACGATAAGGGTAAGTATCCATGCTGCTACTGACCAGTTTGTTATTCAAGTACAAGTCCACACCACTGAACAAGGAATGCATGAAATTGTTGACGGGAGCTACTGCTTCATCGTCTATAGCACCTCCAGTCTTATCTAGAATTTTGACTTTCAGGTACAAGTAACTGCTATTCAGATCGATGTAATCTTCGGGCTGTCCTTTGATTTCAAACTCGATGGGAGCGGAATCCGTCAAAGAGGAGACAGGGTGAAATTCCACCCACTGGGATTCTTGCATGGTCATCATGGTAGGGGGCATGGCAAACAGATCCAGTTCCGTCTTGGAACAAGCGCAAGACTCTCGGTGCATCATTTTTTCTCTGTGTTTCAATAATCGAAAACGTCTAAGTCTCGAACGGTTCTTCTTTTCTTGGCCTTTCTAGCTTGAAGTCTGGTGAAAGGGTATTTTCTTCGTCGTCTCTTTCTGCCTTGTCCTTGCTGAATGCCTGATTCGGTAGCATGTAGGGCATTTATAGGTGTGTCTCGTCGACCCAAAATGTCTTTGCCCGTTTGCAGCAAGACATTTTTGCCTGCCCTCATGAAGGCTTCTTTAGGGTTTTGTTTGTCGATGATGACATTTTGGAGAAATTCTTTGCCTTGCGTCAGTGCCGCATCTTTCAAGGCGTGCAATCCGCGTGTCACCGTCGGTTTCAACACCGAGGCCACCGAACGAAATTCCGATTTTAACATATCTCCTAAACCGTGTCCTCGCTGTCGAGCAACCCCTCGGTACACTGGATACATGACTTTCTTACGAGTCGTGAAAGAACCGTTTTCGAAAATGGAGTTTCACCGTGACTTTTCCTTTGGTGAATGGAATATTTTGTCCCAAATCTCCTTTTATAGTAATGTTGACCGTGTCCAAATACGACTTCCTGACAGGCAAATAGTGAGGATGGACAAATTCACGGTGGACGTGGTAAGTGTTTCCACCTTCCTCGTCAGCGTTCGTGGCAGAATCTACTTTGAAAGGAATGACACGCAGTAACGGTACGGAGGTGTGTCCCACCACGTTGTACTCCACCACATCGGAGTACACAAACATCAAATTCAGTCCTTGGTTCAGTTCTACCGGGGCACGAAATAACTTGCTAAAAGACTCGTTATCGTAAACGATGGGTGATTCGTTTTTCTTCGTCATGACCATTCTCATGTCCATGTCTCCGCCCAACATGTCAAACAATTCAGGACAAAATAAAATGGACAGGATTTTACTCCCGTCAAATTTCATCAAGAAGCGACGAGCTGTTTTGTGGTATTCCATGGTGACACCTTTTTTGGCACTTTCCAAAGCTTTCAGAAACACGACATTAAACCTGGAGGTAATGGCGCTGACCAAATGTTGACCACTAAAATAATAGCCTGGGGGAATGAACAAGTGATAGGTGGTGTACTTTTGATTTTGTGTACGGGTTTTCTTGTCATATTTGCCATGGGTATCCAAGAACTGTTGCATTTGCTCGTCATAAACTTCCACATCAGAAACATTTTGATTGGGAAGAACATTGAGGACTTGGGTCAGGTGAATCATTTCCACTAAAGCCACTTCGCAATGGGCTTCGGGATCTAAGGGGATGGCCTGAGGTAATTTGGCCGTGTAACAGCACAAGGTGTTCTTGGGAAACACCTGCATGGAACTGTCACTGGGTAAAGTTAAGTAAAATTGGTTTTGGTGACTCATAATTCCAGAGTTCTGTGGCTGTCCGAGGGGTTAGTGGACGTCAGAGGCGTGTCTCCGCCCAAAATGGGGTTCTGGTTGTGGTTGGAGTGGTGACTGGCACTGGCACTGGACACAAGGTTCCCGTTGGAAGAGAATTTCAGGGAGGGATTGGGAAGCAGGTAACCGATGCAACTGCTCAATAAAATGGTCCACAATTGTTTGTCTCCTTGTTGCAAACTCAAATTGGCGATGGCTGCCCCGATGACTCAATACACCACGAAGATTTGGCAGAAAAAGACGATTTGCGTTTTAGGCACACGTTCTCCACACCACACCCACAAGGGTTGTTTTTGTAAATCTTGAACAGAAGAACTAGGTGAAGGAGGAGTGGTCGACGTAGCTGCGTCTGTGTGAAAAGGCATGATGGTCACTTCTTTTTATAGTCGATGACTTGCGAAGCGTCGATCCAAGAATCAAAACTGGGTGGATATCCTTTCCAACGTACTTTGACTTCTTTGACACGTCGTTTGCCCACTTTACGGGTTCTGCGTTCGAGAATGCTTTCGATGTCGTACACGTCGTCTTCTTTTTTGGTCACACGTTGTAACTCGGGCAAATAAAACGTTCCTTTGAGCACTTCTCCGTTCATGTCTTCCAATTTATAGACGGTAGGATGACGGCCATGCATTCGTCCAGTGACGCGAAACAATTCGGTCGTGCAGTTGGGTAAGTAACCTTTGTCGAAAGTACGTTTGGTTTTGCCAATGCGCACCCAGTCTCCTACGGTCAAGTCTCCACTTTTCCTGGGGACAGCCCTCGTAGGGGACGTACCAAACAGGCGCTCAAACACCAACACTTCGTTGTGGGGAGTCACGTCTTGCGGGGCACGTCCGATGCTTCGATGGTAAGATTGGTTGCACGCTTGCACCAGGTGCGGTAAGATGTCGATGTACTTCAGAGTGTGGTGATGCGTAAAATATTTCCACATGCGTTCTTTCAAAGTGCGTTGAAAACGTTCCACGATGCTGGCTTTGGTTTCGGGATTCTCGGTGGTAAAAAAATGAATGTCACGTTTCTTTAATTCTTTTTGGAAAGCTTGGTTCAGAAATTCGGTGCCTTTGTCCGTTTGCCATCGAAGAGGGTGACGACCGCTTTGTTTCAACACCCGTTGCAGGGCTCGCACTAACTCGCTGCTGGATTTGGAAGTCAAGGGCACGACCCAGGCAAATTTGGAAAAGACGTCGATGACACAAAACAAATATTTGTAGCCACGATTGTAGCTGGCCAAATGAGAAACATCGGCTAAATCGGCTTGCCATTGATGATCGATGCCTTCCACTCGGGTGCGACTTCAGGCAAACATGCGTCGAATGGGTTTGTGTAAAGTGTAGGTAGCTTGTTCTTGTAACCATCGTTGCACTTGAGGTAAACGGAGACTTTTCAATCGAGTTTTGGCAGCACGATACAATTTTTGAACTCCTGCGTAACCTGCAGGATGAGAGGGTTCGTAGTAAATGCTGGCTAAGACTTTTTCCATTTTTTTGTGTTTGTGTGTTAATAAGGCACCCACTCTTGGAGGATGCTACTCTTTTTCTCTTGGGGTATTTTCTTGGATTGCAATGCTTTGCGTGTGCGACCGGCAATAGGTGTTGAAGAGGAGGAGGATGTCTGAGCGGGGGATATCGGTTCTTGTTTCACTTCTGTCTTCACTTCTGTCTTCACTTTCTTTTTCTCTTGTGATGAAGAAGGGGTGGCCATCATCTTTTTAATCCATCCAATTCTGGAGGTAGGTGGTGTTGTTAACTTGCATACTTTTTCTGGTGGAGTTTGAAACCCTTCTTCTTCTTCTTCTCCTTTTTCTGTCTTGGTCACTGGTGGTATTGGTACTGGTGATGGTGCTGGACTTTTCATCAAGGTCTTAAAATATTTCAGAATGGGTAGAGCTGTTTCGTCTAAAGCTTTCTGGTGAAAGAGTTGCAGTCGTTGGAAGAGTTGACCGTACTTTTGCGATTTTTCTGTTTCGGACAAATCTTGGCGATCCATCAAGGACTGCAGTTCGTGTTGTAACTGGGACATCTCGCTCAAATTGGGATTGGGAGGTAAATGCGGGGTGCGTTGTTCTTGCCACCGATGGTATTCCATCCATCGTTTGGAACGCACTAAAGCTAGTTTTCGTCCTTCCATGGGGTTGTCAGGGGTCGATTCTGAGATGTTGGGACTTCCGAGGGTCTTTTTATCTTGCTCCCACCAGTCCTCTCAACATGGTTCCCAAGATTCCTTTCAGTATGGGGCCTAACAAGAGAGGTAAAATGCCTCCACGTTGGACCAACATCTTCTTTTTTTGACGAATGGGAATTTTCTTTTGAACCATTTGGCGAAGAACGTGACGATGTTTGCCTAAACATTGTTTCTGGTGTTTGGACAAAGGGATCGTGCCTTTCAAGACGTTCAAACAACATTCGCACACGGTATCGATGACCTCTTTGGAGGCCGATTGAATGAGTTTTTTTCGTAGAGGTGGAGAAGCTTTGGACAGGACAGATAGCATGTCCCCATGTTTGACTAAGCGTGGTGGTAGTCCTTTCCTTTTCTTTCCTTTGGGTTTTCTGGAGGGTGACATCTTTACTTGTGGGTTCCGGGACATTCACCAAACAGAAACTAACGTCGATGACTTAACACACACCCTTTTATCTTTTTTTTGGACTATCGCTTTGTCATAAAGGTGACAATGTTTTTCCCAAAATCGCCAAGGAATCCTCCCCTTTGTTGACACCTCTTTTTCTCTGAACGACTGTGTCTTTTCTTAGGGTAACGTCGATGCTTGGCTAAGCGCTTTGTCGGATGATGCGTCTGCCTTTGTCTCTTTCCTTTTTTTTGGCTTCTTGGAGGTGACATCTTTTACAAGTTTACTGATACCCCTACTTGGTCACAGGCCTCTTTTATACTGGAACGCGTCGCCACTGATTGTCTTTATGGCGTATCAGTTTGAGGACAGGCATGTCACGTGGTGCAGGGGTACGCAACGGACTAAATCCAGCCAGTTCTTGCTTGGACAAATCCAGTAAACTTTGTAACATGCCCGATCTTTCATGGACTTTGATTTTGGGAGAAGGTACTTTGTGAGGAGCACCCACTGCCACTAAATTGGAGGGTCCTGCCACTGGGGAAGTTCTTGGTGTGATCAACGTCTCCAAGTACTCTTCAGTTATGGGTGTCATTAACGGAGAAGTGGATGAACGTGAGGATGCCGGAGACGCAGTCACCGCCGTGGCAGGTCGTGGTTTGCGAGTGTAAGGTTGCGTCCTGGCCGAAGTGCCTCTCTTGCGACTAGTTTTCTTCTGTGGACTTTTCTTTTTCTGGGGACTTTTTCTCTGTTTCTTTTTCTAGGGGCTTCTTTTCTTTCTCCGGGGTGGTGTCTGGTAAGAGGAGGGTCCTGCCACTGGAGAAGTTCTTCTTGGGGACCTGGTCTTTTTCTTTTTCTTCTTGGGACTTCGTTGGATTTTTGCCTTGGGGAGAACTTTGGGGGCATTAGGATCCCATCTTAAGAGTGAGCGAATGATGACCCCTCCTAGAGTACCGCTCCCTCCAGGTTTCAAAATGATTTGTTTTTTGGTTTGAGTGTCGATGCGGGGATCGGCCAGTTGGACCAAAGCGACTTTATTTCGATGGAAAAAGCGTTTGGTTTGATGAGGATATGAATGATTCCTTGGAGTAATTGACGTGCCGTCACCGTGAACCATCGTAAGACTTCTTTGAGACTAGCTTCTAAGACACGAGCTCGTGTTTGTGGATTTTTTTCTCGACTGATGCCATACAAGGCACGAATCAATTTGACGGGAAGATGCGACTGAAGGGACGTCATGTTCACACTGTGTGTGTGACAGACGAAAAGGGTTTGAGGTTTTTATAGATTTTTTGATGGGGAGTGAAATGAAGTCGAGGACGGAGACGTGTACAGGACAGGCGCTCCGTCTTGACACCAGTGGTGAAACAAGTGGGTACGAAATCGCAAATCCTCGGGAGTGGTAGGTTTCAAATCGACGAGTAAATAGGCGTGTGGCGTTTGAGTGGCATCGTCATACGCCTGAGTTAGCCAAGGCGTTCCTAACTGTTTGGCTAAGACTTGCACTTGCGATTTATCTCGAGGGCTTTTAAACAAGACCACGTAATGCGCATTGAGACTGATGGTGCGATGGGCTTTACTTTGTTGAAACAAATTTTGGGTGATGTAAACGACACTGGCATTACGGTGATGCCCTTTGCGCGTGAACCACAATTTAATTTCTTCTTCGTCTTCTCCTAACATGTCGTCGAAAATGACCAAATGGGTTTGACGGGAGTCAGAGACGATGCCATCGTCTTCTTTAGGAATGCCTTCCACAAACACGATGGAATCGCCTTGACTTTCTCGCAAGAGGCTGTACGCCGATTGCCACTCTTTGTAACACCACACGATCCGTTGAGGTGGCCGATCGATCAAATGATGTTTATGTTCGATCAAACGTTTGACGAATTCAGTTTTGCCTGAACCGCTAGGTCCAGCAATGAGCATGTTAAAGGGATGGCGAAGATACAAAGCCTTCCAACTGGCACGATCTAAGTGTTCGTCGATGACTTTGACAGTAGAGGAAGAGGGAGCAGAGACAGCAGAGGTAGCCATTGTGTGAGAAATGTCACTTGTGACACGAAAACAAACAAGACAAGAGTTTATATACTTTTTCAGAACACGTTTATTAAATGTTTTTTTCAAACACGAATACGAAAGACAAAAATACATAAAAGCCAAAGGCTTAAGTACAAGGATAAAAGGCACATGATAACTATTAACGTGGAATAAACACAAGTGTCTGTACAACAAGATGTTCTGGGTAATGTTCTAACAGTTCTATAGTCGGGGGTAAGGTCACACAAGTGTCCTCCCGAAAGGGTCTTTCAGGCCTGTCCACGACAGTCCTGTCCTGGGTGACGGGTTCTTCTGGCACCGTCGCTAACACGGGTTGAAAAGTAACTTTTTTCCTTGAACAACTCTCGTGCATACTGGGCCACTTCTTGGGTCCAAGCCTCAAAACCCCATTCTTTCCAGGCACGGACATCTGTCCAATGGGGATGTAAGTCACAAGCTACACACACATCGTCATACACGTCTTGGGTAGCTAAAAGTTGACGAATCTTTCTTTCCTGTTGAGGTCGAGAAGTATCCAGATGAAACCGCAAGGCTTTGAGCAAAAGGAATTTTTTCGTGACCATTTAAGGCCATTGAGGTGGTAAGTACTGATCGTAAAGAGTCCACAAAGAATCGGCTGGTAAACGAAATCCCAGAAAACAAGTCACTAAGACACACACCACTTGTCGTCCCCAACTGAATGGATACAGTTCTTGTAATAATCGATGGTAATGATCCACGGTTTGAATATGGTCATTGAGTTCCTTCCACGGAATCTGTTGAATGATATGTGACATAATCCGTGGCATGGTAACTTGATTTTATAGTGTCTTTGTTTCGGAAGCAATAAAGGTAATTTCTAACCAAACATGTTCGTTCTCCAGTAGGGAATTTAAATGTTACATACTGTAACTGAAACGTCAGAGTTTGTCTAGATGTTTCGTCTTTCTCTAAGCAGATTCCATGTAACAAATGTTGGTAATCCTTTAAATCGTCTTCCTCAATACGTTGCAGTAAGTGAATCTCGAAGTAACCAAAATTACGAACGTCTAGTCCATCATCATCCCCCAACTGAAAGTGTTCAACAAGGTCTGACCACTGAAAAAATTTCTGACGAATCAGTCCACTTATACCATTCAGGTACCAGTGGTTAAAGATCTGGTGACGTAACGGATGCAATTGTTCTTTACGTTTCACTTGTATTTTGACCAGCTCTCGGTAAATCCTTTCTCTCAATTCCACAGGCAAAGCACGAATGTTCTCTTGTAAAGTACTCATGAATGAGTCAGTCCGTCAGTCCGTACAATTCACAATCTTCTCATAGAGAGCAAAAGTAATCCACATAGTGAGTAATTTCTGACCACTGCCATTCAGGGTAACGTCCAAGAATGTCACTGAACTCTTTTGATGTATACGGTCTAAAGCGGTATAATAGGATGAATGCACCCTTGACCCAAAGAAATCTAACACACTGGTTGACTTTTTTCACTTTCCTCTTATGAATTTCTCGACACAAAAGTTCTACAGTGACCCATTGAGATTTCACTCTGGCAAGTCCCTGTCAAACTTCCTTGTAAATCTTCACTTGCAGTTCTTTAGGCAATGATTCAATATCGTTTTTGAAATGAAGTTTAAATACTGGTCTCGGTGATGTCCAACATTTGACTCCTAGCCAATCTGGTTTCTTCTTCGTCAACAACATGGTAAGTTACTTCAATGTCTCGGTCCCACTAAGGGTAAGCAATGACAATTCGGTGACCATCGATCATGTTCAACGTAGGCCGAATCTTGCGGTTCCCAGTGGTGAAGTGACACACCGCAACTGAAGCACTTGACTTTATCTCCTTCGCCCAAGTAGAAAAATCCGGCTCTGGCTAATTCTTCGGGGGTCGGTCCTCCCAGATACTTTGGCCATTTTCCTTTGAACGATTGAAGATGATTTTCAAAGTCGCAGTATTCCGACAAACGCACAGGGAACGAATATTCGTCTTTCACAGGTTCGTTTCGATGAGGGTTGGGTGACATGAACAGGAGATTGCTCAGGGCTGGATGACATCCGTAGGGGGGTAGACGTGAAGGTGAACATTCCCCTTTAAACCCGGTAAAATGTCTAAGAGGACGAGCGGCATCGCTTTCGCATCCCTCAGTTTTGACACGCACAGCATCACTTTCGATGATAGGGGCAGTGACACTAAAGTTCCTATGATGCTTTACGGCATCGCTAAGGTCACAACGTGCACCATCGTACCCATCGCAAGGCTCACAATCGCACTCGTCTGCAAACTCCGTTACGCAATTACAATGGTAACCACATGGACAATCGCAGTTTCCTTTCGGACATTTTCCGTCGCAATGCCTGGGTCTTATCCATCCAATATTAGTCACACTAGAGGAAGATACAACTTTTTTACAATCCCCAAACTGGAACGATGTCTCTTTCAAAGTATTCATCTTGTTCGCTCGGTCTTGGTAGTCACAATGAACTATCGGTCTTGACCATAGCCCCTTTTTATACTAGTCGCAATGCAGTCTCCAGCATGTACATCTTTCCTTTTTTACGTTTTTTATGTCTTGTTCTGGAAGGTACCGTCTCTAAGGTACCGTCAACATTGTACCGTAGTGTGATGGGTGGAAAGGCCATAGAAAGGTAAGGGCAGTGCGGAGACCATCGAGTATGTTCCAGAATAGCTGAATCTTTATAGATACATAGATCCATTCGTAACTTCAGTCCACAAGCGAAACACTGTACCTCGTATCCCAATCCTGACTCAGGTCCCAAGTAGACAAATCTTGTTCTAGCTAAAACATGCGAAGAAGGTAATCCTTCCCTATCCGTAGGCCATTTCTGAAACGTGTCCAATCGACGGGCACAATCACAATAGTCAGGTAAGAAGACTGGAAAATGGTAGGGTTTGAACTTGGAGTTCTCATCGGGTTTCTCACTCGATTCTTGCTGTGGCGAAGTCATCTTTCTGGTGGGGTAACTATCCTCTTACAACCAATGTTTTATACCAACGTGTCCATACGGTAAGGTGAAATGATTGGGAAGTCGAACTCGCTTCTGGTACACGATTTGATAGACTTTTTCCAAGGGCCGACTGACGATGTGGTGAGTGGGTAAACGTACAATCTTGTTCAGTTGGTAAGTGGTCACTTTAAAGTTTCCATCCTCTCCCGATTGCAAGGCTTCTTTCAATACCCCAAAGTTGACCACTCGACTGGTACGATGATTCAGAGTCAGTCCTTTCACTTTGCACGTCGTGTGCACTTCTCCTTGTTTGTCACGGTATTCGTAGCCGTAATTTTTGGGACCGCCACTGACGAAACTTAGAATCTTGTCGTCGGGATGCTCGTCTGTCCAGGCTCCTAAACTGTTTCCTTCGATGTCAGGGTGATGTTGCCTCGGGTGATGGATGTAGATGCAACTGTCCGTGTCAAAGTACAGGACGCGTTCTTCTAACAGTTCTAAAGCTTCGTACAATTTTAAGCGAGCATGGGCTGTCACGTAAGCCGCAATGATGACATTTCCAAAAGGGTCGTCTTGTACAAAGTCCAGATCTTCTTCGTAATTGACCAAGATCAAATCCTCTCGAACGACGTCCACGTGTTTCATGTATTTGGTTTTGTCGTGAATCATCTGGAAGTAGCAGGAAGTTTTGTCAAATATTCCGTCTTGGGTCAACACGGTCGTTGTGCCATTTTACCCCACAAGCAATTTAACATCACTTTGGCAAACGATCGCCTGCCTTCGTTTTTCTCGATGTGGTCTAAAGAAATGCCTTCTTGTACGTAGTATTTCTCTTTGAATTGTATTTGGTCTTCGGGAGTGTGACACCAGGAAGGATAGCCGATGGCGTCTTGTTTCAGTTTCAAAAAGGCATCCACGTAGTCGGCGAAAATGCCTTTCTGACTGGGATCACCCTTGTGGTATTGTTGTGTCTTAGGAAAGTCGCAAATTTCGTACACTTCTAACAGTTGGTATCCCATGTCCATAGCTTTGAACAATTCTACGCTGACCCAGGTTCCCGTCAAGGCACGTTCTTCCTGGGTGTGCTGACAAGGCTGATCATGGTTGCACGTTTCGGCACAAGTACGGCACAAGGGAAACATCAGTTTGCCTTGACAATGGTGAGGTAAGACGGGATGGTATAGGTTCGTGGGAGGCAAAACTTTGCACTTGATTAAGCCTTCGTATTGTCGAATGTTTTTCAGGTCGATGTGTTCCGTCAGCAATTGTGGGTGCCCTACAGGAAAGTGACAATATTTGCACACGTAGGGATACAGCGAACACACGTCCAAGTATTTGATTTCTTCTCCTTTCTCTTCGTCGGCTTGGTACAGCAAACAGGTGGCATTGGTCCTTCCTCCGTACAAACTATCCCTCGGGTTCAACGGGTCCATGAACTGGTAACTTTCTATGAGGCGTTTAAACTCGGGATCGGTTTTCATATGGTGATCGTACTCGTGTTCCCACATTTCTACCACTTGGTATCCTTCCTGTTCCAACTTTAGGCGGCGCTGACAAGTGTCCTGGTACAAGTCTTCCATGGTTCGTTGCAAAAACTGATTTTTAGTGCCACGGTCAGGGTAACAGACGGGACATCCGTGGAATAAGCAACCGTTAAACTCGTACAAGATCTTGGGGTTTTCTAAGTCCCAGCCATCAACCGAATACGTTCCGATGGTCTTTTCACCCCCTCCGTTGCGGGCATGCTGAATCCACTTGTCTTCCTTGTCGCACAAGTAATGTAACCAAAGTAGGGCTTTGACCGAGTATTGACGTTTGACAAAGTGGGTCGTTTGAGGACTGATGACAGCCACGGTGTTTTCAGGCATGAATCGTTGTCGATACACTAAGGAACACGCTTTGGCAATGGTGCAAGCTTCTTTCAAAGGATCGACCCCTCCGTGTTCCATGAACAGTTCTCGAAATTTTCCACAGCAACGTCGTAAAATCTCCACGTCGGAACGACAGTACTTTAGCATTTCTTCCTGAAAGTCGAAAGGGTCCGAGGCATGAGCTTGGTACCAAGCGTAGAAACCTTCTCGTTGTTCGGTACGCATGTTGTCGGGGTCGTAATAGTGAGCCTCAGGTAAATGGGGTAGAACGGCGTGTTGATTGTCTTCCGTATTGAAAAAGTGTGGAAAGTACCCTTTAGCCATTTCTGTCATTCCAAACGTTTTAGGCATTCGACTCAAATGCATGGCCAAATAGCTCATCGAATCTTTAAACTGCACTTGTCCCACTTGCATGAAAATGATTTTGGCTCCGTTCAAAGTGACTTTAGGACGTTCGGTGCCTTGTTCCGTATAGTACCTCAAAAGAAACTGTCCATCGTATCCGGAGAAATTGTGAGCCATCACCGTGGCATGACGATGACAATCTCCGTAACGTTCGATGTCCTCTTGGCTCCACGTCTTGTCGATGGGGTCTAAAACCCATTGGGCAAAATCGGCTAACGTGTTCGGTCCCCGAAAGATTTTTTCACGCCCTCCAGGAATCTTGCTGCAGTGAGGGCAATGACTGAAGATAGGTTCTTGAATGCACTTCTCCCCCACTCGATGAGCCACGCAAAAATTAGGAATGTGAATGCCGGTCTCTTGCATGGATTCGAAATCGAAAAAGATGAAATTGCCTTTCTTCTTGTGACCGTCCTCTTTCTCTGGTTGGGGTTGGTATTTTTGCACGTAGCATTCGTGTTCCAAGTCCACGATGTGGTGACAAATGTGACATTTTTTCTTTCCTCGACATACGTGTGCCTTGGCATTATTGGTAAGTATGCCTTGTCCACACGTAGGGCACAATCTCAGGAGTTGACAAGCACATTTCTTCTGTGAACCTTGTGTTTTCAAATGCTGTTGGTAACAGGTAGGACTGACAAACGTGCGCAGACAAGTTGAACAAGGCACTGGTCCTTCGCTCAGACAGGGTGGAGAGGCCAAACATCCTGGGCATTTCATTCCACAATGCTTGTGTTGCTCTCGATTATTATAACCACGGTCACATTTCTCACAGTAATATCTGTATCCCAGGAATCCGGTGATACTGGTAATGGTATCGAAATGTTCATCGTGATAATAAACATGAATGTATTTTCCATCCTTAAAATCTTGGCCTCGAAACAACAGAGGCCCACGCACTTCTTGAGGGTAAACTTTCAAGGTGTAGCGTGGAGCTAGGGCATCTTGCAATTTTTGCATCTCAGGAATGCCACAGGCTGTGTCTTTGGACAGGCCAGCTTGTTGCAACAGGAGTTCTGCTTCATTTCGTTGTTTGGCTCGATCGGATCGTTGAATAGTTTTCCAGGTTCTTTTCCATTCTACCGTGTCGTTCTTGTTGGCATAGGTTCGTCCCACCACGATGGCACGGGCTAAACACATCTGGTCTTGAGGGTTGTTAATTCGGACGAGACTTGTTTTGGTGTTGCGAAGGTCGTCCACCAGTAACATCTTTTTGCGTCCAGTCCCTTGAGGAGGAGAGACGTGGGCCATTTTCAGTGTGGCTTTACCATCGGTGATGTCAAACTGGTCATTAGATTGTTGTACGTGTTGACTTTGGAAGGGGTTAGTTCTGCGGGTCTGCTAAACCCGATCCAAACAGGGGATTTCAAACCGTCGTGATCTATGGATAGTGTCAAGCGATCGTCTTCTTTGGGTTGACATTGTCGCTTGAGTGCAGTGAGCAAAGAATCCCACATCTCGGTGATAAACCCTTCTGCTTTCTCCAATGGTACGTCGGCCTTGAAATCTTTAAACTTCACCGTGTAGGCGTAAGCCGTGGTTCTAAATTTTCTAGAGGAGCGCTTTCCGTCTCTCGAATGGAATAGCATTTTTCAGGGTTGACTAAGGGTGGCGAACTTGGTTTAGAGGTTTCAAATTCTGGTTCACTCATGTCCTCCTCAAAATCACTGGCATGAATTTGTGCCAAGATTTCAGCCCTGGTACGAGGCGATAGATCACGTTTCTGCCTCTTACTTTCTTCTTCTTTCTTCTCGAATGAATAGGATCGTTTCATCTTGAGTGCAAAACGTCAAATGACTCAAGTTTAAACACCATAGACTAATTTATAGTCATGGCAGACCAGCATATATAAAAGGGTGTGTGTCTTGTCGTTTCACTATTCATTTCACTCTCAAGCCGAGCACAACGATGGAAGAGACTAACCAAATTGAACGTTTCGTCAGAGCTTTGCGAGGAGTCATTAGAAAATTCTCTTCAGACCAACCCACGGACTACTCTCCTTCCTTTCGAGATAAAAGTCAAGATACTTGCTATATCTGTCAGAAGAAAGGGCATTGGTCTTCAGAGTGTCCAGACCGTCAAAAAAGAAAAAAAAAAACAGGGGCTAAAAAAGACAAAAGTAAAGATACCTGTTATTATTGTAAAGAAAAAGGACATTGGTCCCCAGATTGCCCAAAAAAGAAACAAGAGTAATCAGATGAAAAGAGGAATTCTTCAGAAGAAGAGAGAGATTCTTCAGAGGAAGAGAGGGATTCTTCAGAGGAAGAGAGGGATTCTTCTGAGGAAGAAAGAAGACAGGTGAGGAAAAAGAAATAGGAGAAGAAAAGAAGAAGGAAGCAGCAGGGAAGTTCTACAGACCAGACGGTTCCGCCAAAATAAGCCTTCCTACGAGAACTTTCTCCGTAGAAGCCTCAGATTTCAAAAATAAGCCTTCCTGCGAGAATTAATTTGCGTAAATTCACTCCCGACTGCAATTTTTTGTGTGCAAAAATCATTGATTTTGGACAACGATTTTAGGGGGGGGGGGGTAGGAGAAATTTATTCCGTCGATGAAGTTTGCGAAGATTTGGCTGCCTTTTCATGAATAAATTTGATCGAGACCGATTCGATATCTACTACGCGGATCATGAAGATTAATCGTGATAAAACCATGCGGTATTGCCTGAGCGCGGCTGAAGAAATTTTTAAATTTGTTTATGTCCATATCGCCGTTGCACCAAGTCTGATGAATATTTCTCAACGTGTGAGTATCGATGCCATTGAACACCGACAAAATGTTACAATTGTCCCTAATTACTTTTGGAATTTGCGTATATCGCTGCGTCACGTAAATCACATCGGTGTTCTTGTGTCGGCCACGTGAAAATATCCTAGCCGGATTAGTTTGCTTATCCAGCATAACATCATCGAATACGACAAGATTATTAACATCGCCATCTAAATTTTCCACGGATGGGGTTTCATTGATGTCTGTGATGAATTCGATTGTGCCTTCGTCGGTATTGTCGCTAAATTCCTTTAGCACTTGATAACAACGCTGATCATCAACGGATGGCGCAACCAAATACAATTTGTCCCATTTTAGCCATCGCATTATCAAATTTAGCAACAATTGCGTCTTTCCAGAACCGGACGGGCCAATGATTATCATCCTTATCGAATTCGGTAATACCGCGTTGTGTTTCGCTTGCTCGCGTTTCTTCGTGGCGGAAAAATCAATTACATTCATGTTACTAGAATATATGGATCTATATTGTGTTAAATGTCGCACGCGCACAGCTACGATAAATCCAACCGAGATCGTCACACGCAATAACAGAAACGCAATTGCAGGAGAATGCGAAGTTTGTAAGACACGCAAGTTTAAATTTGTAAAAAAAAAAATAGAAGAACCGGAGGAGACATTACCGCCTCCATGAAAAATCTACCCGGGTTGCCCTGGGCGAAATATCCCGGAGAAAAGCATCTGCCAGGATACAATTACTGCGGACCCGGCACGAGGCTTGATATAAGACTCAATGATAATAATCAACCAAATCCCGACGAAGATCCAGTAAACGCCATCGATAACGCGTGTTACTATCACGATCTTGCGTATCGTAGCGGGGATTTACAACAAAGACATCTCGCTGATATTAGGCTAATTCATGCAATAGACGCGATTCCTGATAAAAGTTTCAAATAAAAATTGGCAACTTGGTTGATAAAAGGCGCAATGAAAGGTAAATTAGTACTCGGCGCTGGTAAATAATAATGGAGCAAATATATTATTCTCCGCGAGGTTTTTGGCGAGGAAAATCAGCAATAGCCAAACTCGCCAAGGCCGCTAAAGTAAAACAATCCGTTGCTAAATCGTGGCTATCGAAACAGGCAGTCTGGCAAATTTATCTTCCCCCGCCTAAGAAAATATCATATGCGAGTTTCTCTGTCAGCGTCCCTAATGAAGTCCATCAGGCTGATTTAATGTTTCTTCCTTACGATACCGTCGACGGAGTCACATACAAGTATGTGTTGACGGTTGTTGATATCGCTAGCAGATACAAGGAAGCAGAACCGTTATCGAATAAAACAGCAACGGAGATCGCTAAGGCGTTTAGCGAAATTTATTTACGATCCCCGTTGACCTGGCCGAAGCTTCTCCAAGTTGATCCAGGTCGAGAATTTCTTGGCGCGGTTACTTCATTGATGAAAAAGAATAATGTTAAAATCCGTCGCGGTATTGTAGGTGTTCATCACAATCAAGCTATCGTCGAAAGATTCAATAAAACGCTTGCAGAACGATTATTCGGATACCAGTACGCGCGTGAATTTATTCAAGATAATCGATCTCATGATTGGGTATCGAGGTTGCCTCATGTGATTAACGCACTAAATAACGAGACAACGAGAACAATAGCAATGAAACCCGCAATTGCGATTACAAAACCGAATATACCCCTAAAGCGAGGTTCCACAATTCCGCCTGTATTAGGTAGCGTCACGGTCCGGTATTTATATAAAGAAGGCGAGGCCGAAGGAGGAAGAAAAAGAGCAACTGATCCAAACTGGAGCGTTACAACACACAAAATATCAGCCGTAACAAGATCATCGGGAAGACCAGCAATTTATTTCCTAGATTCGCTAGCGCCACAACGCGGATTTACCAAGGAGGAATTACAAATAATACCGAAAGATACTCAACTACCGCCAGCGTCATTAATGTGAAACCGAATTCTACCTAACTGAGATAATTTTCTTACTCTCGACACGGCTAAATAAACTAAATTTGACCAGGAAATTCTATCATCGACGATCCAAACTTGGCCATCCACGGTTAATCCCTGCGATGAGTGTATCGTTGTTGCGTATCCAAGTTTCCATGGCGATCTTTCTGCGTTTATCGCGTCATTAACAAGATTAATATCAACAAGAATAATATCGTTTAGTACCAAGATCTTTTCCTCTCCGCATGGTAAAGTAACACTAATATTTTGTTTCCTGGTATCAGCGGGCCTGTAACACAACGGCACCTGCAATGTTGGAAATTTCTCGCAATGAAGCTTGAATAACATTTCCTGAATAACATCGCGAACAATTTTCCTACTAGCAACGATCAAATGATCGGGACGCCACAAATTTAGAAAAATATCCATCGGAGTCTCGTCGATTATTTTTCTCATCACATCGCATTGAATTTTATTCGGTTGTAATCGAATTAATTTCTTAAATTCAGTCAGTAAAATATCATCGGATCTATAATCGGCGTCGATTTCCTCATAATAGTCAACGAAATTCCTGAGCCATTCGTGAGGAGATTCTCCATCAATAGGATCAGGCTGGCCATGATCGCCGCACATTATCACGGCTGTATTTTTCTCCTCCAGCCAGGTTAGGAACGATTTTAATACAACTAAATTTACTGTGCAAATTTCATCAAATATTATAATTCTGTTGATATATTTATTTCCCATGCGAGCCGAATCCCATAATCCACCGCTGTATTTGAAATAACTGTGATACGTACCAGAATCAACGCCGCGTTGCCTTATTTCTCGCGCTAATCTGTGAGTTGGAGTCAACACGATCATATCAGATTTCGCAAATAAATTTATCGCTCGTGTTGTTTTACCACTACCACCAGGACCATTCATGTAAACGAATTTGTTACGTGAAATCGGGTCAAATGCGGATGCAGCCGTCGATATTTCCTCAAATTTATCTCGATGAAATTTATCGCAATCTTCGACATCGGCGTCCTCACAGTAATCTAGGATATCTTCGTTTTTTATCCTCCAAGTGCCCCAAGAGCCATCGGAGATTAAATTCTCCAGCCTATACTGATATTTCTTATCGATATAAAACGAGTCCGTTGCGACCCTTACCGCGATATCAGAAAATTTATTTATCATCGACAGTAAATTTATACTCACATAAGCGAGCATCGATGATCTCAAATGCGTATACTGCGCTGATTCTCCGTCGAGATAGCTAATTACGGTACCCAACTTTACTCCGTCAATAATAATATTCTCTCTGTTGCAGAATATTCCTCGCGATACCGTATCGGCAATAATAAAATCCATTTCGGCATCGTTGATAAACAATCTAGCGTGTCGGTGTTTATGATCAACGGATCCTCCTTGAGTAAATTTGCCAATTATTTTTCTTCCGATATCTTTCGCGTTTTCACAATCCGTCGGCAACCACACCTTAGTTTGTTTTCTGTAGGATATAATCGCCTCGCTAACCGTCAACGATATTAACATTGACGAATCCAGCATATACCTCAACAACACCGTAGGGACCCATCTGCGTTGAGATAAATGCCGACCAAACCAAATATAACAAATTTTATGTAAATTTTCAGCAAATTCGAATGAGGTAACATAAGCGAATCCGGTCATAACAAAATCAGGCAACGGTCCGTTAATTGCCACTCTCGTCATCTCGCTGGTGGGATGGCCAAATTTAGCAAAATAATCCGCACAATCGCCATATCCGAGGAAACTTCCAGGATAGCACGCGCTCATATCAACGGATATCATATCTTCGAAATAATATTTGGTATTCCACAATCCGCCATGGCCGTATTCGATACAGCTAAGTTGAATATCAGCGAGGTATTCGTTCCTTGTAGGTTTCCACGAATTTCTTTCTCTGGCAGCGTGAGCAGCAACAGACGGAACCGTAAAACAATTTGTCAGTAACTGATCAGGATTTGACGAATATTTCACCGCGATATTTTTCATAGATTCATGTAATTTTTCATCTCGATAAATATCCCCTCGAGGCAAGATAAACTGATCATACCTTTCTTCGCTCGAGAATAACCAAACCGATATCGGATCAGATGCGGCTAATATTTTGATATATCGGAACATGGCATCGGAATTATCCTTTGCGCCTTCCACGGGATAAAATTTAACAGCACGATTTCGCGGGAATATCATTACCGACTGCGACCACGCATGTGAATTATGATCAACAATCTCGATTGGAACCCCTCGAGATTTATATGGCGACGAATATAATATTTCTCCTGATAGCGTTTTCACGGTAATAGGAAATTTAAGTTTCTTGCTCAACACAGCAACATCGTCAATCGATGCGCCATCAACAACCGTCTTCGCCCACGCGTTAATTTTTTCCAACCTCAACTGAGTCAATCCAGATCTACGACGAGCGTTTTTCATGTGCTCGATAACGCGCTCGGCAACGCAGTTTATCATCGGTGATTCTTTCATCGCAGGTAGATTTTTCATGTCAGGATTATTATTTAGCCGATAAATTCCATAAACAACAGCGCTAGAAGGATACGCCCTGGCATAATAAGGACTATCGATTCCCAATAACAATCCCGGCTTCGAATTTTTATCAAGAACAACATTTTTCTTACCGCCACGCACGGGATCTCGTTTATCGCGAATAATCCAAGTGTCGTCAGGCATTTGTGCAATAAATTTTATCCCAAAGATAAATCGTTCTTCCTTGTGTTCGGATTTTATATGCTCGATTATCTTCTTGGCCCGCTCCAGATTCATCGTAGCATCAACAGAGTTAGTTTTCCATGTCGACCAAACATGAATCCCCCCATCATCAAGGAATTCTCTCTTGGCACGATCAACCTCAGGAATGATATATTCTGCCTCATCAAGATCAAAAATATCCATTATTATATTTTAGACAAATATTTAAATTATAATATGCAGTACAAATGGATACCAATCGGATCAACAAAATCATGCGACAAATCCTGCAGAGGCGATTATTGTGGCGCTCACATATATGCGATTCGACGAGGCAGTAAAGGACCACAGCGGTGCTTAGTTTGTCAAGTTGGCACTCGAGGAAAGACTCGATTGTGTTTATCCTGCGGAGGAAAGAATTATCGGGAATTGCTCAGATATTACAAAAAGAAATCTTCCTCGGTGATAACCTGCGAAGAGGATTATATTAATCGATTCAAGGCAAATTATGATTTAGACAGATAATTATTATATAATGGAAATGAAATCAACGATTCCTGCAATGAAAATCACACACGAGTTTAGATCTCATCCTACGATCAAGGGATACGAGTCATCATCAGATGGTATTGTCAGAAACATCAAAACAAAGAAAAATGTTGGTAATATTTGCAATTCTGGTTATTTGATATGTAACTTCAGTAATAGTGGGAGAAGAGGTATAAATTATCTTTCTCACAGATTTATATTCGAGTGTTTCCATGGACTCATCAAGAATAATTTGGTCATTGACCATATCGACGGAGATAAACTTAATAACAAATTATCTAACCTTCGAGCGATAACTCCGAGTGAAAATTGTATATATGGCAATACCGGCAAACATCCGAAATATGCCAAGGCCGTCAAATCGATAAATCAGGAAACGTGCAAGGAGATGATATTCGAATCAATGAGCGCCGCTGCAAAATATTATAATATTAATCCAGCATCGGTGCAACGAGTGGCAAAGGGAATAACTAGCGCAGCATTTTCCTACAAATTTGATGAGTGGATCGAATTTTCTTATATACCAATAATATTCGATTCGGAAAGCGACGAAGAATAATTGAATATTACAGATTATATAATGGACGAAGAAAATATAAATAACATCATCGAAGCCATCGATGACCTGAAGAAAAAAATAAATCTTCCATCAGAGTTGGACACGAGTAAAATCCGATCCGAATTCGAAACAATCATTCAAGGAAAACTCGAATACAAATACACGCTACCATCCGAATACAAATTAATAAAAAAGATCCAAATCGCGATGTATCAATCGCTTGCAACAGTCAGCGATGATCAAATTGAGGATTTTGTTAAATTATCTACGCTGGTAGAAAAAGCTAGATTGATTTTATCAGAAGCATACGAGTCAAAAAAAATTACAAGTTCACGCATCAGACAGTTGAAAAAGCTTGTCGATGAGAGCAAGGCCAAGGAAATATCTTCCTGAAGAAATTCCACAAAAAAAAACAAAAATTAAAAATTTTTACTAATTTTGAAAATTTCCCCGGTTTTTATTTATTTTTTTGGCCTGTTTTTCTCTGGAGGATGGATTTACGATTTCACCAGCAGATTGATACTAACAGTTTCCCCGCGTATATCAAGCAAATTTCCTTTCTGATCCGTTAGTTTGAAATTTATCTTCGACAATAATCGATTATGACATCGCAGATAAAACGGATTCACCGGCTCCTTTATTATCAAATAACCCGGAGAGGCGCTAGGTGAAAACGAATACAAGATAAAACCCTGCTGCGCTTGATTTGACTCTGACGAATCAACATTGTAACTGCCCTCGACAACATCCGCGTGAAGATAAATCGCGATAACTTCCGTTATATTAACGATACCTGGCGAGATATGCCGACCTTGCCCGGCGGGATCGTTATTGTGTTTGAGAATCGATTCTGATTGTATTTTTTTAGTCCACGCGGCATGTAACTTCGGAAATAAATCATCGATGGTATCAGTAACAGATTTTCTCATTTTATCAACATCATAATCGGGAAATTTGAAATTTGGTAGCGTTTCCTCGGTTAATCCAAATACTCTCATGAATTTTTGTTTTTCTCCTGAATTTCTGATCAACTCGAATTTACTAATAGGAAGAACATAATCGGCAATTGATATATCGTCGACTATCGCCTGAATAAACATACCATGATAATATTCAACATCATTCGCGAGTTGATTTAAAATCTTCACGCGTTTGATAATTTCGCTACATGAGCCTGATTTATTTAAGATGCATTCATGAAAGGATTCCCGCAATAAATTTAATTGTATTGTATGATCTTGAATAAATTCGTCGAGGGTTCTTCTTACCAAGATACCATCTATGGGGGCTATTATCCTGTAAATGTGGGTAGCGTCGAAGATTTTCACACCGGGGGGAATTTTAGGAAGAGGCAACCACGAGAGAATTCTTTCGTTAATAAAAGTAAAAGCGAATATTACCCAGTTAAATTTGTGGTTGTTTATGAGGTTGATGGCGCTATCAATCAGAGGCTTGTGTTTGATATCTCCATACCATCCTTCGTCGGTGGTAAAATCTTCTTTTTTTGGTTCCGGTAGTTCTGGAGGAGCTTCCTCGTACCAACCTGGAATAATAAAATCTGATTTTTTTGGTTTTGCTAGAGGTGCGACTTCAGGCCAACCTAATATGGTCCTAACTGATGATTGGTAAATATCTACCATGTACGGCGATTTCACTTCTATCATCGATGACAGTGTTGGTTCATGCGCAGATATCTTTATTCCCGGAGTAGCATCGCCGGTTATATTTGATATTCTGGTGGTAAATTCCTTATCCAGCTGATCAATTTCGTAACTGCCTGTTGGTATGCCAACGACGATCCAATCAGGCGTTCCATCGGGTTTGTGTTTGTTGGCAAAAACAAGCGAATTATTTGATAATAATCTGCCAAATGATTTCGATCTAACATTAGGCCAACTATTGTAGACACGCAATTGTGTTAACGCAATTTCTTTGACGCTAATTGGTGTTGAAAAATTAATGCTAAATTCTGGATTGGTTGAGCTTAACGATATTAGTGTTGTTGTCGGCGGTGTCGTGTTTGTCACGATCTGAGCTAGCTCGGACATTATTAATATTCATTTGTTCAATCTCCGAGTAAATACTGATCATTGCCGAAAATTCTGGATCGGAGATAACACCATCGTTGAGACTCTCGGAAAGCAGCGATGATAATTTCGAATACGCGTCGTTGACCTTGGATAATTTGTTTTTGTACAACGATAATTTCTCACTCGTGCACGAGGATATCTTTTTCGCTACGATATTGAGAACACCAGCGATTGTTGTTGTTGACGAGATTATTATCGTTGCTACGATCGGCGCTATCGTTGTTACCGCGGATAAAATTATTCCCGCACCAGCGACTACCGCGGATACTGCGTACACGGCGACGTCAATGATAACTAATCTACGCTGGTATTTTTTTATTTTTGTTTGATACTCGTCTAGGAGTTTTTTTAGCGAATCCTGCCATGATCGCGCCTGATTATAACGGTAATCCGATGCGGTCATTTATTAGTTATTTATCTAGTCAATTGATTGGGGATTCTCTATCTCGGCAACTTTAAATGGCTCGGGATCCTCTTCGGCAACGCTGACCGTCTTGGGAGGATTGGTCATGCCCCAACCAGATAAATATTCGAAAATTACAAAATAATACACTGGTCCCATGGTGGTTCTGTCTTGTGGTTCTAGTGTGAAATTTACGATGTTATTTTCATCTATGGAAATAACGAAAAATCCAGGATAGTATTCATAAATTTCATGATTATCGGCCGTCACGTTAAATTTTATTGACTTCGAAATAATATATACTCGATATACACCCTGAATTGGCGCGGTAAAGTTAAAAGAATCATTATCAGGTGTCCAGGTAATATTTTGTGTCCTCAGCATAAATGATACATTGCAGGAAAGATCTTTTGATTCTACCTGATCTGGTATCGAAATACGCATCAACGCAGGAATATCCAACGATGATATTTCTAAGTTGATTTCGTCAATTTTTGTAGTTGCGTCGAGAAGTTTCGCGTTGATATTTTGAATTTCTCCGTCGTACACTGATGTATCGACTTTTTTATTCGCTAATTCTCGTACCACGTTAATTTCCTCGGATATTTTAGTAACATCTTCGCTGATTTTTTTTTGTTTTCTCGTGGAGATCATCGTGTGATGTTTTATCGACTTTTTCGTTTACGATTTGGCGTACCGCGTTAATATCATCGTTAATTTTAGTAACATCTTCGTCGATTTTTCTTGTTTTCTCGCTGAGATCGTTATGTGATGTTCTATCGGTTTTTTGAAATATTAGTGCACGTGCCGATTCAATATCTTTGTTGATTTGGGCGATATCTTCGTTGATGGATTTTACTTTCTCGCTGAGATCGCTGTGTGATGTTCTATCGGCTTTTTGAAATATTAGTGCACGTGCCGCTTCAATATCTTTGTTGATTTGGGCGATATCTTCGTTTATTTTCTTTGTTTTCTCGGTAAGATCGTTATGTGATGTTCTATCGGCTTTTTGAAATATTAATGCACGTGCCGATTCAATCTCTCTGTTGATTTGGGCGATATCTTCGTTTATTTTCTTTGTTTTCTCGTTGAGGTCGTTATGTGTAGTTGAAGAGGTATCGATGAATTTTTTTATATCCTCGTCGAGTTTTTTACTGAGATTTTTTGATGTATCGTCTAGTTTTTTAAGATCGTTAGTTAGCTTGGTAAATCTTTTTGTCACTCGGTCCTGAAGATCGTCGTGTAATGCTTTATCGGCCTTTAGAAGCATCGCCGCTGATAGCTCCTTGTCGGATTTTTCTACATCCGCGATATTGGCCTTCAGGGGTAACTTCGCTATAATATCGGCGATATCAGCAATAGATTTTAATACCATCTCCGATTGACGAGTAAATTGACTAATATGATCGCGGTATTCGTCTCGCTTGATTATATCAGTTATTTTGACGTTGCTGGTTTGTAATCTTCCTTCGGTATTTTGAAAAACAGCAACTTCGCCAGGGTCCACCTCTGACAGCGATAGAAGATTGTTAATATCGCTCTTGGTTGCGAACTTTGATAGATCGACGTCAGTCACTTCTGCCTTTTCCTTCCTGTAGATAAATCTACCGTAAATATCAACCATGATATTTATCTACGGCGTATTCAAATACAATTTTGTGATACGGACCGGATGATTTTGAAATTGCATCGAGGACGTTAATTGATTCAGGGCCGCATATCGGTGGATCCGCTAATGTCTGCGTTGGAAGTGTCGAATACCAAACCGGAAGATTTAGTTTTGACACATAGCTGATAAATTCATTTGGCGGTGCTAATCCGTACGAATCAAAATAAACGACTTCGCGAGGATTAATTGCGTAGGCGACCCAGTGTGTGCCAGGGCCGGTATTTTTATCGAGATTTATTATTCCTGTCTCGGTAGGGTTTGGTTTTTCTGGTAGTTGATCTCGCATAAATACGCCTCTGAAAAATTTTATTTTTTTATTCTTTGCTTCGTTGATCAAATCTAAATTTGAGGCTGGTAGACTCGTCTTAGGCCGGATCCGTATGGGGGGCGTCTTAGATAAAGGCCTGATCCTTTTTGTTGTTTTTGCAACATTTTCGCGATTAGGGGAGAGAAGGCGGGAAATAATCCTCCCTTTTTTTTACTGTATCTCCCTCCCACCACTTTTTCTCCTAATTTGGAACCTATGCCCGAGAGCGCGCCTAATCCTAATGTCTTTCCAATAATCGGAAGGGCCATTTTTATCAGGGGAAGAAAAGGAAGAAATCCGCCTGTTTTGACCATGTCTCTGATGGCGCCTATAGAAAGGCTCACATGAACACCGGAATTTGCTGATTTGGCCTTGGTAAATCGCTCACGTTGACTTCTAGTTAGCGATAGTTTGTTAGGTCCACCGTGAATCTGATCGTTTTTCAGTGTTAATTTCATACCGCATCGCTTTGATATCTCTGTTTGGAGCTTTTTCATCTGACCCGGGGTCAGAGTTACACTGACGTGTTCGTATGGCATATTAATAATCGCTTAATCTAAATTTAGAATTTGTTACATTCTTTCGACAGGAGCATCGATGACTCTCATTCTACCGCTGATTCCCTCCAAGATCATTGTTCTATCGCTGAGAATTACCGCGATCACTTTGTGATTAAGTCCAGCTGTGTTAATTCTGGCTTTGAAATGGATATCAACGACGGATTGTTTTACCAGGTCGAGATGCTCCAGGGAAAAGTAATAGATAGGATAATGAGTATTAAAATCTAGCTGCGATATTTGCAATCCCGTATCGATATTTTGATCGCGACCCATGAAACTTAACAAGCGATGATACGCACGAGCCGTCGAATGATTTTGAAAATCAATTGATATTTCCTCCGATGGTTCTTGCTGGCCATTTACTCTCAGTGATACATTTGTCGCTCCAATGTGATCAAATATCATATGACTGTATAATTGATGATATCTATCAGTGCGCAAAAACGCGATAAAGATATGCCTGGGTGCGGAGGTACCTTGCTGCGATGCAATACGCCAGGTAAAATCACCATTAATATTGGTAATTGTGGAATCTGTTGTTGTTGTCAGCCATGACATGACAGATTTACCGCCTTGGTTCATAAATGACAATAATTTTTCTTCTTCGATTATTGACGGGGTTATCGCTGGCATCCACAAGGTAAATTTTAGTAATCTTACTATGCCGTTATTATTCGCGGCATCATTGGGACCTATCACGCCAGTAGTGTAATCGACGGCACCTTCTCGCCAGATAGCATCGTTGCTACTTTCCTTTCTGATAAATGTTACGGTGTGTTTTGCTCCGTAGATAATTTTCCTGAAATGTCTGCAAAATCCGAATATATGGGATAACGGGATAGCACAAGCGAATCTTCTGTTACCTGGTGATAGCATAGACTTTCGCGTGGCAAATCCGAGATTATAACCAGAATAAGGTTTAATGATCATATCTTCGATACCAGCGGGAGCAGCAGGATTGGCGCGATCGTTAGGTTGTCTGATGTCAAACGGCCTACTTTCGGGACGATTAGTATTATCCTTGGCAAACATCATACTAGGGCCAGCTGATCTAGTAAAATCATCCGAGTATCTAGCTAGGCCTATTATCGTTGTTGCTAAGTCAATATCATTAGTAATTGACTCAATCTCTCTTCCATCGATCATGTAAGTGGCGCTCTTGAATAATGCCATAATACCGTTATTGACGAATCCGACTCTAAAATCTGCCCCATAATTGGTACCATCCGCTTTAACAATTTCCCCGGTAACTTCGATATATGCCTCAGATGGAAGAAAATATCTTGTTGTATCGTGAACTTGAATTTCCAAGCGATTAGGTGTATTTGGTTCAACTGCATCGTACGAGAAATACTGGAAATCTCGCACGGATGTATCCCTACCTACAGGCTCGTCCATGTCGAACACTTCATTTGACACTTGTGCGAACATTTATTATTAAGAATATCATCTAAAACGAAGACCACTGCCTGAAATAAAACTTGTATTAGCAACTTCATTTGCGAGATTTGTCTTAGCAACTTCCTGCGCTATATTTGTCTTAGCAACTTCCTTTGCGAGATCATTTATTTTTTTATTTGCTGCGTCGTTTATGGCTTTACTGACTTCGGGTGGCATTTCTCTGGTGATGGGTAATTTGACGGGTTGTTTTTTGCGCACTAAATTTAATATTTTACTTTTGACAGCATTGAAACCCTTGCTGGCCAAATTACCGATACCAGAAATGGCAGTCTCGCCGATTTTTCCTATTGCTTTTGACGCGAATTGTTTGATCGTGGGTCCAATTTTAGGTATTACTCGCGTAACGAGACTTCCAATGATATCACCGAATCCATTGCCGTGGATATATTTGTACACGGGCAATCTAGAGTTTACTATGCGGACCTGTTTGGGTCTGCGCTGATGTTTGTGAACAATCATGTTATTTCAATTGTGTTGTTTTAATCGATGAGCTCATCGACGAGTTCCTTGTAAATGTGAGAATTAATGATGCCACCACGGAATAATCGCTGACAAATATCTGAGGCTTCGTTAATTACTTCGCGAGAGTTATTTCCGGCTCGTTTTCCTCCGATTAATACCTCGAGGCGAGATACATCGTTGACAACACTGTCAGGGCAAACGGTATATCCGCTTCCTGTTTTTGGTTTTGAAGGTGACGATGGCGTGTCCTCGAATACTTCTCCTGACGATGTCCCTGACGACGTTAGTGGCGAATATATTTCTGGTGGAGTTATGGGTAAACCAAGTGGCCAAGAAGCCTCACCTTTCGGAATATTCCATTTTCCTTTGGGTGAAAGTTCCTGTGGTTTCCAGTTTGTCGATGTTGGTTCTGGAGGTGGGGGGCGCCAAATGGGGCGCTCTGCAGGACTCCCCCTTGGATATATTGTAGGAGAAAGGGAGGGATGGTAAAGATCAAAAGAGGAGGAAGAAGAACTATCACTCTTAGATGACGAAATTGTCTTTTTCATACTCGTAAATCTATATTTAATAACATCTGATGAAAATTTTCCAAAATTTTCATCATTACATTTTACTGGTTTTCCTAAACCACCAAAATAAATTATCGCTAGCCAATCAATTTCTTCAATTTTATCGGCAATATCCTTATTCAAAAAAAATCTTTTATCTTCCAGAGAATTATCCGCAGCCATCTGAATTCTTGAATCATAGTTACTGAGTAAGTACAACAAATTCTTGTTCAAATAATTATCAGCGGATATATTAGGATCAATTGCAAACGAACCATTATCCGCAGATGGTTTATATTCGCTTGGTTGAGTTACTTGTTCTTGATCACTCTGATCTTTTTTCTTTTTTGATTTTCTCTCCCTTTTCTGAGGTGGAATTTTTTCTTTTGGTCTAGCTCCTAATTCCTGTGGTTGAATATCTTCTTCCTGTGGTTGAATATCTTCCTGTGGTTGAATATCTTCCTGTGGTATTACTTTTCTCCTTCGTGTTTTAGCTTTTTCTTCCTTCTCCTGTTGTTTTCTTTCCTTCGCTTGCTGTTTTATATCTTCCGCTAATTGCTTATTATAATTATATCTATCGTCTGCTGCTTCTAAAAATCTTCTAAAAAATGGATCCCTTTCACTCGCCTGTGTTTTTTCCGCATAAACTTTATATAACATACCATACCAACTATTACGGGTTTTATATTTTCCCTTTCCTATTTCAGTCAAATATTCATTTCGAACACTAAACATATCTTCCGCAAATTGACCAATTCGATCTATGGAATACAGTGTCGAGAGCGGTCGTGATATTATTTCCCATCCCTCATCGGTGAAATTTTCTCTTAAATTCTCGATATTAAACTTCCCTTTTTTTACTCCCGGTTTTCCTAATACGGTTTTTCCCTTACTACCTGTTTTATAAGCAATTGCAGGTTGTCGGCCTTGTGCTGCTGCTGCTATTGGTAATCGCTCGGGTAATGTTCGTGATTGTTCCTCAATACCTTTCAACATAGGAAAAATTCCCTTTTTCTTCGTATCTGGATCTTTTTCGTCGCCAAATACAACTTGCTCGATTGTTCCGGTAACTGGCTTCAACCATTTCGATGATTCCGCGGCAATTCCATGTTGTACATCTTCGTAACCACGAACATTTCTCTTAAATAATTGTTTTGTCGGGATAAGCTTCTTTAATGCCGCTAATTGCTCTCGCGCTAATCTGGCAGAATGAGGCTCTCCAACTGTACTAGCTTTCGGACTCATATTATTTTCAACTATATTGTTTTAATGCGAGGTAAAATTAGGATCAGCAGCCAAATCTTCGCAAACTTCATCGACGGAATAAATTTCTCCTACCCCCCCCCCCCTAAAATCGTTGTCCAAAATCAATGATTTTTGCACACAAAAAATTGCAGTCGGGAGTGAATTTACGCAAATTAATTCTCGCAGGAAGGCTTATTTTTGAAATCTGAGGCTTCTACGGAGAAAGTTCTCGTAGGAAGGCTTATTTTGGCGGAACCGTCTGGTCTGTAGAACTTCCCTGCTGCTAGAAGGAAGAAAGTGAGAAGGAAGAAGAAGAAAAGACTGTGACGGTGAAGAAATTCAAAAAACATAGACTAAACAAGGAGAAAGAAGAAGTCAATGAACTTTTAATTAAAGTGTTCTGTGGTGAATTGTGAATTGGATTGTAAAAAATGGAGAAAAGAATAAATTAATGATACAAGGTAAGTGTCTTTGAGTTTTGATTTTAAAATAAGAAGCTACACTCACGCACTCATACAAAGACACGTACTATAAGAGTAAAATGGTTGGGTTTTTTTTTGAGTTATTGGCAAATTGAAATTGTATTTCTTTTCGAGAAATGTGGGTGGCCCTGAAAAAGACCTTTTTATTTTGGTGTAGGGGTGAGTTTAAGCAATCAACTTTAACTGCCTTAAGCCTTTGCCACGGCCAAGGCCTACTTCTGGACTGCGTAACGTTGATGATGATGATTGGGTTGAAATCCCTAAGGGTGGTACGGTAGGCTTAGTCACAGGGTTGACGTGTTTAGCTCGGGAAGGTCGTATTTTCTTCGGTCGCAATAAAGAAGTCTGATACATTTGTTTCAGGCTTCTTAACTCCGCTAAAACGTCCAACAGTACCGTGACCGTTTGATTTTCACCCTCTTGTTTCTTTGCTGCTACTTCTTCTTGCTGTTGTTGCTGTTGTTTTTTCTTACCTCTTCTTCTTGCTGCTGTTGCTGTAGGAGAAAGCTTGTTCCGCTTCCTTTTGTCGTTGTATAAATTTCTCCAATTCTTCTTTCTGTCTCTGTCTAAAATTCTCCACTTGCGGTAATGAAGAAGGTAACGAAGGTTCCGGAACAAATTCTTGCGAGGTAAGAAAATTCACAAAATCCCAATTCACCTCTTCTGAAAGTAAGTCCGGGTTCCCTTGGGCAGTCTTCCCTGTTGGTGCACCTCAATGGATCGTTTTCTGAATTTCCGTCATGTTGAATCAATGTCGCATAGATTGACTGCACACAAGCGCTAGCGAATCTATATAGACCAACTGACGTCACAGACTACTCTCTTCGGATTGGATGCGGGCTGACTGGATTTTGTAACGCGTGTTTGGTTTGGTGAATGAACTCAATCCGTTTCAATCCTACCTCTACCTATAAATAAGCGCAGTTCAGTGCATTGATTCACCTGTTCTCGTCGCTTCAAGATGTGGACCGATGTGCAATCTTCTACGCTTGTGTCTTCCATGATATTCTGGACGGACATGCTCATGTATGTCCGATCCAAGTGGACCGTTGTCCACAGGACAAACACCAGTCTGTGGATACGTAGGATCCACGTAGAGAGACAAGGATGCCTCAAAAGAGTGCTGATTTACGGGCCAACAGTGAGACGCAGCCTAAGGACAAGAAGAAGACCAATGCGGTGCCCTTTATGTTAATGGATACATTAACATAAACCCAAAGGCCCTTTTCAGGGCCACGCATATTTCTCGAAAAGAGAATGACTTTTCAGTTGCCTACCCCTTTTTAAAAAAAAAAAATTTAAAAAAAAAAAAATCCCATGTTCAATTCCCCTTGTCCCTAGACAAGCCCAAACTCTATTCCTCATTTTAATTTCCCTTGTCCCTAGACAAGCCCAAACTCTAAGTTAAATTCCCATTGTCCCTAGAGTGGCCCAGGGTTTTTCTCCATGTTAAATTTCCATTGTCGCTAGAGTGGCCCGGGGGGGTCTGTAATGCTAATTCTCATTGTCGCTAGGGTGGCCCACTTTACTACTTACAATCGTCATAATGTGATCAATAATATTCCCTAAACAGTTCAAATAAGTCCATTGCAATATCAAATAGACAGAGAAGTATACTAAATATCCAAATAATTTTAACTTATCATCGTGTGATGAAGAGATCATTGCTGAAACAACTCTTGCCAAAAGTTGCAATATGCCCGAGATAAACAAGTGCCACGTGAATAATTACATTATGGAGAGATGATCTTTAATGCATGCTCATATTTAAAGTGTTAGAAATAAATTCCAGAAACTTACTTTTGGTATGGACTTGAAAAAGAAATTGATCGTTAGTACTAAAAGCGTTCTTAACATGAGTTCATTTCTGAAAGATCATGAGAGGGCACAGTGAGTAAATTTATGAGCTCTCGATACGCATATGATACATTTCCCAGAGCAGCAGGGAGGGCGAACAGACCTTGACAAAACGACGGCCCAAAAACAGTACCATAAAAACGCTACCCGGAGAAAGATTTTATTTATCGAATAGACGCTTCCCAAGATTAGTTACGCAGCTATTGATTCGCAATCTTTAATCAACACCTGTTCGAAGATCTAGTTGTGTACTAATTACGTTCATGACTTTTTTTCGTTTTTTTTGGTTATTATCGTCGACGGACCATACTGAGATGCCCTCCCTGCTGCTATCGTCTTTAAATGAATTTTATAGGATTATTCTGTCAGAATATTCTATCTAGACCGACTCGATATCTTGTTCTTGGGTCACATAAATTCACAGTGACGAACCCATACGGTGTGGACTGAGCTCGCCCAAAGAAATTTTTGAATTTATTTATATCCATGTCGCCGCTGCACCAAGTCTGATGAATATTTCTCAGCGTATGTGTATCAACACCGTTGAAGATCGCCAATATGTTACAATTATCTCTGATCACTTTAGGTATTTGAGTATATCTCTGAGTCACATAAACAACATCGGTGTTCTTATGTCGTCCACGAGAAAAGATTCTAGCGGGATTAGATTGTTTATCCAGCATGACGTCATCATAAACAACAAGATCATTTATTGAACCATCTAGAACATCTATTGATGGTGCTTCTTCTACATCGGTGATAAAATCAATTATATTCTCACTGTTATTCAACAACGCCGCATTTTCACTAAATTCCTTCAGTACCTGATAGCATCGTTGATCATCCACGGATGGGGCAAACAAATATAATTTGTCCCATTTCAACCATCTCATAATCAGATTCAACAATAACTGCGTTTTCCCTGATCCTGATGGTCCTATTATAATCATTCTAATCGAATTAGGTAACGCAGCGTGATGTTTCACAGAGGTGGATTTCTTTGTAGCCGAAAAATCAATTACATTCATGATATAATTATACTATGGATTTGTATTGTGTGCGATGTAGAAAACGAACTCCAACCGTGGATATAGTTGATATCGTCACAAAGAATAATAGATCAGCCGTTACTGGTAAATGAGAAATATGTAACACAAAGAAATTTAGATTCGTCTCATCTGGTGAAAGACCGACAAGAGTAAAAACGATAAAAAAAGAAGAAGAATCGGGGGTGACATTGCATCAGGATTATCATCGTTACCTGGATTCTTCTGGTCCAAGTATTCAGGAAAAAAACATTTACCCGGATACAATTACTGCGGACCAGGAACAAGACTCGACATCAGATTAAATGATCAAAATCAACCGAATCCCGGTGATGATCCTGTGAACGCGATTGATCAAGCATGTTATATTCATGATCTCGCATATCGAAGTAAGGATCTGCAACAACGACATCTAGTTGATGTAAACTTAATTCATGCGATAGATTCAATAAAAGATAAGACCCTCAAAGAAAGATTAGCTGGTTGGGCGATAAAAGCTGCAATGAAAAGTAAATTAGTTTTTGGTGCTGGTTAGTATTATATGGAAGATATTTATTATTCTCCTGTTGGATTTTGGCGAGGTAAATCAGCAATTAAGAAACTAGCGAAGGCTGCTAAAGTAAAACCATCAGTAGCTGCTGCGTGGTTATCTAAACAAGCTATATGGCAAATATCTACCGCCGCCCAAACGAATCGAATACGCTCACTTTGATGTTAGTATTCCAAACGAAGTTCATCAGGCTGATATAATGTTTCTACCGCACGATACCGTTAACGATAAAACATACAAATATGTACTAACCATTGTAGATATCGCTAGCAGATACAAAGAAGCTGAACCATTATCAACGAAAACAGCGACTGAGGTAGCCAGCGCATTCGAAAAAATATATCAACGAAGTCCACTAACGTGGCCAAGGCTGCTACAGGTTGATCCCGGACGAGAATTCCTTGGTGCGGTTACTCAGCTGATGAACAAGAAAAATGTAGCGATACGACGAGGAAAAGTAAACATTCACAACGATCAGGCTATTGCTGAACGATTCAACAAAACACTAGCTGAAAAATTATTTGGATATCAATACGCGAGAGAATTCATTCAGGATAAACGATCTAGCGACTGGGTCATTAGGCTACCTAGTGTTATCTCAGCGATAAATAACGAAATAACAAGAACAATAAAGATGAAACCAGCAGTAGCTATACAAAAAAAAAAAAAAAAATTCATACCGATAATCAGGAAAGATTTTTCAATTCGACCGGTACTAGGTGATGTCTTAGTCAGGTATTTATATAAACACGGCGAGGCTGAGGGTGGTAGAAAAAGAGCAACAGATCCTACTTGGAGTGTAACAACACAAAATAGCATCTGTGACAAGATCATCAGGTAGACCAGCAATATATAAACTAGACGTCTTCGCCTCTCAGTGAGGCTTCACACGAGAAGAATTACAAGTAATTCCTAATGATACTCAATTACCACCTCAGTCACTTAAATAATCCACGCCGCGTCTATTGCATTCTAAACAAACTAGATTTACATTTTTTCTGTTATGCCCTAAATTGTTGTTTATTATATCCACGGTAAATTGTCTTGAATCATTCCTTTGATATGTCCAGGTCATAATACAATTACAACCGCCACAATGATTATTTTGTTTTTCTTTCAGCGATAAAATGAATTCCACATCCAGATCGAATTCGTGATTATTCTTCTTATCGGTTTGTTTATGACCGAATAATTTCTTTTTAATCACGTATTCGCTCGTTCGTCATTAATAATCGATCCATCTAAGACTATTCTGCCCAGCTGAGATATTTTTCTCACTCAAGATACAGCTAAATATATCAAATTGGACCACTCCACGTTATTGTCCACAATCCAAACACGAGTATCAGTCATAGTTAATCCCTGCGAAGAATGTATCGTCATGGCATATCCTAGCGTCCACAGCGATTTTTCTGCATTTATCATATCATTAACGAAATTAATATCAACAACGACAATATCATTTAACACTAAATTCTTTTTACTTTGTCCTGGTATATCAACATCAATATTTTGTAATCTTGTATCTATTGGTCTATAGCATAGCGGAACAGGCATCAAAGGGAATTTTTCTTGATGTATCTTGAATAGTTTCTGCTGAAGAACATCTCTGATTATCTTTCTACTGGCGACTATCAAATCACTCGGCGTCCATCGTGATAAGAAATCTTTCATTGATGTTTCTTGAATTACTTCTCTCATTACGTCACATTGAATTTTATTTGATTTTAATCGAATTAATTTCTTAAATTCACTTAATCTACCATCGAGAGATCTGTAATCGGTATCAACTTCCTCGTAATAATCAACAAAATCTTTTAGCCACTCATGAGGTGATTCTCCATCAATAGGATTAGGTTGACCGTGATCTCCGCACATAATCACTGCGGTATTTTTCGTCGATAACCACTCTAAAAACATTTTTAATGTACCGGCGAATACCGTGGAAATTTCATCCCATATGACTTTTTTATTCATGTATTTTTCTCCCATCCTGGACGGATTCCACGTGCCGCCGTTATACTTGAAATAACTATGATATGTACACGAATTTACTCCTCGCTGTTTCATTTCCCGCGCTAATCTGTGTGTTGGTGTCAACACGATCATATCGGAATTCTTAAATAATTCAATCGTTCTTGTTGTTTTACCCGATCCAACGGGTCCATTTATGTATATAATTTTATGTCTCGCAGCGGGATCATACACAGATGGTGCCATAGAAGTTTCTGATACACTATCTGAGTGATATTTGTCTTCATCAGATACATCAGCGTCTTCACAATACCATAAAATATGCTCGTCCTTCACTCGCCATGTACCCCATGATCCATCTTCGATTAGTTTTTCTAATTCTGGTAGGTATTTTTTATCAATATAGAATGAATCAGTAGCTACTCTAAGCGCGGCATCGGGAAATTTATTGATCATCGATAATAAATTTATACTCGCATACGCCAACATCGACGATCTTAAATGGACGTACTGCGGATATTCTCCATCAAGATAATTAACCACGGTACCTAATTTAGTTCCATCAGCGATATAAACATCCTCTCGTGTACAAAATATTCCTCTATCAACGGTATCGGCAATTATAAAATCTAATTCAGCCTCGTCCATGATTAATCTGCAATTACGTCGTTGATGATCGTATGCGCCACCCTGAGTGAATTTCCCAATAATTTTTCTACCTAAATCCTTTGCGTCATCATGTTCGGTGGGTAGCCAAACATCAAATTGTTTCCGATACGAAATAATCGCCTCACTAACTATCAACGACGTCAGCATAGCAGAATCTAGCATATATCTCAATAATAATATCGGGGTCCACTTCCGTTCTGATAAATGTCGTCCAAACCAAATATAAGATATTTTATGTAATCGCGCGGCTAATTCGAACGATGTGACCTTAGCGAATCCTGCCAGGGGAAAATCAGGTAGCGGACCATTAATCGATACTCGAGTCATTTCATCACAAGGATGACCAAATTGAGTGAAATATTCGTTACATCGCCCCATTCCAAGAAAACTACCGGGATAGCGCGCTATCATGTCAAACGAAATCATATCGATGAAATTATAATCGGTATTCCATAACCCACCATGACCATACTCAACGCAGCTATTTTGAATATCTTCGAGGAATTCTTTTCTAGTTGGCTTCCATAAATTTTTCTCTCGTGCTGCATGAGCAACAACAGACGGAACTGTAAAGCAGTTAACAAGTAATTCCTCATTTACTGAATATTTTTTCGCTATTTCGGCCATAGACTCATGTAATTTTTCACTTCGATACATATCACCGTTGGGTCTGACAAACTGATCGTATCGATCATCACTGGAAAATAACCAAACAGATACAGGATCTGATTTGCTTATCTCGTGAATAGCATCAAACATATTTCCATCAGAATTTTCTGATACAGAATAAAATTTAATGTTACGTTGTCGAGGAAAAACTGTTACTGCGCTACTCCACGCATGTGAATTATGATCAATTATTTCGATAGGAACACCCTTGGACTTGTACGCGGACGAGTATAATATTTCATCTGATATCGTTTTCACCGTGATAGGAAATTTTAATTTCGCTGATAACGCAGCAACGTCATTTATTGATGCACCATCAGCAACAGATTCCGCCCAATTATTTATTTTTTCTTTTCTTAGATCGGTTAATCCATTACCACGTTTTACATTAGCGAAGTGTTCTATAACACGCTCGGCTACACAATTAATCTTTACTGACATTTTCATCTTGGCAAGATTCTCAACAGCGGCTTTATTTAGCTTATAAATACCATAAACAACAGCCTTCACAGGATATGCTCGTACGTAATACGGTTTATCTATTCCCGTAAGTAATCCTGGTTTAGAATTATTGCTAACCGTGACTGACTTTCTTCCGTCAATCACAGGATCACGCTTATCACGAGTAATCCAAATATCATTTTCGTTATTCACGATGAATTTTATTTTAAATATGTATTTATCGCTGAATAAATTAATTATTTTTTTAGCTCGTGTATCGTTCATCGTGTTATCGATATCAGCTGCTTTCCACGTCGACCATACATGAGCTGCACCATCATCGTAAAATTCTTTTTTAGCCTGGTCCAGTTCAGGGATAACGTACTCTATTTCATCTAGATCGAATATCATTTTGTTATATTTTAGACAAATATCTAAATAATAATAATGATGAATAATCGCAAATGGCTCATGGTTGGTTCACTTATTTGCTGCGATAGATCGTGTAGAAAAGAATATTGTGGAATACATTTAGCTTACATAAAACGCGGTGGGGTTGGTCCTGCAAGATGCATCAGATGCAACATTGGAATTCGGGGAAAAACTAGAATTTGTTCGGAATGTGGTGAAAAAAATGCAGAGAACTAAAAAGACACTACGACAAAAAATCACCAAATAGCAATATCGCTATCAAGCGTGAAGAGGATTATTTAAGTAGGTTCTCAGACAAATTATCTATTAGACAAATAGATACTATATAATGACCGATATATTTGTGAAGCATCCGATTATCGATAACTACGAAGCATCTGCTAATGGTACAGTTAGACACGTTAAAACGAAAAAAAAAAAAAACAGTCGGTACAATCGATAAATTTGGTTATCGTCGTTTTACCATCGGCAGCGGTAGAAATAAAATAAATTATCTCAGTCGTAGATTCGTGTTCGAGTGTTTTCATGGACCAATCGCTCGCGGTCTGGTAATTGATCATATTGATGGTGATCCAAGTAATAATAATTTGTCTAATCTTCAGGCTATAACACAAAGTGAAAATACCACGAAGGGAAATACTAGTTGTGAAAGAAAAATTTCCAAGGCAGTAAAATCATTAAATGTGGAAAATAACGAGGAGATATATTTTCAATCCATGCACTTGGCTGCGAAAAACTTTGGTATTAACGCCAATTCGGTACGAAATGTTGAGGAGGGGATAACAAAATCAAAATTTTCTTACAAATCCGGCAGCTGGATCAAATTTAGTTACTTCCCACTCATATTAGATAAATAATGTATTTATGAATATGGATCAAGAAAATATTAATGAGATAATAAAATCGATTGAGGCGTTAAAAATAAAAAAAAATACAATTATCGGACGATTTGGATTCTGATAGAATTATTGCTGATTTTGATACAATATTACAAAACAAACACGAGGGTAGATATACACTATCGTCCGAGTATCGACTCATCAAAAAAAAACACAATCAGCGATGTATAAATCACTCATCAACATTGATGGGGCTAACTTGGCAGATTTTGCTCCGTTAGCGCGTGTTGTTGAGCGGATTCGATCATCGCTATCTGATGAATACGAGTAAAAAAAAAAATGATAGATACGCGAGCGAGGCAATTGTGAAGACTGATAGATAGTAATCACGAGACGCCGATTCTCGATAAAGTAATTCCGGATAAACCGATTCGTGATAAGATTCCGGATGAACCGATTCGTGATAAAGTGATTTCGGATGAAGTGACTAGCATTGATCATGATGATTATTCTGAACGAGGATTTCTATCAAATTATATATATTACAGATGAGAAATTATTTTTTATGTAGAATATTTTATTTTCTGTATATATTTTTTTCTGTTATTTTCAGCGAAATTTTGACTGTTTTGGGTGAAAAATCGACCATTTTGGGTGTTTTTTGACTGTTTTGGCCAATTTCACTCATCAGTTTGGTTGGGTAAGATGCCCAATTCTCTAAGTGGTTTCAATTAGAGATGATACAAGAGTCAATAAAATCCATTGATTTTCGATTATTTTGTTTGTTTTCTGTTTGTTTTTTGAGTTAATTTTGTTTGTTTTGGTCGATTTTGGTTGATTTTGGTCGATTGTATTGACTCTTGTATCATCTCTAATTGAAACCATTTAGAGAATCGACTGGATTGGGGTAACTCATCCAGGGTAAAATAATCAAAAAAAACCGACCAAAACAGTCAAAAAAAACGACCAAAACAGTCAAATTTCACTGAAAAAAATAAAAATCTACAGATGAAAATAAATATCTATAGATGAAAAATATCTACATACGAAAAATATTTTTTATTTTTTATGATTTTATTAGTAAATTTACTTAACGTTTCTCTGCGCGTATCTAATAAATGACCCGATTGATCAGTCAGAGAGAAATTTACGCGTACAATCGATTATGACATTTAAGATATACAGGATTGATTGGTTCTTGTACTAGCTAGAATCCAGGTGGATCTTTAGGTGAAAATGAATATAAAACGAATCCCTGTTTCGCCTGATCAGATACAGATGCATCAGCGATGTAGCTATTCTCGACGCTTTCACAGTTGAGATTGACCGCGATGGTTGTGGTTATATTGACCTCCGGTGAGAGATGCCTGCCGGTGCCATCCTCGGCATTGTCGCGTCTGAGAATGGCCGGTGGTGGTAGTTTTATTCTCCATGCGGCGTGTAATTGGGAAAAATTTTCATCAATGATATCATTGAGGGATTTTCTTAATTCATCTACGTTGTATCCTGGAAATTTGTGATTTGGTATATCGGCCTCGTATATTCGATATATCTGCATGAATTCTTCTTTATTGCCTGTTTTATCGTCGATTATTGCCTGAATCAATCGTGAGTGGATATATTCTGCATCCGATATTAAATTATTGATTACTTCGACAAATTTAATAATTGCATCACATGAGCTTGATATATCAGAGATACATTCATGAAAAAGTCTTTTTATATCGACTAAAAGAATTTTACCATATTTAACTATTTCATTAAAACTAGTTGTGTAATCATCAAGTTCAATATTTAAAGTTTCGACCATCGGTATACCCTTGGCATGATAGAATCAGTCTCTCATCACAAAAATGAACATCATATCATCCCTTTTTCTGAATAAAAATCCACTTCTCAATGTTTCTTTCCTGAGACTGACCGCTGGATCCGAGTAAGCACCATGACGATCTTTCCTGTCTGTGGTAAAGTCAGATTTCTTTGGTTCTGGTGGTATCGGTGGCGTCGGTGGTTTGATCTCGGGCCAACCTAATACGGTTCTTATTGAGCTAGCGTAAATATCTACCTGATAATTCGAGTTGATTTCGATAATTGATTTTGATGTTGGTTAGTGCACGATTATTTTTATTCCAGGATCTGATCCTGTTATATTCTTTATTCTATGCACGAGCTCATCATTGATCTGATCGATCTGGTACCTACCCGATGATAATCCAACCACGGTCCAATCAGGAGTGCCATCGTCTTTGTTTTTATAAGCGAAAACGAAGGAATTATTTGAATGCAATCCACCAAATGATTTTGATCTAATATTTGGCCAGCTATAATAAACACGTAACTGAGATAATGCTATCTCGTGGATGGAGATAGGAGTGGGAAAAACGACGTTAAATTCGGGCTTGGTTGAACTAGCCGATATCATCGTTGTTCTTGTCACCGTTGTGTTCGTCGCGATCTGCTGCAACAGCTCTGTCATTATTTATATTAATATCTTTAATCGTTTGATTGTAAATCTTAGATATCAATGCGAATTCCACGTCGGAAATAGCGCCGTCATTGAGACTCTTTGACAGCAACAAGGATAATTTAGAATAAGCTGTTGTTGCTATATTTAGTTTGTCTTTGTACGAGATTAATTTTGTGTTAGTGCACGAAGATATTTTTTTCGTTATAATACCGAATACACCAGCGAGCGCGGTTGTTGTTGAAACAATTATCGTGATGACAACCGGCGCTGTCATAGTTAACGCGGATAATATTATTCCGGTGCCGGTTATCGCCGCAGAGACAGAATAAACAACAACATCAATTATGACTAATCTGCGTTGGTATTTCTTTATTTTTATCTGATAGACGTCGATGATACTCTTCAGCGACATCTGCCATGCACGAGCTTGATTGTATCTATACTCCATATATCTATCATTGAAAACTAAATGAAGGAGGAATCTCAGCGAGGAACTCTATTATCCACCATATGGGCATCTCTGCCGGTAGTGGTTTGTTAACGTCGGCGATCTCAAATTTAATTATCTCTTCGATATCTTTATCGAATAAAATATTTAACGTACCGATGAATCTATCTGCGTGATGTCGCCATTTATATTTTTCACAGACGATTCTAAATCTATCCGAGGAAAAATAATTTATTCTATACGCGCCAGTGACAGGTGTTGTGTATTTGATTGTATTTGATGTGCTTGTCCATTTTAGTACTCCTGATGCAATGGTAGGAGTTAGATTGATAAATAAATCTTTCATTGCCGGTGGAATGTTGTTAAAATCAATTTTACCATCGACGGATGTATTGATCACGGCGAGTTTTTTATTTATTTTATCAATATCATCCACGCTGGCCCTTTGAATTATCTGAGCAGATATAATCTAGATATATCCGCGATTTCTCTCAGCGGCGTTTGTATTTTTTCTGATATCTTCTTTGATGTTATTAAAATCGACAAGTGAATGTTGTATTCGTCTCGTTTGATTATATCGCCTATCTTTACGTTGCTGGTCTTTATTTTTCCATAATCATCTTGAAAAATAGCGACCTCACCAGAATAAGCTTCCGCCAGTGATAGAATATTGTTAACGTCATCCTTTGTTGCGTATTTCGATAAATCGCCCACATCAAATTTTTCTCGCTCTAGTATCTTTCTTATTGTTCTCGCTAGCAAAGATCTACCATAAATATCGACCATTATATTGTTGTCGTTGGTTTAATTTACTTGATGTATATTCATGAACATCCTTATGATATGTTTTTTTTTTATTTGGATATCGCCGATAAAATATTTATTGCTTCGTCGCCGTATATCGGAGGATCGTCTAGTGTTTGTATCGGTAACGTAGAATACCACGCTGGAATATTTATTTGATTTACGTATTTCAAGAATTCTGCGGGCGGGGCTAATCCGTATGAATCAGAGTAAACAGCCTCGCGCGGATTAATGGCGTACGCCACCCAATGAGTACCCGGTCCGGCGTTGTTATCGAGATTTATAATTCCTGTCTCGTGCTTATTCGGACGGGGAGGTAATTGATCTCGCATAAACACACCCCTGAAGAATTTTATTTTTTGTTTTTTTGCAGTATTAATTAGATCATAATTCGACATCGGTGTTATCTTCTCCACGTCGCGGGTGTCCCTGGTAGAATTGGCCCCCGCCCGTAATACCATGGAGGAGTCCCCGGCAATCGGAGTCCTCGTCCTTTTTTTTTTTCTGTATCTTCCACCGGCGACTTTTTTCGCCACCCATTCAGCTCCTTTCTTAGCGGCAAAACCAGCAGCACCTAATCCAACAGCCTTTGCTATAGCTGGAGCAGCAGCAGCGAGTAATCCTGGTTTTGCGGCTATCAGCGTGAAAAATCCACCTACCTTGACCATATCCTTTAACGCAGCCGGAGATAGCGTAACCTGCGTTCCGGTATTGGATAATTTAGCTTTATGAAAATGTTGTTGTTGTCTTTTTGTCAAAGATAATTTACTTGGACCACCCAGAATCTGATCGTGTTTTAACGTTAATTTCGTTCCGCATTTTTTCGCTAACTCTGATTGGAGTTTTTTCATCTGACTCTGAGTCAAAGTCACACTGACGTGATCGTATGGCATTTATAAAATTTAGATTGAATCTAAATCACATTTTTTCTACAGGGGCGTCGAAGATTCTCATTCTGCCTTCAATACCCTCGAGAATCATTGTTCTATCGCTGAGTATGACAGCAACGGCTCTGTATTGAGTAACATCATTGGGAGCAGCTAGACTGAGTGGACCGACTCTGGCTTTGAAATGAATATCAACGACAGATTGTTTTATCAAATCCATGTGCTCCAATGAAAAATAATAGATCGGATAATATTTTTGAAAATCTAACTGAGATATTTGTAATCCAGTATCAATATTTTGATCTCGGCCCATGTAGCTCCAGAGGCGATGATAACCACGTGCAACTGATCCTTCTCCGTAATTTAACTGAATCTCTTCAATTGGCTCTTGATGTCCATTTATCCTTAGTGATACATCGCTGGTATTGAAATGATCAAAGATCATATGAGTTCGAGTTTGATCACCCACTCGACCAGCTTGCTGAAGAGCAATAAAGATATGTCTTGGTGCAGATACACCCTGCTGAGATGATATGTGCCAAGTAAAATTACCTTTGATGTTATTATGGATACTATCTGTGTACGTCGTCAGCCACGACATGACAAATTTACCACCTTGATTCATAAACGATAACAAATTTCTCTCCTCGTCTATCGATGGTGTAATCGAAGGCATCCACAGTGTTAGTTTTTCTAATACAACCTTGCCGTTGTCGGGTTCAGTCCTCCAGATAGCGTCGTTGCTGTCGCCTTTTCGATGAAAAACAACCGCGTGCTTAGCTCCGAATATAACCTTTCTAAAATCTCTACAAAAACCAAATATATGGGACAGCAGGATAGCACATGAATTTTTTTTTAGTATTACTCTTCAACATAGCTGCACGAGCGGTAAATCCAAGATTATAATCTGGATTGGAGCTCATGACAACCGGTTCAACATCAGCATCATCATCAGCAGCAGAATGTTTCTTTGGTCGCCTCCTGCCAAATGGATCAACATTAGCGGCATCTGAATTATCTTTGGTAAACATCATACTAGGACCAGCCGATCTAGTGAAATCATCTGAGTATCTCGCTAACCCTATGATCGTGGTTGCCACATCAACGTTGTCGTTGATTGATTCGATTTCTCTGTCATCGATCATGTATGCAGCGCTCTTGAATAGCGCCATAATACCGTTGTTGACCAATCCAACATTGACATCATCAGCGTAATTGGTGTTATCATTTTTCACAATCCTACCAATGACCTCGATAAATGCCTCACATGGGAGAAAATATCTTGTTGTATCTTGTACTTGTATTTCTATTCTTCTAGGGCTATTTGGTGTTATCGCGTCATACGAATAATATTGATAATCTCGCACTGAGTCGTCTCTCTCTATTGGTTCATCCAATTTGAATGCTTCATTAGATGCGCGCGAGAACATGCTTTTATAAAATATCTTTATCGTCTAAAACGAAGACGTCCTCCAAATGCACTTGTACTAAATTGTTGTGGTTGTTCTAACACCAACGATGCTAGTTTTTTATTAGCCGCGTCGTTTATAACCTTGCTGAAGTCGCCAGGCATCTCAGCCGTGATGGGTAATCTGTCTTTGGGTTTCGGTTTTCCTTTTACCAGTCGTAATATTCTATCTTTAATGGCGTCGTATGCTTTACGAGCAACATCACCAACGGTACCTATGACTTTATCGCGAACAACTCCTATTGCTTTCGATGATAATTGCTTGGCTAACGGACCGACCTTAGGAGCTACTCGAGTGAAAAATTTAATTATTGAATCACCTATCCCCGATCCGTACTTGAGTTTGTACACGGGTAATCTCGAATTCATAATACGAGCCTGTATAGCTCTCTGATGACTTTTATGAACGATCATCTTTATTTTATAATATAATTATTTAATCACTATGATAATCATCTACGAGTTCATCGATGAGATCGCGATAGATAGATACATCAATGATTTTTCCCTGAATTAATCTTCTGCAAATATCTGCTGCTTCGTTTATTATTTCACGTGAATTATTTCTAGCTCGTTTTCCGCCAACAAGAACCTCTAGTCGAGATACATCATTGACGACGCTATCGGGACAGATGGTATATCCTTTACCTGTCTTCGGAGCACCGATAAGTGATTGAAGTACATCAGTTTCTTCGGGTACATCCTGGAATTCCTCCTCTGGTGATTGTGGCCGTTCAGGTTGCACCGATGGAGGTTGTCTGTATCTATATATATATTCTCTAAATTTGATATAATCTTCGTTGGATAGATCGATTTTGGCATCTTTTCCGGCTAAAAATACAGCATGAATCCAATCAAGGTCTGTTCGCCCTCCCTGCTACTTTCCCAGTCTATATATAAACAACTACAATTATTTTTCTGTGTCAGAGTTGCCAAATATGGTGGTCGCTGGTCCAAAACTCTAATCGGCACTCCAATTTGTTACACACATGTTTATGTTCTAATTAGTTTAGTTCGTTCATCCTAATTCGCTTAATATTTTATTTGTGTTGCTCTTTTTTTCAATTAAGCTAATTTTTTTATGACTCTCTTCATGATAACATAATCATTTCTTTTAATCAACTTGAGCAATGTTTCAATTCGTTTGTAATCATGCAGATAGTTTATGTTCAATTGAAGACCAAATCCACTGAAGGTAAATCTTTTTCACTGATATGAAAAACAGCTCAGATAACAGGATTAATTTCATACGGTAAAATAAGTAGAAAGTAAACATAAACAGTTTAATCCCCTCCAAGCACGTACTATGATATTTCTCTGTAACTTTAAGTATTGTCATTTTAATTGGAAAGAAAGATAGAAGGAAAGAAATAGAGAATTAATTGAATTGGCTCGAATTGAATTTGGTTGATTGAGTGAATGTATGAATAAACGAATAAATGTTGCATGACGTCTTGTCAAGATGATATAACATTCAGGGACAGACCAGCTTCTAATTAAGTGGAACGACCAGTGATTTATTTTTCTTCAGACACAGACATGCCAGTGATCGACCCCATACACATTACCATAAGTCTCTAATCCGGTGGTGGCGATGGTGTTGCACTCCCTGTATACACCAGGGACCATTTGATATGAGGGATGTGCTGTTTCATGTTGATACTTCATAGTGGGGTTAGACTCCTTGTTGACGTTGGCTTGTGCCTTGGTAACGCATTAAAGTCTCGGCTATCGATATGCCTCCATCTGTGATCTGGAGCGCTTTGTGTTGCCACTGGATTACAGAGAAGAGGTGGTCGACACTGGAATGCCGCATTATTTACACTGTCGCAGCTACAAAACGAAAGCGCAAAAACAGGATACGTCGAAGCGTCTCAACTGATTCGCGTGAGTCCTAACAAAACTAGAGCATCATTTTATTGTTTTAGAACCATATTTTGTCATGTTAACGCTTTTGTTTTCTTTTCACTCTTCTTTGTGAAACCTTGCTTCAGTGCGCATGTCACTTTGTTGCGAAGTTGCCAATGTGTACAGGCACAAGTAATCCGGTATGAAATAAATTCTTTTTTGTATATTTTGCATATAGAAAGTGCATCAAGTTTTTTCTTTGAAAAGATGATGAAGTTATTTATTTGTCTAACTTACTAAACTCTGTTTCCATCTTTACCACGGGAAAAAGTAGAGTACGCATGCTCCAGTAAATCGAATTGCAATGGGAATTCAAAATTACTGCTGCTATTACGCATTCTGATCAGACAATGACAACCAGTTCCTCTAACAGTACCGCAGAGTGACAAAGAGACGAAGCAGCAACGTGACAAACCCCAAAAATTCCATGCACAAACTCGACAATATAGGGCGACGAATGCACAAAATAACAATGCTACTGTGTCGCCATAGTTAAGGTCTCAAATTATGTGAAAGCATTATCAATATCTAAAGAAATTAAATTACGCCGCAATAGCTGTATCTCTCTGCATTAAGTGGTAGAAAACAAGCTTTCGATGACTATTCAATGCTAATGTGTTATACAAAATGTATCTGTTATAACATTGTGAGGTAACGATGGCATCCTTTGTGTTGTTTAGTGACTCGTTTGTTGAGTGAAACAAAAGTACGAACAAATGCTTTTGTTGTACATTGCATCATGTTGCATATATTTTATTTGATTTATATTTGATTCAATTTGTGTTTGATTTGATTTGATTGTTTGTGGGTTTTCGAATATTTTTATTTTCTTTACATGTCAATGTAATTTAATTTTGTTTACTAGGAATTTGATATTTTCCAGAAAATTCAGTTTGACCTGAATCTTTCCATAAAAGCATAATAATAGAAACTCTGTTTCTTTTTTTGACTTAGTTCCTGGCCTTGATTGAGGGTCAAGTCAAAAACTTTATTCTTGGAGTAAAATGATTGGTTCTTATCAAGGACATTCATGACACACGTGTTTTTATATGTAAACATGATCACTTGATCATCTATTTCGCAAAGTCTGCATGTCCAAAATTGCGAAATACTTAGTATTAATAATGATTTTTATAAAGAGATCTCAGAGTTTTGGGGCTTTTAAACACTTTATATCAAATTGTTTTCTTCTGTTGTGACAAGTTTATAGTTCTTGAGTTTTATTTTAATTTTTCAGATTCTAATAGGTTATTTATTTTCTCTGAAAATATTTTGTGCTCATACATAATTCTTAAACAAAGACATTTCTTTAAAATATCTTCAGCTTTCTAAAACCGGATGATTATTTATTGTGTTTGTACAAGGAGCTGTAGACTTCAACACATGCAGGTCACATCATACGTCATCGCCTTCCATCTTGGATTCATCAGACTTTAAATCATTAGAACGTTTCCTTATTTTGACTAAAATGTTATTCGTGCATTGTTCTTGGATTATTTGTGGATTTGATTCTGGAAAAAAGTAAGTTATTGTGTAACTTGCCTCTGACTTCATGGTAAACAGGAACAAAATACACTGTGTGTGTGTGGTTTTTTTTTCTCTTTAGATTATATTTATTATCCCTAGATTATCTGATAACCAGAAATGTTTGATTGTAAGGTGACCTTAAGATGGTTGCTGGTCAACTTATTACGGGGTTAATAAAAAAAAAATCTTATTAGAGAAACAAAGAAGTAGGTACATGTAAGAGTCATTTTCGGCCCATACTCAGATCCAGATGAAACTAATTAGACTCAGTATGGAACTCTCACTTCCTTAACTATTTTTCTGAAATTTATCCAGGATTTGGTTTTATTAAAGATAATTAACAATTAAAAAAAACAAGTTATTGTGTTTATTTTTACAGTATTTTCCCTAGGAAATACATTTTTTGTTATATTTTTCAAAGCTAGTTGTTTTCACTCTTTCTTGTGTTATCGTTCACTCTAGCCAAATTACGTAACGTAAGAAATATCATAATAAAGTCTAGTAGCATTGAACCCGATTCAGTTTGAGAGATGCATGACAAAAAAACCACATTCTTTCGTGCAGTGTGTGTGAGCACGTATTCCTGTGCGCACTTATTCACTAATTGATCTTACAGGGTAAGCCGTTTAAATCGTGAGGCACTTATCAACGACGTCAATTGTTAATAAAATGGTGTTATGTTCAAAGGTAGAAAAAAACAGTTGCATGTAAATTATGTACACAAACTACAAGGAATATTTAATAGATGCATGCAAAGTTGAAAAGTCAGCTTGAAATTTATTTTCTTTGGCCCATCCTAATCCATCTTTCTATATCTCTCCCAAATAGCTTCCTCTGTCGTTATTCATATGTATGTCATTCTTTCTGTCATCAAAATATTTTGTTTTCCTGTAATTCGATCATAGATAATTATTCGATCATATATCCATTACTGTGAAATCTATCGAAGCCTCGATGCAAATCAGTCTATATTGTGCAAATAATATCGATGCCTGCAGCTCTGTTATGAAAGCCTGGTTCAGACATACACTTATTCTTATTAGTGAACCTATATTAGAAGTACTCATTCCATAGATTAACATCAGTCTTAGTGAAGTCAATTTAAGCTGTGTTTCAGTAAATTTGTGATGCGATTTATTTAGCTTTTCACCTTGGAGGACAAAGTTCTTATTGAATATTTTAGGACTAAAGATCTATTTTAGAATTCATTTAGCGTTGTTTGAATTATCATATACTTGTGATTCATAAATACTGTAACCACGTCACTACCATCCAGGCTATGGGTACATCACCACATTACAGAATGGAATTCATTCGGAACAGCACTATAATTTGTTCGGAATACTCTATATGTTTGGACTTGTCATGAAACGTTTCGAAATATTTGGAATTCAATTCACGATACTGAACGTTCTTTTGAAATTGTTTCGTTTGTACTCTAGGGAAATAGATTATCTATTGCTTTTTGCAACACTTGTTGGTTATCTCTATTTTATATTACTTAGTTTCAGACCATAGAGCCGCAACTATATATATATATATATATATATATATATATATATATATATATATATATATATATATATATATATATATATATATATATATATTTGTGTGTGTGTGTGTGTGTGTGTTGTGTGTGTTTGTGTGAGATGCAAATTTCAAGACAAAAATTGTTTAACGACTGTAAATAATTCAAGCATATATGAATTGTTGATTTTAAGCAACATGAATTGACACCGTCAAAGAAGTAGTGCACATAAACATATGTACTCTAAATGGTTTCAAGTACCATATCTCATAAGCCTGCAAGGATCACAAATGTTCTAATGAACCTGTCAGACTGTGTTTGTCTCACATGTCCCTATGTCAAAGTTTAGTTACAAAATTGACTTACGGAGATCATAATTGTGACCATATATTCGCTAAATTTATGTTGACAGATTTACACTGAACATGACGTCTGATGAAATAATAACCCTGTGGTAATATATATTTCAAAAGCAACACAATGAACAGGAACAGCAGCCACACTGAAAATATAATAAATTAGTGGGTTTGTAGTTATTCACTCCGAATTCGTACCCTTAAGAGCCCATATTTTGAAAACCGACATACTATAGATTCCTTGGCTACAAATCTAACACGGTTTTGCAGCCAATTAAATATACAAAAATATTCGCTACTTGTCCCAATAAAAAGACATTCATTCATAACAGACATGAGCTTTAACATATTTAAATATTGATTGACACATCGTTTTAATTCGGATTAAGATAGCTCTGGTGTGCGATTAACCTTTAGCAATATTCTGACACTGTCAATATTTCCTTCGGTATCTTTGATCGTAAAACAACGGTAAAAACTATAAATATCGGCATGTCCTAACGCAGGAAGGCTTTTCAATCATTTGAAAGACAAATAGTAATTGCACCTATGCCAGTAGGAGATATCACCACTAGATTTTGAACTAAAAATCAGTGACATTTACGAAGCCTGAAAGGACATTTTTCTGAAATCTAGAACGATTTGTAATTGATAGGTTTATTTACCGAGAGACCTTCTGGTATCAAGATGACAAATTGAAAACGTTGGATGTGAAAAGTAAATTAGGTAAATGTTGTCATAGCGTCTAACAGCGATTTACCGTTTAATTTGCAAATTCATTGGCCTGCTTGATTCAAACGTCCGGTGTACACATTATATTTTATATCGTTCAGCCTAAGTAAGGTGTATCATATAAAATACCGAATAAATGAAGACATATACACGAAACTGAATGTACTGTGTTCATTTCCTCCACTGAACATTTCACCATTTTATCGTCGTTAAATGTTACTGAACGATCTGAATCTGTAGCATTTATAATTGTATGTGAGCATTCCTCTAATATTAATTATACATTTTTTATGTGAATTGATTTTAATTATTACTAGATTAAATGAAAGCACTTAACAATCAATAAGTTAAAAATTCAATACTTATCTTATGTTATGTAGTACTACATCACATGTCATCTTTGTGGTATAAATACACTTCGTATATAATTGTACATACCTGTCATTGTCTCAGTTGTTGGTCTTTTGAGAATTCGTTTATTTGTAATGTCTATGTTGTATGTGGTTAGGTTGCATAAACATATGCACATATACACACAAGGAAACACACCATATGAATACTTATACACGCAAAATGGGATGTAGCGTGAAAGAAACAAAAACAAAACTAAACTTGTACAAGTAATCTGCAAGACCCTTGGACTTCGCAACAGTTAGGTGTAAACGTTCAATGAGATTTTAATACAAACCTCGTCTATATTTAATGGTAAATGTATGGATCTCGTCGAATACAAATGATGATTCTAAAATAAAATATATGCACATGTCTGTGTGTGCGTGTGCGTGTATGTGCGTGTGCGTGTGTGTGTGTGTGTGTGTGTGTATGTGTGTGTGTTCAAATTGCACACTAATTTCAAAGCTGACTAGTCTATTTTATAATCATAATTGTCTGTCTGGCTAGCAAAATTTTCGGTAACCACCTCTTGGCTTTTAAAGAAAATGGGCTGATTTGACACCCAGCGTATGAGCAGTAAATTATGTCAGAATAAGATCATATTTCAATACAAATCTTGGTATATTAACCTTGTAATAGAGATTAATTATCAAAATAATAATAATTTAATGTCTATATGCATGACCGCAAATATATATGTATGTATTTTGTTTGCGTGGTCATTGCTACCAATTATATTTACTCTCAATTAGGTCATCATAGACGTAAGGAAGCGATTGCTTAAGACGATGGTACAATACGTGGTAAGCAGTCTCCCTTTTAGAACAGAAAAGGTCGAAGGTAAAAATTTATATAGTGTTTGAAACAATGATGACGTTAGCTAATGCTATGGTCTTATAAAATGTATAAATCCGACTGTATTTTATCGCTATACATGCATGCTAATCGTGTTAATTTAATTATAAACTAAATTTATAAAATGATGTAAATACTTTCAAACAAATTTGTGACTGCATAGAGGAGTTTGTGGAAATAGGAAAAGTTCGTCACTGTGGGCCAAACTATGATTTGTCTTATCTTCTACACAATAAAGTGCTACATATGCAGTTAAAGTACAGAATACAAGAAATAAAGAATGAAACTAAACTGAGTAAGTAGGAATACATGCACGATGAAGAGAAAGGACGTGGCAGAAAATAAAAAGGAAATCGGAGACAACGTTTCAAAGATATCTGAACTGAACTAGTCTTCCAGGAGTAATATCCCTTTACATATCCTTCCTTTTGCGTTTATCCATGTTTAATTCTTCTTTCTCTAATCGTCTAATTTGTAATTCAGACTTTGGCTTACCGAATTAAATGAAGAAAGCAAGTATTTTAAGCGTTGAGATGATATAGTACATATAATGAATCAAATACGGAAGTAAGGTAAGTGGAAATTAAAAAGGGAAAGCATTCAAAATGTACACAAACACGTTGTCAAGTCAACGTTAATTTGGCATAGCTTCGTAAAGCGCACGTAAGCGTATATTCGTTAAGATTACTTTACAAATTGATCAAGCTATAGTACTTTAAATGTTGGTTCCGACTGCATTTTATTATAGTGAAACCGTCAGTAGTAAAGGGGGTAGGATTAGCCTCAATGGGAATTAGCATTAAAAACACCCTTGGGTAGGATTAGCCTCAATGGAAATTTAACATGGAGAAAAATCGTGGGTAGGATTAGCCTCAATGGAAATTAACATGGAGAAAATTGTGGGTCAGATTAGCCTCAAGGGAAATTTAACATGAAGAAAAATTGTGGGTCAGATTAGCCTCAAGGGAAATTTAACATGGGAATAAATTGTGGGTTAATATACGTACAAGGTGAAATGAACATGGGATTGTTTTTTTTTTTAAAAAGGGGTAGGCAATTGAAAGGCTATCTCTTTTCGAGATATATGGCTGGCCCTGAAAAGGGCCTTTGGGTTTATGTTAATGTATTCATTAACATAAATGGCACCGCATTGGTCTTCTTCTTGTCCTTAGGCTACGTCTCACTGTTGGTCCGTAAATCAGCACTCTTTTCAGGCATCCTTGTCTTTCAACGTAGATCCTACGTATCCACAGGCTGGTGTTTGTCCTGTGGACAACGGTCCACTTCGATCGGACATACATGAGCAAGTCTGTCCGAAACATCATGGAAGACACAAGGGTGGATGACTTAACTGTGGTCCACATCTTGAAGCGACGAGAACAGGTGAATCAATGCAGTGAACGGCGTTTATTTATAGGCAGAGGTAGGATTGAAACGGATTGAGTTCATTCACCAATCCGAACACGCGTTACGAAATTCAGTTAGCCCGCATCCAATCCGAAGAGAGCAGTCTGTGACGTCACGTAGTCAATATAGATTCGCTAGCGCTTGTGTGCAGTCAATCTATGCGACAGTGATTCAACATGACGGAAACTCAGAAAAAGGTCCAATGGGGTGCACCAGTAGGGGAGACCGCCCAAGGGAACCCGGACTTACTTTCAGAAGAGGTGAATTGGGATTTTGTGGATTTTCTCTCCTCGCAAGAATTTGTTCCGGAACCTTCATTACCTTCTTCATTACCGCAAGTGGAGAATTTTAGACAGAGACAGAAAGAAGAATTGGAGAAATTTATACAACGACAAAAGGAAGCGGAACAAGCTTTTCTCCTACAGCAACAGCAAGAAGAAGAGGTAAGAAAAAAACAACAGCAGCAACAGCAAGAAGAAGAAGAAGTAGCAGCAAAGAAACAAGAGGGTGAAAATCAAACGGTCACGGTACTGTTGGACATTTTAGCGGAGTTAAGAAGTCTGAAACAAATGTATCAGACTTCTTTATTACGACCGAAGAGAATACGACCTTCCCGAGCTAAACACGTCAACCCTGTGACTAAGCCTACCGTACCACCCTTAGTGATTTCAACCCAATCATTATCATCATCATCAACATTACGCAGTCCAGAAGTAGGCCTTGGCCGTGGCAAAGGCTTAAGGCAGTTAAAGTTGATTGCTTAAATTCACCCCTTCACCATGAAGAAAAAGGCTCTTTTCAGGGCCACCCACATTTCTCGAAAAGAAATACAATTTCAATTTGCCAATAACTCAAAAAAAAAAAAAACCCACCCATTTTACCCTTATAGTACGTGTCTGTGTATGAGTGCATGAGTGTACGTTCTTATTTTAAAATCAAAACTCAAAGACACTTACCTTATATCATTCATTTATTCTTTTATCCATTTTTTTACAATCCAATTCACAATTCACAGCACAACACTTTAATAAAAAGTTCATTGACTTCTTCTTCTTTCTCCTTGTTTAGTCTCTCTGTTTTTTGAATTTTTTCACCGTCACACTCTTTTCCTCTTCTTCTTCCTCCACGCTTACTTCCCTTTTTCTTTTTTTCTCCTGTTTCTTTTTCTTCACCTGTCTTCTTTCTTCCTCAGAAGAATCCCTCTCTTCCTCTGAAGAATCCCTCTCTTCTTCTGAAGAATTCCTCTTTTCTTCTGATTCCTCTTGTTTCTTTTTTGGGCAATCTGGAGACCAATGTCCTTTTTCTTTACAATAATAACAGGTATCTTGACTTTTGTCTTTTTTTGTCCCTGTTTTTGTTCTTTTTTGACGGTCTGGACACTCTGAAGACCAATGACCTTTCTTCTGACAGATATAGCAAGTATCTTGACTTTTACCTCGAAAAGAAGGAGAGTAGTCCGTAGGCTGGTCTGAAGAGAATTTTCTAATGACCCATCGCAAAGCTCTGACGAAACGTTCGATTTGGTTAGTCTCTTCCATCGTTGTGCTCGGCTTGAGAGTGAAATGAATAGTGAAAGAACAAGACACACACCCTTTTATATATGCTGGTCTGCCATGACTATAAATTAGTCTATGGTGTTTGAACTTGAGTCATTTGACGTTTTTCACTCAAGATGAAACGATCCTATTCATTTGAGAAGAAAGAAGAAGAAAGTAAGAGGCAGAAACGTGATCTATCGCCTCGTACCAGGGCTGAAATCTTGGCACAAATTCATGCCAGTGATTTTGAAGAGGACATGAGTGAACCAGAATTTGAAACCTCTCAACCAAGTTCACCACCCTTAGTCAACCCTGAAAAGTACTATTCCATTCGAGAGACGGAAAAGCGCTCCTCTAGGAAATTTAGAACCACGGCTTACAAATACACGGTGAAGTTTAAAGATTTCAAGGCTGAAGTGCCGTTAGAGAAAGCAGAAGGGTTTATCACTGGGGTGTGGGATTCTTTGCTCACTGCACTCAAGCGACAATGTCAACCCAAAGAAGACGATCGCTTGAGACTTTCCATACAACACGACGGTTTGAAATCCCTTGTTTGGATCGAGTTTAGCACCCCTGCAGAATTGACCGCTTCCAAAGTCATGGACAAGATTCAACACGTACAACAATCTAATGACCAGTTTGACATCACCGATGGAAAAGCCACACTGGACATGACCCACGTCTCTCCTCCTCAAGGGACCGGACAACGCAATAAGGTGTTATTGGTGAACGAACTTCGCAGTGCCAAAAAGAGCCTCGTCCAAATTCACAACCCTCAAGACCAGATGTGTTTAGCCCGTGCCATCGTGGTGGGACTAACCTATGCCAACAAGAACGACACGGCAGAATGGAAAAGAGCCTGGAAAACTATTCGACAATCGGACCGAGCCAAACAACGAAACGAAGCAGAACTCCTGTTGCAACAAGCTGGCCTGTCCAAAGACACACCCTGTGGCATTCCTGAGATGCAAAAATTGCAAGATGTCCTAGCTCCACGATACACCTTGAAAGTGCACCCTCAAGAAGTGCGCGGACCACTCTTGTTTCGAGGGCAAGATTTTAAGGACGGAAAATACATTCACCTTTATCATCACGATGAACATTTCGATACCATTACCAGTATCACTGGATTCCTGGGATATGTTTATTATTGTGAGAAATGTGACCATGGTTATAACAATCGAGAGCAACACAAGCATTGTGGATTGAAATGCTCAGGATGTTTGGCCTCTTCACCCTGTCTGAGCGAAGAACCAGTGCCTTGTTCAACTTGTCTGCGCACGTTTGTCAGCCCTACCTGTTACCAACAACATCTGAAAACGCAAGGTTCACAGAAGAAATGCGCTTGTCAACTGCTGAGATTGTGCCCTACGTGTGAACAAGTCATACGTACCAATAATACCAAGGCACACGTATGTTCAGGAAAGAAAAAATGTCACATTTGTCATCACATCGTGGACTTGGAACACCAATGTTACGTGCAAAAATACCAACCCCCACCAGAGAAAGAGGACGGCCACAAGAAGAAAGGCAATTTCATCTTTTTCGATTTCGAATGCATGCAAGAGACTGGCATTCACATTCCTAATTTCTGCGTGGCTCATCGAACGTGCGAGAAGTGCATTCAAGAACCTATCTTCAGTCATTGCCCTCACTGCAGCAAGATTCCCGGAGGGCGTGAAAAAATCTTTCGAGGACCAAAGACGCTAGACGATTTTGCCCAATGGGTCTTAGACCCCGTCGACAAGACGTGGAGCCAAGAGGACATCGAACGTTACCGAGATTGTCATCGCCATGCCACAGTGATGGCTCACAATTTCTCCGGATACGATGGACAGTTTCTTTTGAGGCACTATACGGAACAAGGCACCGAGCGCCCTAAAGTGACTTTGAACGGAGCCAAAATCATTTTCATGCAAGTGGGACAAGTACAGTTTAAAGATTCTATGAGTTACTTGGCCATGCCTTTGAGTCGAATGCCTAAAACGTTTGGAATGACAGAAATGGCTAAAGGGTACTTTCCACACTTTTTCAATACGGAAGCCAATCAACACGCCGTTCTACCCCATTTACCTCAGGCTCACTATTACGACCCCGACAACATGCATACCGAACAACAAGAAGCTTTCTACGCTTGGTACCAGGCTCATGCTTCGGACCCTTTCGACTTTCAGGAAGAAATGCTAAAGTATTGTCGTTCCGACGTGGACATTTTACGGCGTTGCTGTGGAAAATTTCGAGAACTGTTCATGGAACACGGAGGGGTCGATCCTTTGAAAGAAGCTTGCACCATTGCCAAAGCGTGTTCCTTAGTGTATCGACAACGATTCATGCCTGAAAAGACCGTGGCTGTTATTAGTCCTCAAACGACCCACTATGTCAAGCGTCAATACTCGGTCAAAGCCCTACGTTGGTTACATTACTTGTGCGACAAGGAAGACAAGTGGATTCAACATGCCCGTAACGGAGGGGGCGAAAAGACCATCGGAACGTATTCGGTCGCTGGCTGGGACTTAGAAAACCCAAAGATCGTGTACGAGTTTAACGGTTGCTTATTTCACGGATGTCCCGTCTGTTACCCTGACCGTGGCACTAAAAATCAGTTTTTGCAACGAACCATGGAAGACTTGTACCAGGACACTTGTCAGCGCCGCCTAAATTTAGAACAGCAAGGATACCAAGTGGTGGAAATGTGGGAACACGAGTACGATCACCGTATGAAAATCGATCCCGAGTTTAAACGCCTCGTGGAAAGTTACCAGTTCATGGACCCGTTGAACCCGAGGGATAGTTTGTACGGAGGAAGGACCAATGCCACCTGTTTGCTGTACCAAGCCGACGAAGAGAAAGGAGAAGAAATCAAATGCTTGGACGTGTGTTCGCTGTATCCCTACGTGTGCAAATATTGTCGCTTTCCTGTAGGGCACCCGCAATTGCTGACGGAACACATCGACCTGAAAAACATTCGACAATACGAAGGCTTGATAAAGTGCAAAGTTTTGCCTCCCACGAACCTATACCATCCCGTCTTACCTCACCATTGCCAAGGCAAACTTATGTTTCCCTTGTGCCGTACTTGTGCCGAAACATGCAACCAGGACCAACCTTGTCAGCACAGCCAGGAAGAACGGGCCTTGACGGGAACCTGGGTCAGCGTAGAATTGTTCAAAGCTATGGACATGGGATACCAACTGTTAGAAGTGTACGAAATTTGCCACTTTCCCAAGACACAACAATACCACAAGGGTGACCCTACTCAGAAAGGCATTTTCGCAGACTACGTGGATGCCTTTTTGAAACTGAAGCAAGAAGCCAGCGGCTATCCTTGCTGGTGTCACACTCCCAAAGACCAAATAAAATTCAAAGAGAAATACTACGAACAAGAAGACATCTCTTTAGACCACATCGAGAAAATCGAAGGCAGGCGATCGTTTGCCAAAGTGATGTTAAATTGCTTGTGGGGTAAAATGACACAACGACCGTGTTTACCCAAGACGGAATATTTGACAGAACCTTCCCGCTACTTCCAGATGATTCACGACAAAACCAAATACATGAAACACGTGGACGTCGTTCGAGAGAATTTGATCTTGGTCAATTACGAAGAAGATCTGGACTTTGTACAAGACGACCCTTTTGGAAATGTCATCATTGCGGCTTACGTGACAGCTCATGCTCGCTTAAAATTGTACGAAGCTTTAGAACTGTTAGAAGAACGCGTCCTATACTTTGACACGGACAGTTGCATTTACATCCATCACCCGATTCAACATCACCCTAACATCGAAGGAAACCGTTTAGGAGCCTGGACAGACGAGCATCCCGACGACAAGATTCTAAGTTTCGTCAGTGGCGGTCCCAAAAATTACGGCTACGAATACCGGGACAAACAAGGAGAAGTGCACACGACGTGCAAAGTGAAAGGACTGACTCTGAATTATCGTACCAGTCGAGTGGTCAACTTTGGGGTATTGAAAGAAGCCTTGCAATCGGGAGAGGATGGAAACTTTAAAGTGACCACCTATCAACCCAACAAGATTGTACGTTTACCCACTCACCACATCGTCAGTCGGCCCTTGGAAAAAGTCTATCAAATCGTGTACCAGAAGCGAGTGCGACTTCCCAATCATTTCACCTTACCGTATGGACACGTTGGTATAAAACATGGTTGTAAGAGGATAGTCACCCACCAGAAAGATGACTTCGCCACAGCAAGAATCGAGTGAGAAACCCGATGAGAACTCCAAGTTCAAACCCTACCATTTTCCAGTCTTCTTACCTGACTATTGTGATTGTGCCCGTCGATTGGACACGTTTCAGAAATGGCCTACGGATAGGGAAGGATTACCTTCTTCGCATGTTTAAGCTAGAACAGGATTTGTCTACTTGGGACCTAAGTCAGGATTGGGATACGAGGTACAGTGTTTCGCTTGTGGACTGAAGTTACGAATGGATCTATGTATCTATAAAGATTCAGCTATTCTGGAACATTCTCGATGGTCTCCGCACTGCCCTTACCTTTCTATGGCCTTTCCGCCCATCACACTACGGTACAATGTTGACGGTACCTTAGAGACGGTACCTTCCAGAACAGGACATAAAAAACGTAAAAAAGGAAAGATATACAAGCTGGAGACTGCATTGCGACTAGTATAAAAAGGGGGCTATGGTCAAGATCGATAGTTCATTGTGACTACCAAGAACGAGCAAACAAGATGAATACTTTCAGAGAAACACAAAACAAGTTGTTTAGAAAGGCACAATTCAAGTGTGAGGCTACTGAAGTGGAATGCGATTGTGAGCCTTGCGATGGGTACGATGCTGTACGTTGTGACCTTAGCGATGCCGTAAAGCATCATGGGAACTTTAGTGTCACTACCCCTATCATGGAAAGGGATGCTGTGCGTGTCAAACCTGAGGGATGCGAAAGCGATGCCGCTCGTCCTCTTGGACATTTTACTGGGTTTCGTTTTAAAGTGGAATGTTCACCTTCACGTCTACCCCCCTACGGATGTCATCCAGCCCTGAGCAAACTCCTGTTCATGTCACCCAACCCTCATCGAAACGAACCTGTGAAAGACGAATATTCGTTTCCTGTGAGTTTGTCGGAATACTGCGACTTTGAAAATCGTCTTCAATCGTTCAAAGGAAAATGGCCAAAGTATCTGGGAGGACCGACCCCCGAAGAATTAGCCAGAGCCGGATTTTTCTACATGGGTGAAGGAGATAAAGTCAAGTGCTTCAGTTGCGGTGTGTCACTTCACCACTGGGAACCGCAAGATTCGGCCTACGTAGAACATGCTTGATGGTCACCGAATTGTCATTACTTACCCTTAGTGGGACCGAGACATTGAAGTAACTTACCATGTCGTTGACGAAGAAGAAACCAGACTGGCTAGGAGTCAAATGTTGGACATCACCGAGACCAGTATTTAAACTTCATTTCAAAAACGATATTGAATCATTACCTAAAGAACTGCAAGAGAAGATTTACAAGGAAGTTTGGCAGGGGTTTGCCAGAGTGAAATCTCAACGGTTCACTGTAGAACTTTTGTGTCGAGAAATTCATAAGAGGAAAGTGAAAAAAGTCAACCAGTGTGTTAGATTTCTTTGGGTCAAGGGTGCATTCATCCTATTATATCGCTTTAGACCGTTTAAATCAAAAGAGTTCAGTGACATTCTTGGACGTTACCCTGAATGGCAGCGGTCAGAAATTACTCACTATGTGGATTACTTTTGTGAATTGTACAGACTGACCTATTCATGAATACTTTACAAGAGAACATTCGTGCTTTGCCTGTGGAATTGAGAGAAAGGATTTACCGAGAGCTGGTGAAAATACAAGTGAAACGTAAAGAATAATTGCATCCGTTACGTCACCAGATCTTTAACCACTGGTACCTGAATGGTATAAGAGAACTGATTCGTCAGAAATTGTTTCAATGGTCAGACCTTGTTCAATACTTCCAGGCCCCCGATGATTCACGTGTTGATTATTTTGGTTACTTCGAGATTCACCTAGAGCAACCCCTTGAGGAAGACGAGGTAAAGGATTACCAACATTTGTTACGTGGAATCTACTTAGCGGAAGAGGAAACTTCTAATCGAACTCTGACGTTTCGGTTACAGTATGCAAGATTTACATTCCCAACTGGAGAACGAAGATCTCTGGCTAGAAAGTACGTGTATTCTTTTCGAAACAAAGAGACTATAAAAACAGGCTGCTATGCCACGACTTATGTCGTATGTAATCCAACAGATTCCGTGGAAGGAACTCAATGACCATATTCAAACTGTGGATCATTACCATCGATTATTACAAGAACTGTATCCATTCAATTTGGGACGACAAGTGGTGTGTGTCTTAGTGGCTTGTCTTCTGGGATTTCGTTTACCAGCCGATTCTTTGTGGACTCTTTACGATCAGTACTTACCACCTCAATGGCCTTAAATGGTCACGAAAAACTCCTTTTGCTCAAAGCCTTGCGGTTTCATCTGGATACTTCTCGACCTCAACAGGAAAAAAAGATTCGTCAACTTTTAGCTACCCAAGACGTGCATGACGATGTGTGTGTAGCTTGTGACTTACATCCCCATTGGACAGATGTCCGTGCCTGGAAAGAATGGGGTTTTGAGGCTTGGACCCAAGAAGTGGCCCAGTATGCACGAGAGTTGTTCAAGGAAAAAAGTTACTTTTCAACCCGTGTTAGCGACGGTGCCAGAAGAACCCGTCACCCAGGACAGGACTGTCGTGGACAGGCCTGAAAGACCCTTTCGGGAGGACACTTGTGTGACCTTACCCCCTACTATAGAACTGGTTAGAACATTACCCAAAACATGTTGTACAGACACTTGTGTTTATTCCACGTTCATAGTTATCATGTGCCTTTTATTCTTGTACTTAAACCATTGGCTTTTATGCATTTTTGTCTTTCGCATTCATGTTTAAAAAAAAACATTGAATAAACGTGTTCTGAAAAAGTATATAAACTCTTGTCTTGTTTGTTTTTCGTGTCACAAGTGGCATTTCTCACACCATGGCTACCTCTGCTGTCTCTGCTTCCTCTTCCTCTACTCTCAAAGTCATCGACGAACACTTAGATCGTGCCAGTTGGGAGGCTTTGTATCTTCGCCATCCCTTTAACATGCTCATTGCTGGATCTAGCGGTTCAGGCAAAACCGAATTCGTCAAACGTTTGATCGAACATAAACATCATTTGATCGATCGACCCCCTCAACGGATCGTGTGGTGTTACAAAGAGTGGCAATCGGCGTACAGCCTCTTGCGAGAAAGTCAAGGCGATTCCATCGTATTTGTGGAAGGCATTCCTAAAGAAGACGACGGCATCGTCTCTGACTCCCGTCAAACCCATTTGGTCATTTTCGACGACATGTTAGGAGAAGACGAAGAAGAAATTAAATTGTGGTTCACGCGTAAAGGGCATCACCGTAATGCCAGTGTCGTTTACATCACTCAAAATTTGTTTCAACAAAGTAAAGCCCATCGCACCATCAGTCTCAATGCACATTACGTGGTCTTCTTTAAAAGCCCTCGAGATAAATCGCAAGTGCAAGTCTTAGCCAAACAGTTAGGAACGCCTTGGCTGACTCAGGCGTACGACGATGCCACTCAAACGCCACACGCCTATTTACTCGTCGATTTGAAACCTATCACTCCCGAGGATTTGCGATTTCGTACCCACTTGTTTCACCACTGGTGCCAAGACGGAGGGCCTGTCCTGTACACGTCTCCGTCCTCGACTTCATTTCACTCCGCATAACAAAATCTATAAAAACCTCAGACCCTTTTTCGTCTGTCTCACACAGTGTGAACATGACGTCCCTTCAGTCGCATCTTCCCGTCAAATTGATTCGTGCCTTGTATGGCATCAGTCGAGAAAAAGATCAAAGTCCATGAAAGATCGGGCATGTTACAAAGTTTACTGGATTTGTCCAAGCAAGAACTGGCTCGATTTAGTCTGTTGCGAACCCCTGCACGACGTGTCATGCCTATCCTCAAACTGATACGCCGTAAAGACAATCAGTGGCGACGCGTTCCAGTATAAAAAAGGCCTGTGACCGAGTAGGGTATCAGTGTTTTTTGGTGCTCCTGAAGACTCAAAGATGTCACCCTCCAGAAAACCCCAAGGAAAGAAAAGGAAAGGACTGCCACCACGTTTAGCCAAACATGGGGACCTGTTATCTGTCCTGTCCAAAGCTTCTCCACCCCTACGAAAAAAACTCATTCAAACGGCCTCCAAAGAGGTCATCGATACCGTGTGCGAATGTTGTTTGAACGTTTTGAAAGGCACGATCCCTTTGTCCAAATACCAGAAACAATGCTTAAGCAAACATCGTCACGTTCTTCGCCAAATGGTTCGAAAGAAAATTCCCATTCGTCAAAAAAAGAAGATGTTGGTCCAACGTGGAGGCATTTTGCCTCTCTTGTTAGGCCCCATACTGAAAGGAGTCTTGGGAACCATGTTGGGAGGACTAGTGGGAGCAAGATAAAAAGGACTTCGAAAGTCCCAAGATCTCAGAATCGACCCCTGACAACCCCATGGAAGGACGAAAACTAGCTTTAGTGCCTTACAAACGATGGATGGAATACCATCGGTGGCAAGAACAACACACCCCGCATTTGCCTCCCAATCCCCATTTGAGCGAGATGTCCCAGTTACAACACGAATTGCAGTCCTTGATGGATCGCCAAGATTTGTCCGAAACAGAAAAATCGCAAAAGTACGGTCAACTCTTGCAACGACTGCAACTCTTTCACCAGAAAGCTTTAGACGAAACAGCTCTACCCACTCTGAAAGATTTTAAGACCTTGATGAAAAGTCCAGCACCATCACCAGTACCAGTACCAGTACCACCAGTACCAGTGACCAAGACAGAAAAAGGAAAAGAAGAAAAAGAAGAAGGGTTTCAAACTCCACCAGAAAAAGTACGCAAGTTAACAACACCACCTACCTCCAGAATTGGATGGATTAAAAAGATGATGGCCACCCCTTCTTCATCACAAGAGAAAAAGAAAGCGAAGACAGAAGTGAAGACAGAAGTGAAACAAGAACCGATATCCCCCGCTCAGACATCCTCCTCTTCAACACCTATTACCGGTCGCACACGCAAAGCATTGCATTCCAAGAAAATACCCCAAGAGAAAAAGAGTAGCCTCTTCCAAGAGTGGGTGCCTTATTAACACACCAACCAACACACAAAAAAATGGAAAAAGTCTTAGCTAGCATTTACTACGATCCCTCGCATCCTGCAGGTTACGCAGGAGTTCAAAAAATGTATCGTGCTGCCAAAACGCGACTGAAAAGTCTCCGTTTACCTCAAGTGCAACGATGGTTACAAGAACAAGCTACCTACACTTTACACAAACCCATTCGACGCAAGTTTGCCAGAAGTCGCACCCGAGTGGAAGGCATCGATCATCAATGGCAAGCCGATTTAGCCGATGTCTCTCATTTGGCCAGCTACAATCGTGGCTACAAATATTTGTTCTGTGTCATCGACGTCTTTTCCAAATTTGCCTGGGTTGTGCCTTTGACTTCCAAATCCAGCAGCGTGTTAGTGCGAGCCCTGCAACGGGTGTTGAAACAATGCGGTCGTCACCCTCTTCGATGGCAAACGGACAAAGGCACCGAATTTCTGAACCAAGCTTTCCAAAAAGAATTAAAGAAACGTGACATTCATTTTTTTACCACCGAGAATCCCGAAACCAAAGCCAGCATCGTGGAACGTTTTCAACGCACTTTGAAAGAACGCATGTGGAAATATTTTACGCATCACCACACTCTGAAGTACATCGACATCTTACCGCACCTGGTGCAAGCGTACAACCAATCTTACCATCAAAGCATCGGACGTGCCCCGCAAGACGTGACTCCCGACAACGAAGTGCTGGTGTTTGAGCGCCTGTTTGGTACGTCCCCGACGAGCGCTGTCCCCAAGAAAAGTGAATAGTTGGCCGTAGGAGATTGGGTACGCATTGGCAAAACCAAACGCACTTTCGACAAAGGTTACTTACCTAACTGGACGACCGAACTGTTTCGCGTCACTGGACGAGTGCATGGCCGTAATCCTGCCGTCTATAAATTGGAAGACATGAACGGAGAAGTACTCAAAGGAACGTTTTATTTGCCCGAGTTACAACGTGTCACCAAAAAAGAAGACGACGTGTACGACATCGAAAGCATTCTCGAACGCAGAACCCGTAAAGTGGGCAAACGACGTGTCAAAGAAGTCAAAGTACGTTGGAAAGGATATCCACCCAGTTTCGATTCTTGGATCGACGCATCGCAAGACATCGACTATAAAAAGAAGAAGTGACCATCATGCCCTTTCACACATCAGACGCAGCTACGTCGACCACTCCCTCTTCACCCAGTTCTTCTGTGCAAGATTTACAAAAACAACCCTTGTGGTGTGGTGTGGAGAACGTGTGCCTAAAACGCAAATCGTCTTTTTCTGCCAAATCTTCGTGGTGTATTGTGTCATCGGGGCAGCCATTGCCAATTTGAGTTTGCAACAAGGAGACAAACAATTGTGGACCATTTTATTGAGCAGTTGCATCGGTTACCTGCTTCCCAATTTCTCCCTGAAATTCTCCTCGAACGGGAACCTTGTGTCCAGTGCCAGTGTCAGTCACCACCCCAACAACAACCACAACCAGAACCCCATTTTGGGCGGAGACACGCCTCTGACGTCCAATAATATCCCCTCGGACAGCCACAGAACTCTGGAATTATGAGTCACCAAAACCAATTTTACTTAACCTTACCCAGTGACAGTTCCATGGAGGTGTTTCCCCACAACACGTTGTGCTGTTACACGGCCAAATTACCTCAAGCCATCCCTTTAGATCACGAAGCCCATTGGGAAGTGGCTTTAGTGGAAATGATTCACCCGACCCAAGTCATCAATGTCCTTCCCAATCAAAATACATTTGATGTGGAAGTTCTTGACGTGCCGTTGCAACAGGAATTGGATAAGAGACCCATAACATCTGACGTTAAAAAAACCTAAAATGAGAAAACTAAAACGTGGACCTACCACTTGTTCATTCACCCAGGCTATTATTTCAGTGGTCAACATTTGGTCAACACCATAGCTACCAAGTTTAATGGAGTGTTTGGGAAAGCTTTGGAGCATGTCAACAACAGAAGTGTCACCATGGAATATCACAAAGTAGCTCGTCGCTTCTCGATGAAATTTGAGCGAAATAAAATCCTGACCATTTTATTTTGTCCTGAATTGTATGACATGCTGGGCGGAGACATGAACATGAGAACGACCATACTCAATAACAACGAATTACCCATCGTTTACGACAACGAGTCTTTTAGCAAGTTATTTCGTGCCCCAGTAGAACTGAACCAAGGACTGAATTTGATCTTTGTGTATTCCGATGTGGTGGAGTACAACGTGGTGGGACACACCTACGTGCCGTTACTGCGTGTCATTCCTTTCAAAGTGGATTCTGCCACGAACGCTGACGAGGAAGGTGGAAACACTTACCACGTCCACCGCGAATTTGTCCATCCTCACTATTTGCCTGTCAGCAAGTCGTATTTGGACACGGTCAACTTTACTATAAAAGGAGATTTGGGACAAAATATTCCATTCACCAAAGGAAAAGTCACGGTGAAACTCCATTTTCGAAAACGGTTCTCTCACGACTCGTAAGTAAGTCATGTATCCAGTGTACCAAGGGGTTGCTCGACAGCGAGGACACGGTTTAGGAGACATGTTAAAATCGGCCTTTTGTTCGGTGGCTCCGGTGTTGAAACCGATGGTGACACGCGGATTGCACGCCTTGAAAGATGCGGCACTGACGCAAGGCAAAGAATTTCTCCAAAATGTCATCATCGACAAACAAAACCCTAAAGAAGCCTTCATGAGGGCAGGCAAAAATGTCTTGCTGCAAACGGGTAAAGACATTTTGGGCCGACGAGACACACCTATAAATGCCCTGCACGCTACCGAGTCAGGCATTCAGCAAGGACAAGGCAGAAAGAGACGACGAAGAAAACACCCTTTCACTAGACTTCAAGCGAGAAAGATCAAGGAAAGAAGAAGAACCGTTCGAGACTTAGACGTTTTCGATTATTGAAACACAGGAAAAAAATGATGCACCGAGAGTCTTGCGCTTGTTCCAAGACGGAACTGGATTTGTTTGCCATGCCCCCCACCATGATGACCATGCAAGAATCCCAGTGGGTGGAATTTCACCCCGTCTCCTCATTGACCGATTCCGCTCCCATCGAGTTTGAAATCAAAGGACAGCCCGAAGATTACATCGATTTGAATAGCAGTTACTTGTACTTGAAAGTCCAAGTTCTAGATAAGGATGGTACTGGAGTAGAAGAGGATGATAATATAGCTCCCGTCAACAATTTCATGCATTCCTTGTTCAGCTCAGTGGATTTGTACTTGAATAACAAACTAGTCAGCAGCAGCATGGATACATACCCTTACCGTGCCTACCTGGAAAATCTCTTGACGTACGGAATAGATGCCAAGGATACTCATCTCAATGCCTGTGTGCTGTGGGTACCTGACGAAGCGAGCAAGTTCGACAAATTGGATACAAGCAATTCCGGCTTTGAGACAAGAGAAGACAAAATCTTAAACAAGAGGAGTTTAGAACTGATGGATCGTTTGCATTTGGACATGTGGTTGCAAGAGAAATATTTGCTGAACGGGGTCAATGTCCGCTTGAGACTGAATCGCAGCAGTACCACTTTCCATTTGTTGACTGATGCTATTAAGAATGGAAATCCTAAAAGCCAAATTTTAGAGGCCAAACTCTACGTACCACGCGTGGAAGTGTTACCCAAAGTGGGAAACGACATCAGTCAAACGTTGAGGAGAACGACCGCCAAGGATCCCATACGACGTGTGGAAGTGAAAACGTTCACCATTTCTGCTGGACAGCATTCCATGATCGAAGATCATCTGTTTCAAGGATAGTTACCCAAACGTTTAATCCTTGGTATGGTCCTGAATTCAGCCTTCAACGGAGCCTTGGGTGAAAATCCTTTCAACTTTCAACACTTCAACGTGAAGAAAATCGAAGTCAGTCGCGATGGCAAGACCTTGTGTACCCGACCTTTCGAACCTGACTTTGAGAAGAAGAATTACTTGAGATCGTACTTGTCCCTGTACCAAGCCACCGGTCAGTTAGGAACCAACACCAGTCACGGCATTGAGTACGAAGATTATGCAGGAGGCTATGCTTTGTGGGCTTTCGATTTCACTCCAGACCAAGGCAGCGACGAGGGACATTTCCACCCTATAAAATCTGGGCAGATTCGTGTGGAACTTCAGTTTGCAGAAGAACTGAAAAAGACAGTGAACGTCATCCTGTATGCAGAATTTGATAATACGATAGAAATCAACAGTTTGAGAGAAGTCATTCTAGATTATTAGAAACCATGGAAGACTGTTATCCCTCTTTACCTAGTGGAGAAACTTTAAAGATGGAATGTGAGGAGACCGTGGAGAAAGAAGAAGAAGTGATCATGATGAAATCAAGATGGCCAGAACAAGAAGCCCATTTAGTCTCCTGTTTTGCCAAACACTTGGTCGACAAAATAACGGAATTAATCAAGAAAAATTGTTATGGATGTCAAAACGATCATCCCAGTCAAATTCAACACGATAAATGCCTAATGTTAAGTCAAGAAGAAAAATTGGACGAGTATTTGGACGAAGCTTGGAGTCTCATCTCGGACAAAGACGTGTTGCACCAGTGGTATAAAGACTTGCGTGAACATTCTTGTCCACCATTAACCACTCAAGAGATCCATCGTATCGAAGCTCTCCTAAATCAGAGTGAGGAAACAGAACGAATAACCGCTTATTCGTCAGACATTTTCAAGCAAAAAGTCAGGATCGAATTGACAACTTATTATTACCTGTGAAGAAGAAAAAAAACACACAAATCAATGGATACCTGGGAACTTTATTACCTTTTGAACCACAGTTCGTATACGGCTTCTTGGAATCCTGTCGTCTGTGCTAAAGATGAACTTCCTCATCGCAAACCTAAAGACCATCAAGCTTACGTGATCAACACGGACGACAGTCATCTCCCAGGAACCCACTGGGTAGCCGTCTACTTTCCTCAAGAAGGATGTGTGGAATATTTCGATTCGTACGGATTGCCCCCTTTGGAAGACGATATCATCGACTATATGAGAAGAAATGCTCAAACCACCCGATTCAATAATGTGAAATTAAAAGGCACATATTCCTTGGTGTGTGGAAAGTACTGTGTGTATTTTCTGCATCATCGCAGCCTGGGCTATTCCTTAGAACATTTAGTGACTCATTTTGATCCTCGTTCTTCTGCTAGAAACGATGTGAAAGTAGATCGATGGTTTTGTGACCATTATGCTTATCTTTTGTCTCAAGCTAGGAAACGTAGTGTCAATCAATGGCCTAATGATTTCCAACAATGGAAATTACAATTTCATTCACAACGTTGTCAACCCTGTTCAAAGTAGATTGTATTTAAAAAGATTGCTTGATGTTATAGTGTTGGATTATTGTTAAAAATGTTAGAATTGTTGTTTAGTGTTAAGTGATTTTTGAATAAAAAATGTTGTGTTTTGAAAAATGCCTTTGTCTTTTGTTTAGCTATAAGAATGTTGGATTGATGCTCTTTCATTTCTTACTATCCCTCTCATGACACTCACTGAACGTTGCGGCTCGAAAACCGTGTGGGGGATGTTTTCCTTCACGTCCGCGCTTTGACTTTAAGAACCGGGGTTGTTTCAAGTCTAACCATCCATTGTCGACTCATCCTCCTAAGAAGATGTGCTCCAAACTAGCTAAGCTCAACGAAGCCTACGTGAATTTGCATAGGGTCAGACACAGTCTGATACCGAAGCCAGAAGAAATAGAGAATGTGAGAATGTTAAAAATCACTGAAGACCTGATAGAAGAGCTCTTCAGAGAAGAAATGAACCGGGAGAAAGAAGAATGGACAGAGAAGTACAGACTTCAGAGACAGCAGCAACAGCAGCAACAACAGCAACAACAGCAGCAGCAACCTGAAGCTGACAGAGGCTTTGTCGATTGTCGTATCGACACCAAAGAGTTCTTCTTCTCTTTCCGAAGAAGCAGACCTATCGCCAGAAAGTCTGTCCTCAGAGGACATCGCATTCTTAGAAACTAAAAAAGAATGCCATAGCAAACAAATACAAACAGCCCTTTTCAGGGCTACCCAATACTCTAGAAAAGAAATAACGATCAATTTGCCAATGTGTGTAGGTAGAGTAGTGTGAAAATAAACACTAACTCTTGCTTTAAAAAATGTGAGGGTATGTGTTTGTGTGTTTGTGTTTGTAAGCGCTCACATAAGTTGGTGTGGATAGTAGATTAAAATCATGGGTTTTTTTTGGTGTTTGAGGTGTATATTTGGAGTTAGACTGAATTGCTTTGCGTATGTGGATAGTCTATTGAAGTGATTCATAAAAAATTTTAAAATAGTGATGGGTAGCATAAAAAAGTGAGTGAGTGTTTCTTTTAGATCCGCGCGTTGTTGTTTTTTTTTTTTGGTCATGATCTAGGTAAGATGAATTTTATGTTTTTAGGGGGATGTTTTCCTTCACGTCCGCGCTTTCAGTATAAATTGAAACTCGCTCGGCAGTCTAGCTACCCTTGTTGATTGATCAACACAAGAATGAATAGTAGCAGAATAAGCAAACTTCTTGAACTCCAGATACATCTGGAATATGTCAGGCGCCTGGTAAATGAACTGGCTGCGGAGGCTATAATAGAAGAAGAAAGAATAAAGAAGGAAGAGGAGGAGAGAAGACAGAGGGAAGAGGAGGAAAAGAAAAGAGAAGAGATGATGTCGTTCAATATTCCCGAGACAGAGGATTGGGGTGCTGAAGCGAATCATCCTCCCTCTTCGCTCCCCAGAAGAAAGGTGAAAGGAGACTGGGGAAGAAGATGCGTGTGTGGCGCCAGGCCAGGAAGGTGCAATCATTAGATAGTTTCATCTGGAGTTCAAAAAAACAGCCCTTTTCAGGGCTACCCAATACTCTAGAAAAGAAATAACTATCCATTTGCCAATGTGAGTAGGTAGAGTAGTGTGAATATAAACACTAACTCTTTTTAAAAAATGTGAGGGTATGTGTTGGTGTGTTAGTGTTTATAAGAGCTCTGGTATGTTTGTATGAATAGTAGATTATGGGTTTATTTATTGTTTCTTAGCGTATGTGAAGAGTATAGTTAGGGTTTTATTATATGAAATGAGAAAGTAGGGGATGTTTTCCTTCACGTCCGCGCGTTGTTGGGTCATGATCTAGGTAAGATCAATTTCATGTTTTAGGGGGATGTTTTCCTTCACGTACGCGCTTTCAGTATAAAACTAACAGTATTGGTCATTGGAGCCCATTCTACGGAATAAGCAAACAAGAAGATGCCAGCAGCTTCAGCTTTATACAACGATCTTATGGGAAGTTGGTATTGGATGGTGGATGGATTGAGTGTAGTAGAAAGGGTTGAACAGGAATGGAGGTATGCAGTGACAAAAGACTTCGTCTCAAGACAAGTAAACAGCCTGCACTTAGCCGTAAACATCGTGAAAGAAATGATAGAGGATGAGGAGAAGAGAATCAGAGGTTTAATTAACCCACCGTATGTGAAAGTGGGTAAGTTATAAGAAGCGATAGATCATGTGACGAGTGCAAGGTGCTTTCTAGAAGACATTGCAGAATGGACAGATTGGTGTTTCGCGAAGTGGGGGTTAGAAAAACTTAAGAAAGCTGAAGAACTAATGAGGAATGTGCTAACCAAAGAGGTCAAGAAGATGAAAGAAAAGTGGTCAAAGGAAAGAAAAGATGAAGAAAATAGAAGAAAAAAGGATGAATTCAAAAAACTGAACACAAACTGGATGAAAATCCAAGAGAAGTTCCGGACCATGGGCCACCCGGACTGGCTGCCGGAAACAGAAAAGAAAAAGAAGAAAGGAATGATGGACAAAATAAGAGGATGGTGGAAAAAGTTAAGAAGTTAAAAGAAGAAGAAGAAAAAACCCAAAGGCCCTTCTCAGGGCCAGCCATATATCTCGAAAAGAGATAGCCTTTCAATTGCCTACCCCTTTTGTAAAAAAAAATAATCCCATGTTCAATTCCCCTTGTACGTATATTAACCCATAATTTATTCCCATGTTAAATTTCCCTTGAGGCTAATCTGACCCACAATTTTTCTTCATGTTAAATTTCCCTTGAGGCTAATCTGACCCACAATTTTCTCCATGTTAATTTCCATTGAGGCTAATCCTACCCACGATTTTTCTCCATGTTAAATTTCCATTGAGGCTAATCCTACCCAAGGGTGTTTTTAATGCTAATTCCCATTGAGGCTAATCCTACCCCCTTCACTACTACCGTCAAAGACCACATTATGGACACAGTAAAGAGAAGAGGAATGACTGGTCAGCCAGTAAGTGCATTCAATCGATCGTTACCGACATAAGTATTGTTATAAATAAACATATATATATATATATATATATATATATATATATATATATATATATATATATATATATATATATATTGCTTTTTTATGAAACCCAAGCTTTAAACGACTGATGGGCAGAGAGACAAACAAACAGCAGCAGAGGGGACGAATCTCACAAGGTTTTTCCGCCTGAAATCGTCTCTATCAATCCATTTACAAAACTAACTCTTATTTTGGAAAACAAACCCTTATTTTGGCAACAATGACAATAAAGGTGTCTATTTGTTAAAATAACTGGTTTAATCATATAATCTAATCTTGGAAACGTTATTGCTGTACAGATTACATAATAAAATCATCTGATTTAGCGCCCCCTCTGCTGCTCTTAACTAAATAACGTAGCAGTGGAATTAAAAATTTAAGTTAACAATAATGGCCAACATCGGAGAAGCACGTTCTGCTAGACTAGCTCGAGAGCGACTAGAAGCAATAAAAAACTTTCTTCCTGTGCGAGATAGTGTCAGAGAAAAATTACAAGCGCGGCAGCAAGCACAATTTGAATTCATGGAAGGTGCAGAACAATTATTTAAACCCGTTACAACAACTACTGAAAAAGCTGCTGAAAAGGCTGCGATGGCTACTGAGCGAGCTTTACTGGGAGAGCCTAAGACTTTTGAAGAGGTGGTGGATATGGAAGAGCGACAGCGGAGAAGGAGGGAACAACAAGAACAACGAAGAAAAGGTATTCTTCCAACGCTAACGGAAACAAGAGAGATTTTTCGAACGCTACCAGCTGATATAGCTGCAGCTCAACCTCCGCCCGTCGCTGCAGCTCAACCTCCGCCCGTCGCTGCAGCTCAACCTCCGCCCGTCGCCGAAGCTGCTGCACCCAAAGTAGAAAAGGAAATTGTTGAACTAGCTGCAAAATTTAATCCGAGGTTTGTTAAATTCCTTAAAAACACACCAGAAAAAGAATTGCCTAAATTGATGTTAGAGAGTTTAGACAACAAAGGAAAAGTTTTAGCCAAGAAATATAAACACACGAATAATGACAATTTTGTTAGATGGGCTTATCGTCTGTACTACGACAAGAAAACGGTTAAATCTAGGGATTCGAAATACTCAGAACTTATAGACGCAATAAATGAACTTGACCAAATTAGACGACAAGAATTTCCTCCTCCCTATTCACCGCCACCAGAGAAACGTCCAGATGAAGGTGATGTTCTCGAAGATCTTGGCCTTGAGACTACAGGTAGTGGTCTTGGTGGTCACATTACTTGTCCTGATAGCGTTATCAACGACGTATCTCGGTTGGAAGTTCTCATCGGAGGAAAACGTGCCGGAAATAACTCTCCGGAAATAATTTATGAAGCTGCTGATATCTGTCAGCGACTATTTCGTGGCGGCATCATGGATACTCACATCTATCGAGAACTTATTGATGAACTCGTGGACAGCGATTGAAAGTCGCCACGATTGACAGTCGATTAGAGAAATAACTAATTAAATAAAATGATCATACGTGACTCTAATCATATGACCCGACGAGAGAGAGTGGTAAATTCGCGATATCCTGTTTACAGTGCATATTATGGAGATGGACTTGGAGATGTTGTTCAAGGATTGTTTACAAGAATAGCTCCAAAGCCGGGCCCAATTGCAAAACAATTATCGTCAAAAGCTATTGATGTTATCAAAGACAAAGCTTCTGGTGTAATCGGTGAAGCCGCCGGTAAAGTGTTCGAGGCGATCAAGGACAGACTATTACGATTAATACGCAGAAAGCCTCCGCCGGTAAAATTACCAAGCACCGCGGATATGCCTGCAAATGTTAGCAAAATAATAAATGAAACTGCGAATCAAAAACTAGCGTCACTAATACCTTCCAAAGAAATAGAAAAAAATATAGCTTCAAGTTTAGTAGCGGGAAGTGGTCTTCGTTTTAGATAATAATGTATTACAATAAGATGTTTAAGCGCATATCCAACGTAGCATTTGATATGGTGAAACCAGTCAGAAAGGATGAATCCTTGCGCGATTATCAATTTTATTCCTATGATGCAAAAACACCTAACGCGCGGGGGAGAATTGAATTTCAAATTCATGACACGAGTAGATATTTTCTGCCTTGTGAGGCCTTTATTGAGGTCACAGGTAGAATCTTAAAAGAGGATTATACCGGATACGGAATAGGCGATCGTGTTGGTTTTGTTAATAATGGTGTGATGGCGTTATTTAGCAAAGCCACATACTCGATTGATGGAAAAGATATTGAGTCGTGTTTGGATAATGTTGATGTTGCCACGACAATGGTTGGTCTTGCAAAATATTCTGATGATTGCACAAGATCAGCTGGTCCAACAATGATGTTTGCAAAGGACACATCTGATCATCCCGAAAATAGAAATGTAACGATGAATGCGGCCGGGGATGCAGTTGCAGCCATGAACGAAAATTGCAACTTGGGTTTTGCCGCGCGTCGGGCAATGCTGGGCGACGACGAAGAGTTTTCTTGTGCAATTCCGTTATCTCATATTTTTGGATTTTGCAGAAATGTCCGAAAGGTTATATTTGGTGCCAAACACACAGTAACGCTTGTCAGAAAAAACTCTGATAATGATGCAATATGGAGAGCTGCTGGAGTTGATCCTAGTAAAGTAGAGTTAAGAAAACTATCTCTGTGGATGCCAACAATGTCTCCATCAATCGCTGAAGAACAAAAATTACTTTCTTTTATGGATCAAGGTGGAAAATCGTTGTTATCATGGTTAGCAATGACAACAGATAGTACTTCTATCAACGCTCCTGGACTGTTCACGTGGCAATTGGGATCACAACAGGGAGTATCAGCAGCGCGACATATATTTATCGCGTTTCAGTCAAATTCTAGAATAAATAACCAGGAAGCAACTCCAATGATATTTGACACATTTGGAGTTTCTGAAGTTTCATTAAGAATAAACGGACATCAAGAACCCGCTGAGGATATCAATCTAAATTTTGAACGAAATGATGTTGCACGGGCATATTATCGATTGATGTCTTATGATGGGCGTGATCAAAACGTCGACACTGGGCTGAAGATATCTCAGCGTGATTTTACAACGTTGTATCCGATCTATTACTTTTCGTTGGAACATTTGGATTTATTCAGAAAATCTGTTGTTGATATAGTTATTCGGGCTCGCCTGGCTCGAGTACCAGCTGCGGCACCACCACTTCCTGGAGGTGCTAGAGCAATCGCGGTCATACTTTCCGATAAAGCAATGTTGCTTGAAGGTGCTGGCGGCCGAATGAGAGTCATTGATGCACCAGTAGAAAACCTGTAGGTGCTCCAAAAACTTGTAAACAATTAGATCAATATCGTATTAAATAAAATGTCATACAGTTACGTTAATGTGTCACTGACTCCTGGTCAGGTGAAGAAATTACAATCGAAAAACGCGACCACATGCGGGACATCAATAACATTAAAACATGATCAGCTAGCGGGCGGTCCAAACAAACTGTCACTAACTAAAACTCAGCTTAAACATTTCAATAGCGCGAAGCAGGGCACGACTGGAGTTCGATTTGATCTTTCTCCGGCCGCGGTCAAAGATATGGTTAAAAAGGGAGGTATATTTCCTCTTCTCGCAGCAATACCAGCACTGATAGCTGCTGCTGCTCCCGCAGTCGCAAAGGCAGCCGCGTTAGGAGCAGTAGGAACCGCAGCTGGAATGGCACTAAAGAAAGCCACCGGGAAAGGATACAAAAAAAAGGGATCCGGTCTAAGACTACCGGGAACTCCGGCGTCATGGTACCCAAAAAGGTTTTGAAAACACTTCCAACGACGCAGTCTCCGTTGAGCAATTTTGATTTACTTGATGCTGCCTCACGGTTACGTATAAAGAACTTCAGAGGTGTATTTATGCGAGATGAATTACCAGCAACACCGAATAATCCAGAAACAGGAATTATTAATCTCGACATCCGCGAAGGTCCTGGAACTCACTGGGTTGCTTACGCGATCGATCCACGTGGAATTATCTATTTCGATTAGTACGGGCTAGCACCGCCAGTTGAGTTTCTCAGGTACGTCCAAAGATTTTCAATTCCAGTTTGGCACTCAACGTTACCAACACAAACACTGATTGATCCTCCGATATGCGGTCGTGAAGTATTAAATGTTCTTGATGCGATCTCAAAATCAGCGAGTCCTCCTCATAAAGTCGTGCATGAATACACGTTGAAAAATCATCGATTTTTCCAATCAAATCTGTGATTTCCAAATTTAAACAACCCCATAACAGATAATGGTTGATATTTATGGAAGATCAAGCAGAACCAAGGAAGAAAAAAAAGATGTCGATTTATCGAAGTATGCGACCAAAGATGAAATTGATGATCTTTTAAATCTAACCGGGATAGACCCAGATGAGGTTGTTATTTTTCAAGACAGGCACGGCAAGCTAAGAACCAGTAACATTAAGTGGAATGACATAATTTGCAGGGTTATTGGAGCTGTCACGGACAACATCGTTGTATTTACTGACAACGGAAGAATCAGAGATTCGTCGATATCAATTGCGATGCTGCGAGATGATGCACGAAAAGTCGCAGGGGGACGTGTAGCGAAGACCGGTGATACAATGACAGGTGAACTCAGCATGAACGGCAACAGAATAACCGTTCTAAAAAATCCGGAAGGTCCCGAAGATGCCGCAAACAAACAATACGTAGACACCGTTGACGGTAAACTAACTACGTTGCGGGCAGAGTATGATGTTCACGTGACGGCGTTTTCAAGATTTCGCAGAAATTATCAAAAAACTGGTGAGACCGTGGATAAGATCTTTGGGACCCCTCAAGTCGTCGATGTGAAACTCGTTGATATCAAGACCAACATTGACACGATCAAACAAACACAGCAGGATATCGTATCGGGTATTCCTGAGATCGTTAACAAAACCAGTCTGATTAAAGTCCCCACTGGAGTTACCCCCGGGCATATCACCAACATCGTATTCACGGTATCATCGGGATTCGCAACATGGTCCCGACAAAATAATGCTATTAAATATACAGCAACAGTCACTGGCGTGTACAGGTTGTCTGTGTTTTCAGCCGCTAAATTTGAAATCTTCACAACATATCCCTGGAGACATTCCACCGATAAGTATTCCGGGGTTGTAACTATAATACTAAACAGCGGAACCGAAGAAATATTTATACTTCAAGCCGCAGACGAGAAATTAACCGCAACATCTTACCGGTGGTGTTTGGAATTCGTCGCAGAAACACCTCAATTGGTTACCGCGTAATTGAATAATGTCAACGACAAGATTAGATGCCCAGCAATACCGATATGACCAGGTACGCGAATGGCAATCAACGTTGAAAAACACCATTGACAGATGCGCAACAAAAACAAAAAAATATAAACGCCGTGTGACCGCGCTGGACATAACAGTGTATTCGGTATCCGCGGTAGTTGCAACCACGGGTGTGCTATTGTCTGCGCTGACACCAGTGACAACTGCAATCGCTATCACAATCACAATTTCAGCATCAACGACGATTGCGGGAGTCGCCAACATCATCGCGAAAAAAATATCCTCGTGAGTAGTGAAGGGGGGCACCCTACGGACAATGGGAATTAGCATTACAGGGACCCCTGGGTCACTCTACGGACAATGGAAATTTAACATGGCGAAAAATCGTGGGTCACTCTACGGACAAGGGGAATTTAACATGGGAATAAATCGTGGGTCACTCTACGGACAAGGGGAATTTAACATGGCAATAAATCGTGGGTCACTCTACGGACAAGGGGAATTTAACATGGGATTTTTTTTTTAAAATTTTTTTAAATTTAAATTTGAATTTAGGCAATTCAAAGACTATCTCTTTTCGAGAAATATGGCTGGCCCTGAAAAGGGCCTTTGGGTTTTCTTCTTCTTCTAATTTCTTCTTTTCCTCCACCAAGTTCTTATTTTATCTCCTACACTCTTCTTCTCTTTCTTTTTTTTCTTCTCCTCTTCTTTCTTCTCTTCCTCCTCTTCTTTCTTCCTCTTTTCATTTTCTTCTTCTTTTTCAATTTTTTCATTCCATTCTCTCATCCTTATCCTTTCCTCTTCATCCTCCTTTTCCTCCTTTATTTCTTTCAACAGATCACTAATGATTACCTTCATTTTTCGTAAATTGTTTATCTCCATCTTCACTCTATGGGGACTATATGAGTAGTGATCCTCGTTTAGGTTAACCAACATTTGCTCAAACATTCCTAAATTGTCCATGACGTTTTGCAATTTTTCCATTTTGTTAAGGTGGTTTGACGCCATCTTCTTTGTATTCTTTGCAGAATGGTTTGAACAACGAATACTGTGGGTTCTTATACGAAAAGCGCGAACGTGAAGGAAAACATCCCCCTAAAACATGAAATGGATCTTACCTAGATGATGACCCAACATCGCGCGGACGTGAAGGAAAACATCCCCCTACTTTTTCATATAATATAACCCTAACTATACTCTTCACATACGCTAAGAAACCCATAATTTACTATTCACACAAACTTACTTCACCATTTACAAACACAAACACACAAACACACACTTCCACTATTAATAAAGAGTTAGTGTTTATATTCACACTACTCTACCTACACACATTGGCAAATTGATCGTTATTTCTTTTCTAGAGTATTGGGTAGCCCTGAAAAGGGCTGTTTTTTTTAACTCCTGATGCACCTATCTAATGGTTGCACCGTCCTGGCCTGGCGCCACACACGCATCTTCTTCCCCAGTCTTCTTTCACCTTTCTTCTGGGGAGCGCAGAGGGAGGATGATTCGCTTCAGCACCCCAATCCTCTGTTTCAGGAATATTAAACGACATCATCTCTTCTCTTTTCTTTTCCTCCTCTTCCCTCTGTCTTCTCTCCTCTTCTTCCTTCTTTATTCTTGCTTCTTCTACTATAGCCTCCGCTGATAGTTCGTTTACTATCCGCCTGGCATATTCCAGGTGCATCTGGAGTTCTAACAGTTTCACTATTCTGCTAGTCATTCTTCTGGCTGTGTTGATCAATCAACAAGGGTAGCTGGACTGCCGAACGAGTTTCAATTTATACTGAAAGCGCGAACGTGAAGGAAAACATCCCCCTAAAAACATAAAATTCATCTTACCTAGATCATGACCAGAAACAACAACAACGCGCGGACCTAAAAGAAACACTCGCTCACTTTTTTATGCTACCCATCACTTCAATAGACTATCCACATACGCAAAGCAATCCAATCTAACCCCAAATATACACCTCAAACAGCCCAAAAAAACCAAACATCATTTTAATCTACTATCTACACCAACTTACTTTATCACTTACAAACACAAACACACAAACACATGCCCTCACATTTTTTAAGAAAGAGTTAGTGTTTATTTTCACACTACTCTACCTACACACATTGGCAAATCGATCGTTATTTCTTTTCTAGAGTATTGGGTAGCCCTGAAAAGGGCTGTTTTTTGTTTTGCTATGGCATTCTTTTTTAGTTTCTAAGAATGCGATGTCCTCTGAGGATAGACTTTCTGGCAATAGGTCTGCTTCTTCGGAAAGAGAAGAAGAATTCTTTGGTGTCGATACGACAATCGACAAAGCCTCTGTCAGCTTCAGGTTGCTGCTGCTGCTGTTGCTGTTGTTGCTGCTGTCTCTGAAGTCTGTACTTCTCTGTCCATTCTTCTTTTTCCCTGTTCACTTCTTCTCTGAAGAGCTCTTCTATTAGGTCTTCAGTGATTTTTAACATTCTCACATTCTCTATTTCTTCTGGTTTCGGTATCAGACTGTGTCTGACCCTATGCAAATTCACGTAGGCTTCGTTGAGCTTAGCTAGTTTGGAGCACATCTTCTTAGGAGGATGAGTCGACAATGGATGGCTAGACTGGGAACAACCCCGGTTCTTAAAGTGAAAGCGCGGACGTGAAGGAAAACATCCCCCACACGGTTTTCGAGCCGCAACGTTCATGAGAGGGATAGTAAGAAATGAAAGAGCATCAATCCAACATTCTTCTAGCTAAACAAAAGACAAAGGCATTTTTTCAAAACACAACATTTTTTATTCAAAAAATCACTTAACACTAAACAACAACATTTTCAACAATAATTCAACATAATAACATCAAACATTTTTTTCAAATCACTAACATTCTTTTCTTCAAATACAATCTACTTTAAACAAGGCTGACAACGTTGTGAATGAAATTGTGATTTCCACTGTTGGAAATCATTAGGCCATTGATGGACACTACGTTTCCTAGCTTGAGACAAAAGATAAGCATACTGGTCACAAAACCATCGATGTACTTTCACATCGTTTCTAGCAGAAGAACGAGGATCGAAATGAGTCACTAAATGTTCTAAGGAATAGCCCAGGCTGCGATGATGCAGAAAATACACACAGTACTGTCCACACACCAAGGAATCTGTGCCTTGTAATTTCACGTTATTGAATCGGGTGGTTTGAGCATTTCTTCTCATAAAGTCGATGATATCGTCTTCCAAAGGCGGCAATCCGTACGAATCGAAATATTCCACACATCCTTCTTGAGGAAAGTAAACGGCTACCCAGTGGGTTCCTGGGAGATGACTGTCGTCCGTGTTGATCACGTAAGCTTGATGGTCTTTAGGTTTGCGATGAGGGAGTTCATCTTTAGCACAGACGACGGGATTCCAAGAAGCTGTATAAGAACTGTGGTTCAAAAGGTAATAAAGTTCCCAGGTATCCATTGTTTTGTGTTTGTTTTCTTCTTCACAGGTAATAATAAGTCGTCAATTCGATCCTGACTTTTTGCTTGAAAATGTCTGACGAATAAACGGTTATTCGTTCTGTTTCTTCACTCTGATTCAGGAGAGCTTCGATACGATGGATCTCTTGAGTGGTTAATGGTGGACAAGAATGTTCACGCAAGTCTTTATACCACTGGTGCAACACGTCTTCGTTCGAGATGAGACTCCAAGCTTCGTCCAGATACTCGTCCAATTTTTCTTCTTGACTCAACATCAGGCATTTATCGTGTTGAATTTGACTGGGATGATCGTTTTGACATCCATAGCAATTTTTCTTGATCAATTCCGTCATTTTGTCGACCAAGTGTTTGGCAAAACAGGAGACTAAATGGGCTTCTTGTTCTGGCCATCTCGACTTCATCATGATATCTTCTTCGTCTTTGTCTTGAGATTCTTCTTTTTCCACGGTCTCCTCACATTCCATCTCCAAAGTTTCTCCACTAGGTAAAGAGGGATAACAGTCTTCCATGGCTTTCTAATAATCTAGAATGACTTCTCTCAAACTGTTGATTTCTATGGTATTATCGAATTCTGCATACAGGATGACGTTCACTGTTGCTGTCAGAGGATTTGCAAACTGAAGTTCCACACGAATCTGGCCAGATTTTATAGGGTGGAAATGTCCCTCGTCGCTGCCTTGGTCTGGAGTGAAATCGAAAGCCCACAAAGCATAGCCTCCTGCATAATCTTCGTACTCAATGCCGTGACTGGTGTTGGTTCCTAACTGACCGGTGGCTTCGTACAGGGACAAGTACGATCTCAAGTAATTGTTGTTGGCAAAGTCAGGTTCGAAAGGTCGGGTACACAAGGTCTTGCCATCACGACTGACTTCGACTTTCTTCACGTTGAAGTGTTGAAAGTTGAAAGGATTTTGATCGAAGGTTCCGTTGAAGGCTGAATTCGAGACCATACCAAGGATTAAACGCTTGGGTAGCTGTCCTTGAAACAGATGATCTTCGGTTATGGATTGAAGGTTAGTGGGAATGGTGAACGTTTTCACTTCCACACGTCGGATGGGATACTTGGCTGTCGTTCTGCTCAACGTCTGACTGATGTCGTTTGCCACTTTGGGTAACACTTCTACGCGTCGTACGTACAGTTTGGCTTCTTGGATTATGCTTTTAGGATTGCCAGCAGTTTTATTAGCCATCAAATGGAAAGCGGCACTGTTGCGATTCAGTCTCAAGCGGACATTCACCCCGTTCAGCAAATATTTCTCTTGCAACCACATGTCCAAATGCAAACGATCCATCAGTTCTAAACTCTTTTTACCTAGGATTTTGTCTGCTCTTGCCTCCAAGCTGGAATTGGATGTATCTGTTTTTTCTAACTTGCCCGCTTCGTCAGCTGCCCACAGCACACAGGCATTGAGATGACTATCCTTGGCATCTATTCCGTACGTCAAGAGATTTTCCAAGTAGGCACGGTAAGGGTAAGTATCCATGCTGCTGCTGACCAGTTTGTTATTCAAGTACAAATCCACTGAGCTGAACAAGGAATGCATGAAATTGTTGACGGGACCTATTTCGTCATCGTCTTTTACTCCATTACCTTCCTTATCCAGAACTTGGACTTTCAAGTACAAGTAACTGCTATTCAGATCGATGTAATCTTCGGGCTGCCCCTTGATTTCAAACTCGATGGGAGCAGAATCGGTCAATGAGGAGACGGGATTAAATTCCACCCATTGGGATTCTTGCATCGTCATCATGGTGGGGGGCATGGCAAACAGATCCAGTTCCGTCTTGGAACAAGCGCAAGACTCTCGGTGCATCATTTTTTTGTTGCTGTGTTTCAATAATCGAAAACGTCTAAGTCTCGAACGGTTCTTCTTTTCTTGGCCTTTCTCGCTTGAAGTCTGGTGAAAGGGTGTTTTCTTCTTCGTCGTCTCTTTCTGCCTTGTCCTTGCTGAATGCTTGACTCGGTAGCGTGCAGGGCATTTATAGGTGTGTCTCGTCGGCCCAAAATGTCTTTGCCCGTTTGCAGCAAGACATTTTTGCCTGCCCTCATGAAGGCTTCTTTAGGGTTTTGTTTGTCGATGATGACATTTTGGAGAAATTCTTTGCCTTGTGTCAGTGCCGCATCTTTCAAGGCGTGCAATCCTCGTGTTACCATCGGTTTTAACACCGGGGCCACCGAACGAAAGGCCGATTTTAACATGTCTCCTAAACCGTGTCCTCGCTGTCGAGCCACCCCTTGGTACACTGGATACATGACTTACGAGTCGTGAGAGAACCGTTTTCGAAAATGGAGTTTCACCGTGACTTTTCCTTTGGTGAATGGAATATTTTGTCCCAAATCTCCTTTTATAGTAATGTTGACCGTGTCCAAATACGACTTGCTGACCGGCAAATAGTGAGGATGGACAAATTCGCGGTGGACGTGATAAGTGTTTCCACCTTCCTCGTCAGCGTTTGTGGCAGAATCCACTTTGAAAGGAATGACACGCAGTAACGGCACGGAGGTGTGTCCCACCACGTTGTACTCCACCACATCGGAATACACGAAGATCAAATTCAGTCCCTGGTTCAGTTCTACCGGGAAACGAAAATACCTCGCAAAAGAGTCGTTGTCATGAATGACTGCTAATTCGGGGCTTTTTTTTCGTTCTCCTATCTTCCTCATCTCCGTGTCACCGCCCAATATGTCAAACAATTCAGGACAAAATAAGAAAGACATGAATTTTTTGGACCCCTCAGAAAATTTCATCAGAAAGCGACGAGCTATTTTGTGGTATTCCAGGGTGACACTTTTTTGGGCATTACTCAAAGCTTTATGGAACACGCCATTAAACCTGGTGGCTATGGCGCTGACCAAATGATCACCACTGAAATAATAGCCTGGGAGAATGGACAAGTTGTAGGTCCATGTTTTAGTTTTGTCATCATAGGTTTTATTGGTATATGTGCCAATCTTATCCAACTCATCTTGCAATGGTTTGTCATAAACTTCCACCTTAAACCAATTTTGCTGGGCAGTGATATTGTGGACTTGGGTTGGGTGAATCATTTCTACTAAAGCCACTTCCCAATGGGCTTCGTGATCTAAGGGGATGGCTTGAGGTAATTTGGCCGTGTAACAGCACAACGTGTTGTTGGGAAACACCTCCATGGAACTGTCACTGGGTAAGGTTAAGTAAAATTGGTTTTGGTGACTCATAATTCCAGAGTTCTGTGGCTGTCCGAGGGAATATTAGTGGATGTCAGAGGTGTGTCTCCGCCCAAAATGGGGTTCTGGTTGTGGATGTTGGAGTGGTGACTGGCACTGGCACTGGACACAACGTTCCCGTTCGAGGAGAATTTCAGGGAGGGATTGGGAAGCAGGTAACCGATGCAACTGCTCAATAAAATGGTCCACAATTGTTTGTCTCCTTGTTGCAAACTCAAATTGGCGATGGCTGCCCCGATGACACAATACACCACGAAGATTTGGCAGAAAAAGACGATTTGCGTTTTAGGCACACGTTCTCCACACCACACCCACAAGGGTTGTTTTTGTAAATCTTGCACAGAAGAACTAGGGGAAGAAGGACTGGTCGACGTAGCTGCGTCTGTTGCTGTGTGAAAGGGCATGATGGTCACTTCTTCTTTTTATAGTCGATGACTTGCGAAGCGTCGATCCAAGAATCGAAACTGGGTGGATATCCTTTCCAACGTACTTTGACTTCTTTGACACGTCGTTTGCCCACTTTACGGGTTCTGCGTTCGAGAATGCTTTCGATGTCGTACACGTCGTCTTCTTTTTTGGTGACACGTTGTAACTCGGGCAAATAAAACGTTCCTTTGAGTACTTCTCCGTTCATGTCTTCCAATTTATAGACGGCAGGATGACGGCCATGCACTCGTCCAGTGACGCGAAACAATTCGGTCGTCCAGTTAGGTAAGTAACCTTTGTCGAAAGTGCGTTTGGTTTTGCCAATGCGCACCCAATCTCCTACGGTCAACTCTCCACTTTTCTTGGGGACAGCCCTCGTCGGGGACGTACCGAACAGGCGCTCGAACACCAGCACTTCGTTGTCGGGAGTCACGTCTTGCGGGGCACGTCCGATGCTTCGATGGTAAGATTGGTTGTACGCTTGCACCAGGTGCGGTAAGATGTCGATGTACTTCAGAGTGTGGTGATGCGTAAAATATTTCCACATGCGTTCTTTCAAAGTGCGTTGAAAACGTTCCACGATGCTGGCTTTGGTTTCGGGATTCTCGGTGGTAAAAAAATGAATGTCACGTTTCTTTAATTCTTTTTGGAAAGCTTGGTTCAGAAATTCGGTGCCTTTGTCCGTTTGCCATCGAAGAGGGCGACGACCACTTTGTTTCAACACCCGTTGCAGGGCTCGCACTAACTCGCTGCTGGATTTGGAAGTCAAGGGCACGACCCAGGCAAATTTGGAAAAAACGTCGATGACACAAAACAAATATTTGTAACCACGATTGTAGCTGGCCAAATGAGAGACATCGGCTAAATCGGCTTGCCATTGATGATCGATGCCTTCCACTCGGGTGCGACTTCTGGCAAACTTGCGTCGAATGGGTTTGTGTAAAGTGTAGGTAGCTTGTTCTTGTAACCATCGTTGCACTTGAGGTAAACGGAGACTTTTCAGTCGCGTTTTGGCAGCACGATACAATTTTTGAACTCCTGCGTAACCTGCAGGATGGGAGGGATCGTAGTAAATGCTAGCTAAGACTTTTTCCATTTTTTTGTGTTGATTGGTGTCTTAATAAGGCACCCACTCTTGGAAGAGGCTACTCTTTTTCTCTTGGGGTATTTTCTTGGATTGCAAGGCTTTGCGTGTGCGACCGGCAATAGGTGTCGAAGAGGAGGAGGATGTCTGAGCGGGGGATATCGGTTCTTGTTTCACTTCTGTCTTCACTTCTGTCTTCACTTTCTTTTTCTCTTGTGAGGAAGAAGGGGTGGCCATCATCTTTTTAATCCATCCAATTCTGGAGGTAGGTGGTGTTGTTAACTTGCGTACTTTTTCTGGTGGAGTTTGAAATCCTTCTTCTTCTTCTTCTTTTCCTTTTTCTGTCTTGGTCACGGGTACTGGTGGTACTGGTACTGGTACTGGTGATGGTGCTGGACTTTTCATCAAGGTCTTAAAATCTTTCAGAGTGGGTAAAGCTGTTTCGTCTAAAGCTTTCTGGTGAAAGAGTTGCAATCGTTGCAAGAGTTGACCGTACTTTTGCGATTTTTCTGTTTCGGACAAATCTTGGCGATCCAGCAAGGATTGCAATTCGTGTTGCAACTGGGACATTTCGCTCAAATTGGGATTGGGAGGTAAATGCGGGGTGCGTTGTTCTTGCCACCGATGGTATTCCATCCATCGTTTGTAAGGCACTAAAGCTAGTTTTCGTCCTTCCATGGGGTTGTCAGGGATGAATTCTGAGATCTTGGGACTTCCGAAGGCCTTTTTATCTTGCTCCCATCAGTCCTCCCAACATGGTTCCCAAGACTCCTTTCAGTATGGGGCCTAACAAGAGAGGTAAAATACCTCCACGTTGCACTAACATCTTCTTTTTTTGACGAATGGGAATTTTCTTTTGAACCATTTTCCGAAGAACGTGACGATGTTTGCCTAAGCATTGTTTCTGGTGTTTGGACAAAGGGATCGTGCCTTTCAAGACGTTCAAACAACATTCGCACACGGTATCGATGACCTCTTTGGAGGCCGTTTGAATGAGTTTTTTTCGTAGGGGTGGAGAAGCTTTGGACAGGACAGATAACAGGTCCCCATGTTTGGCTAAACGTGGTGGCAGTCCTTTCCTTTTCTTTCCTTGGGGTTTTCTGGAGGGTGACATCTTTGAGTCTTTAGGAGCACCTAAAAACACTGATACCCTACTCGGTCACAGGCCTTTTTTATACTGGAACGCGTCGCCACTGATTGTCTTTACGTTTTATCAGTTTGAGGACAGGCATGACACGTCGTGCAGGGGTACGTAACGGACTAAATCGAGCCAGTTCTTGCTTGGACAAATCCAGTAAACTTTGTAACATGCCCGATCTTTCTTGAACTTTGATTTTGGGAGAAGGTACTTTGTGAGCAGCAGCCACTGCCGCTAAATGGGAAGGTCCTGCCACTGGGGAAGTTCTTTTGGGGGTCATCAACGGAGAAGTTCTTGGTGTAATCAACGTCTCCAAGTACTCTTCAGTTCCTGGTGACATCAACGGAGAAGTGGACAAACGTGAGGCTGCCGGAGACGTTGTGGCAGGTCGTGGCTTGCGAGTGTAAGGTTGCGTCCTGGCCGAAGTGCCTCTCTTGCGACTAGTTTTCTTCTGTGGACTTTTCTTTTTCTGGGGACTTTTTCTCTGTTTCTTTTTCTTGGGGCTTCTTTTCTTTTTCCGGGGTGATGGTGGTGGTGTCTGGTAAGAGGAGGGTCCTGCCACTGGAGAAGTTATTCTTCTTGGGGACTTGGTCTTTTTCTTTTTCTTCTTGGGGCTTCGTTGAACTTTTGTCTTAGGGATAACTTTGGGGGCATTAGGATCCCATCTTAAGAGTGAGCGAATGATGACCCCTCCTAGAGTACCGCTCCCTCCAGGTTTCAAAATGATTTGTTTTTTGGTTTGAGTGTCGATGCGGGGATCGGCCAGTTGGACCAAAGCGACTTTGTTTCGATCGAAAAAGCGTTGGGTTTGATGAGGAATCTGAATGATTCCTTGGAGTAATTGACGTGCCGTCACCGTGAACCATCGTAAGACTTCTTTGAGACTAGCTTCTAAGACACGGGCTCGTGTTTGTGGATCTTTTTCTCGGCTGATGCCATACAAGGCACGAATCAATTTGACGGGAAGATGCGACTGAAGGGACGTCATGTTCACACTGTGTGAGACAGACGAAAAAGGGTCTGAGGTTTTTATAGATTTTTTTCATGGGAGGAGTGAAATGAAGTCGAGGACGGAGACGTGTACAGGACAGGCCCTCCGTCTTGGCACCAGTGGTGAAACAAGTGGGTACGAAATCGCAAATCCTCGGGGGTCGTAGGTTTCAAATCGACGAGTAAATAGGCGTGTGGCGTTTGAGTGGCATCGTCGTACGCCTGAGTCAGCCAAGGCGTTCCTAACTGTTTGGCTAAGACTTGCACTTGCGATTTATCTCGAGGACTTTTAAACAAGACCACGTAATGCGCATTGAGACTGATGGTGCGATGGGCTTTACTTTGTTGAAACAAATTTTGGGTGATGTAAATGACACTGGCATTACGGTGATGCCCTTTGCGCGTGAACCACAATTTAATTTCTTCTTCGTCTTCTCCTAACATGTCGTCGAAAATGACCAAATGGGTTAGACGGGAGTCAGAGACGATGCCATCGTCTTCTTTAGGAATGCCTTCCACAAACACGATGGAATCGCCTTGACTTTCTCGCAAGAGGTTGTACGCCGATTGCCACTCTTTGTAACACCACACGATCCGTTGAGGGGGCCGATCGATCAAATGATGTTTATGTTCGATCAAACGTTTGACGAATTCGGTTTTGCCAGAACCGCTAGGTCCAGCAATGAGCATGTTAAAGGGATGGCGAAGATACAAAGCCTCCCAACTGGCACGATCTAAGTGTTCGTCGATGACTTTGACAGTAGAGGAAGAGGGAGCAGAGACAGCAGAGGTAGCCATGGTGTGAGAAATGTCACTTGTGACACGAAAAACAAACAAGACAAGAGTTTATATACTTTTTCAGAACACGTTTATTGAATGTTTTTTTCAAATATGAACACGAAAGACAAAAATACATACAACCCAAATAGTGATGTACAGGAATATAAAACACAGCAAAGCGATCAAAGTGAAATATAAACAAGTGTCTGTACAACATGTTTTGGTTAACCAAGATGTCCTAGGGACAGTGTGTAATGTTCTTACAGTCTCTACATGAGGTATTGTCACACAAGTGTCCTCCCGGAATGACCTTTCAGGCATGTCCATGACAGTCCTGTCCTGAAGCGAGTGGTTGTTCTCGGTGACGGGTTCTTCTGGCACCGTCACTAACACAGGTTGAAAAGTAACTTTTTTCCTTGAACAACTCTTGTGCATACTGGGCCACTTCTTGGGTCCAAGCCTCAAAACCCCCCTTTTTCCAATCACGAACATCTGTCCAATGAGGGTGTAAGTCACAAGCTACACACACATCGTCATACACGTCTTGGGTCGCTAAAAGTTGACGAATCTTTTTTTCCTGTTGAGGTCGAGAAGTATCCAGATGAAAACGCAAGGCTTTGAGCAAAAGGAGTTTTTCGTGACCATTTAAGGCCATGGAGGTGGTAAGTACTGATCGTAAAGAGTCCACAAAGAATCGGCTGGTAAACGAAATCCCAGAAAACAAGTCACTAAGACACACACCACTTGTCGTCCAAAATTGAATGGATACAGTTCTTGTAATAATTGATGGTAATGATCCACGGTTTGAATATGGTCATTGAGTTCCTTCCACGGAATCTGTTGGATGACATGTGACATAAACCGTGGCATGGCAGCCTCTTTTTATATTCTCTTTTTTTCGGATGCAATAGACGTACTTTCTAGCCAGAGATCTTCGTTCTCCAGTAGGGAATCTAAATCTTGCATACTGTAACCGAAACGTCAGAGTTCGTTTCGGTGTTTCCTCTTCCTCTAAGTAGATTCCACGTAAAATATGTTGGTAATCCTTTAACTTGTCTTCCTCAATGCGTTGCACTAGGTGAATCTCGAAGTAACCATAATCATGAACATGTCGATCATTAGCGACCTCAAAGTTTTGAACAAGGTCTGACCATTGAAAGAATTTCTGACGAATCAGTTCTCTTATACCATTCAGGTACCAGTGGTTAAAGATCTGGTGACGTATCGGATGCAATTGTTCTTTACGTTTCACTTGTATTTTGACCAGCTCTCGGTAAATGCGTTCTCTCAACTCCACAGGCAAAGCACGAATGTTCTCTTGTAAAGTATCCATGAATAGGTCATACTAAATCCTCTTTGGTCTGACACAAGAAATGTACTCTTTGCACAAACATGGTTTCACTTCAGTGTCGAATTTAAATCGTTGAGTCACTAATCTACACATTACAATTCGTTCAGAAGTTTCCTCTTTCACCAAGTTGACATTGTGTTCAAAAAGTTTGTAATTCGTTAACTCTTCCTCTGGAATTCGATGCAGTACGTTTACAATGTAGTAGATAGAATCGTCAGTACCAAACCATTCCTTTTTATAACCAGGAGGTCGTTGATCAATGTCTGTCCAATGGAACACTTTCAATTGAATCGGTCCTTGTATAGCCTGAAGGTACCAGTGGTTCAAACACCGGTGACGTATCGGATGCAATTGTTCTTTACGTTTCACTTGTATTTTGACCAGTTCTCGATAAATGCGTTCTCTCAACTCCACAGGCAAAGCACGAATGTTCTCTTGTAAAGTATCCATGAACAGATGATTATGGTAAGAAGTTACTTCAATGTCTCGGTCCCACTAAGGGTAAGTAATGACAATTCGGTGACCATCGAGCATGTTCTACGTAGGCCGAATCTTGCGGTTCCCAGTGGTGAAGTGACACACCGCAACTGAAGCACTTGACTTTATCTCCTTCGCCCAAGTAGAAAAATCCGGCTCTGGCTAATTCTTCGGGGGTCGGTCCTCCCAGATACTTTGGCCATTTTCCTTTGAACGATTGAAGACGATTTTCAAAGTCGCAGTATTCCGACAAACGCACAGGAAACGAATATTCGTCTTTCACAGGTTCGTTTCGATGAGGGTTGAGTGACATGGGTAGGAGTTTGCTCAGGGCTGGATGACATCCGTAAGGGGGTAGACGTGAAGGTGGACATTCCCCTTTAAAACGAAACCCAGTAAAATGTCCAAGAGGACGAGCAGCATCACTTTCGCATCCCACAGGTCTGACACGCACAGCATCACTTTCCATGATAGGGGTAGGGGTACTAAAGTTCCCATGATGCTTTACGGCATCGCTCAGGTCACAAGGTACAGCATCGGTCCCATCGCAAGGCTCACAATCGCACTCGTCTGCAAACTCCGTTACGCAATTACAATGGTAACCACATGGACAATCGCAGTTTCCTTCCGGACATTTTCCGTCGCAATGCATGGGTCTTATCCATCCAGTATTAGTCACACTAGAGGAAGATACAACTTTTTTACAATCCCCAAACTGAAACGATGTCTTTTTCAAAGTATTCATCTTGTTCGCTCGGTCTTGGTAGTCACAATGAACTATCGATCTTGACCATAGCCCCTTTTTTATACTAGTCTCAATGCAGTCTCCAACTTGTACATCTTTCCTTTTTTACGTTTTTTATGTCCTGTTCTGGAAGGTACCGTCTCTAAGGTACCGTCAACATTGTACCGTAGTGCGATGGGTGGAAAGGCCATAGAAAGGTAAGGGCAGTTCAGAGACCATCGAGTATGCTCCAGAATAGCTGAATCTTTATAGATACATAGATCCATTCGTAACTTCAGTCCGCAAGCGAAACACTGTACCTCGTATCCCAATCCTGACTCAGGTCCCAAGTAGACAAATCCTGTTCTAGCTAAAACATGCGAAGAAGGTAATCCTTCCCTATCCGTAGGCCATTTCTGAAACGTGTCCAATCGACGGGCACAATCACAATAGTCAGGTAAGAAGACTGGAAAATGGTAGGGTTTGAACTTGGAGTTCTCATCGGGTTTCTCACTCGATTCTTGCTGTGGCGAAGTCATCTTTCTGGTGGGTGACTATCCTATTACAACCAATGTTTTATACCAACGTGTCCATACGGTAAGGTGAAATGATTGGGAAGTCGAACTCGCTTCTGGTACACGATTTGATAAACTTTTTCCAAAGGTCGACTGACGATGTGGTGAGTGGGTAAACGTACAATCTTGTTCGGTTGGTAAGTGGTCACTTTAAAGTTTCCATCCTCTCTCGATTGCAAGGCTTCTTTCAATACCCCAAAGTTGACCACACGACTGGTACGATAATTCAGAGTCAGTCCTTTCACTTTGCACGTCGTGTGCACTTCTCCTTGTTTGTCCCGGTATTCGTAGCCGTAATTTTTGGGACCGCCACTGACAAAACTTAGAATCTTGTCGTCGGGATGCTCGTCTGTCCAGGCTCCTAAACGGTCTCCTTCGATGTTAGGGTGATGTTGAATCGGGTGATGGATGTAAATGCAACTGTCCGTGTCAAAGTACAGGACGCGTTCTTCTAACAGTTCTAAAGCTTCGTACAATTTTAAGCGAGCATGGGCTGTCACGTAAGCCGCAATGATGACATTTCCAAAAGGGTCGTCTTGTACAAAGTCCAGATCTTCTTCGTAATTGACCAAGATCAAATTCTCTCGAACGACGTCCACGTGTTTCATGTATTTGGTTTTGTCGTGAATCATCTGGAAGTAGCGGGAAGGTTCTGTCAAATATTCCGTCTTGGGTAAACACGGTCGTTGTGCTATTTTACCCCACAAGCAATTTAACATCACTTTGGCAAACGATCGCCTGCCTTCGTTTTTCTCGATGTGGTCTAAAGTGATACCTTCTTGTTCGTAATATTTCTCTTTGAATTTTATTTGGTCTTCGGGAGTGTGACACCAGGAAGGATAGCCGCTAGCTTCTTGCTTCAGTTTCAAAAAGGCATCCACGTAGTCTGCGAAAATGCCTTTCTGCGTGGGGTCACCCTTGCGATACTGTTGTGTCTTGGGAAAGTGGCAAATTTCGTACACTTCTAACAGTTGGTATCCCATGTCCAGAGCTTTGAACAATTCCACGCTGACCCAGGTTCCCGTCAAGGCCCGTTCTTCCTGGCTGTGCTGACAAGGCTGGTCTTGGTTGCACGTTTCGGCACAAGTACGGCACAAGGGAAACATCAGTTTGCCTTGACAATGGTGAGGTAAGACGGGATGGTATAGGTTCGTGGGAGGCAAAACTTTGCACTTGATCAAGCCTTCGTATTGTCGAATGTTTTTCAGGTCGATGTGTTCCGTCAGCAATTGCGGGTGCCCTACGGGAAAGCGACAATATTTGCACACGTAGGGATACAGCGAACACACGTCCAAGTATTTGATTTCTTCTCCTTTCTCTTCGTCGGCTTGGTACAGCAAACAGGTGGCATTGGTCCTTCCTCCGTACAAACTATCCCTCGGATTCAGCGGGTCCACGAACTGGTAACTTTCCACGGCACGTTTAAACTTGGGATCGGTTTTCATACGGTGATCGTACTCGTGTTCCCACATTTCCACCACTTGGTATCCTTGCTGTTCTAACTTTAGGCGTCGCTGACAAGTGTCCTGGTACAAGTCTTCCATGGTTCGTTGCAAAAACTGATTTTTAGTGCCACGGTCAGGGTAACAGACGGGACATCCGTGAAATAAGCAACCGTTAAACTCGTACACGATCTTGGGGTTTTCTAAGTCCCAGCCATCGACCGAATACGTTCCGATGGTCTTTTCGCCTCCTCCGTTGCGGGCATGCTGAATCCACTTGTCTTCCTTGTCGCACAAGTAATGTAACCAGCGTAGGGCTTTGACCGAGTATTGACGTTTGACAAAGTGGGTCGTTTGAGGACTGATGACAGCCACGGTGTTTTCAGGCATGAATCGTTGTCGATACACTAAGGAACACGCTTTGGCAATGGTGCAAGCTTCTTTCAAAGGATCGACCCCTCCGTGTTCCATGAACAGTTCTCGAAATTTTCCACAGCAACGCCGTAAAATGTCCACGTCGGAACGACAATACTTTAGCATTTCTTCCTGAAAGTCGAAAGGGTCCGAGGCGTGAGCCTGGTACCAAGCGTAGAAAGCTTCTCGTTGTTCGGTACGCATGTTGTCGGGGTCGTAATAGTGAGCCTCAGGTAAATGGGGTAGAACGGCATGTTGATTGGCTTCCGTATTGAAAAAGTGTGGAAAGTACCCTTTAGCCATTTCTGTCATTCCAAACGTTTTAGGCATTCGACTCAAAGGCATGGCCAAATAGCTCATCGAATCTTTAAACTGTACTTGTCCCACTTGCATGAAAATGATTTTGGCCCCGTTCAAAGTCACTTTAGGACGTTCGGTGCCTTGTTCCGTATAGTACCTCAAAAGAAACTGTCCATCGTATCCGGAAAAATTGTGAGCCATCACCGTGGCATGACGATGACAATCTCCGTAACGTTCGATGTCCTCTTGGCTCCACGTCTTGTCGACGGGGTCTAAGACCCATTGGGCAAAATCGGCTAACGTGTTTGGTCCCCGAAAGATTTTTTCACGCCCTCCAGGAATCTTGCTGCAGTGAGGGCAATGACTGAAGATAGGTTCTTGAATGCACTTCTCGCACGCTCGATGAGCCACGCAGAAATTAGGGATGTGAATGCCAGTCTCTTGCATGCATTCGAAATCGAAAAAGATGAAATTGCCTTTCTTCTTGTGACCGTCCTCTTTCTCTGGTGGGGGTTGGTATTTTTGCACGTAACATTGGTGTTCCAAGTCCACGATGTGGTGACAAATGTGACATTTTTTCTTTCCTGAACATACGTGTGCCTTGGTATTATTGGTACGTATGACTTGTTCACACGTAGAGCACAATCTCAGCAGTTGACAAGCACATTTCTGCTGTGAACCTTGCGTCTTCAAATGTTGTTGGTAACATTTAGGGCTGACAAACGTGCGCAGACAAGTGGAACAAGGCACTGGTTCTTCGCTCAGACAGGGTGGAGAGGCCAAACATCCTGAGCATTTCCATCCACAATGTTTGTGTTGCTCTCGATTATTATAACCATGGTCACATTTCTCACAATAATAAACATATCTCAGGAATCCAGTGATACTGGTAATGGTATCGAAATGGTCATCGTGATGATAAAGGTGAATGTATTTTCCGTCCTTAAAGTCTTGGCCTCGAAACAACAGAGGTCCGCGCACTTCTTGAGGGTGCACTTTCAAGGTGTATCGTGGAGCTAGGGCATCTTGCAATTTTTGCATCTCTGGAATGCCACAGGGTGTGTCTTTGGGCAATCCGGCTTGTTGTAACAGGAGTTCTGCTTCATTTCGTTGTTTGGCTCGGTCGGAACGTTGAATAGTGTCCCAGGTTCTTTTCCATTCTACCGTGTCGTTCTTGTTGGCATAGGTTCGTCCCACCACGATGGCACGGGCTAAACACATCTGGTCATGAGGGTTGTTAATTCGGACGAGACTCGTTTTGGTGTTGCGAAGGTCGTCCACCAATAACATCTTTTTGCGTCCTGTCCCTTGAGGAGGAGAGACGTGGGTCATGTCCAGTGTGGCTTTACCATCGGTGATGTCAAACTGATCATTAGATTGTTGTACGTGTTGAATCTTGTCCATGACTTTGGAAGCAGTCAATTCTGCAGGGGTGCTAAACTCGATCCAAACAGGGGATTTCAAACCGTCGTGTTGTATGGAAAGTCTCAAGCGATCGTCTTCTTTGGGTTGACATTGCTGCTTGAGTGAAGTGAGCAAAGAATCCCACACCTCAGTGATGAACCCTTCTGCTTTCTCTAACGGCACTTCAGCCTTGAAATCTTTAAACTTCACCGTGTATTTGTAAGCCGTGGTTCTAAATTTTCTAGAGGAGCGCTTTTCCGTCTCTCGAATGGAATAGTACTTTTCAGGGTTGACTAAGGGTGGTGAAATTGGTTTAGAGGGTTCTGATTCTGGTTCACTCATGTCCTCTTCAAAATCACTGGCATGAATTTGTGCCAAGATTTCAGCCCTGGTACGAGGCGATAGATCACGTTTCTGCCTCTTACTTTCTTCTTCTTTCTTCTCGAATGAATGGGATCGTTTCATCTTGAAAGCAAAAAGTCAAATGACTCAAGTTCAAACACCATAAACTACTTTATAGTCATAGCAAACCAGCGTATATAAAAGGGTGTGTGTCTTGTCCTTTCACTATTCATTTCACTCTCAAACCAAGCACAACGATGGAAGAGACTGACCAGATGGAACGTTTCGTCAGAGCTTTGCGAGGGGTCATTAGAAAATTCTCTTCAGACCAGCCTACGGACTACTCTCCTTCCTTTAGAGATAAAAGTCAAGATACTTGCTATATCTGTCAGAAGAAAGGGCATTGGTCTTCAGAGTGTCCAGACCGTCAAAAAAGAAAAAAAACAGGGGATAAAAAAGACAAAAGTCAAGATACCTGTTATTATTGTAAAGAAAAAGGACATTGGTCTCCAGATTGCCCAAAAAAGAAACAAGAGGAGTAAGAAGAAAAGAGGAATTCTTCAGAAGAAGAGAGGGATTGTTCAGAGGAAGAGAGGGATTCTTCTGACGAAGAAAGAAGACAGGTGAAGAAAAAGAAACAGGAGAAAAAAAGAAGAAGGGAAGAAAGCGAGGAGGAAGAAGAGGAAAAGAGTGTGACGGTGAAGAAATTCAAAAAACAGAGAGACTAAACAAGGAGAAAAGAAGAAATCAATGAACTTTTCATTAAAGTGTTGTGTTGTGAATTGTGAATTGGATTGTAAAAAATGGAGAAAAGAATAAATGAATGATATAAGGTAAGTGTCTTTGAGTTGTGATTTTAAAATAAGAAGCTACACTCACGCACTCATACACAGACACGTACCATAAGGGTAACATGGGTGGGGTTTATTTTTTGAGTTATTGGCAAATTGAAATTGTATTTCTTTTCGAGAAATGTGGGTGGCCCTGAAAAGGGCCTTTTTTTTCATGGTGAAGGGGTGAGTTTAAGCAATCAACTTTAACTGCCTTATGCCTTTGCCACGGCCAAGGCCTACTTCTGGACTGCGTAATGTTGATGATGATTGGGTTGAAATCACTAAGGGTGGTACGGTAGGCTTAGTCACAGGGTTGACATGTTTGGCTCGGGAAGGTCGTATTCTCTTCGGTCGTGATAAAGAAGTCTGATACATTTGTTTCAGACTTCTTAACTCCGCTAAAATGTCCAACAGTACCGTGACCGTTTGATTTTCACCCTCTTGTTTCTTTGCTGCTACTTCTTCTTGCTGTTGTTTTTTTCTTACCTCTTCTTCTTGTTGCTGTTGCTGTAGGAGAAAAGCCTGTTCCGCTTCCTTTTGTCGTTGTATAAATTTCTCCAATTCTTCTTTCTGTCTCTGTCTAAAATTCTCCACTTGCGGTAATGAAGAAGGTAACGAAGGTTCCGGAACAAATTCTTGCGAGGAGAGAAAATCCACAAAATCCCAATTCACCTCTTCTGAAAGTAAGTCCGGGTTCCCTTGGGCGGTCTCCCCTGCTGGTGCACCCCACTGGATCGTTTTCTGAGTTTCCGTCATGTTGAATCACTATCGCATAGATTGACTGCACACAAGGGCTAGCGAATCTATATTGACTACGTGACGTCACAGACTGCTCTCTTCGGATTGGATGCGGGCTGACTGAATTCTGTAACGCGTGTTTGGATTGGTAAATGAACTCAATCCGTTTCAATCCTTCCTCCGCCTATAAATAAGCGCCGTTGACTGCATTGATTCACCTGTTCTCGTCGCTTCAAGATGTGGACTACAGTTGAGTCATCCACCCTTGTGTCTTCCATGATGTTTCGGACAGACTTGCTCATGTATGTCCGATCGAAGTGGACCGTTGTCCACAGGACCAACACCAGCCTGTGGATACGTAGGATCTACGTTGAAAGACAAGGATGCCTGAAAAGAGTGCTGATGTACGGACCAACAGTGAGACGTAGCCTAAGGACAAGAAGAAGACCAATGCGGTGCCATTTATGTTAATGAATACATTAACATAAAACCCAAAGGCCCTTTTCAGGGCCAGCCATATTTCTCGAAAAGAGATAGTCTTTGAATTGCCTAAATTTAAATTTAAATTTAAAAAAATTTTAAAAAAAAAATCCCATGTTAAATTCCCCTTGTCCGTAGAGTGACCCACGATTTATTGCCATGTTAAATTCCCCTTGTCCGTAGAGTGACCCACGATTTATTCCCATGTTAAATTCCCCTTGTCCGTAGAGTGACCCACGATTTTTCGCCATGTTAAATTTCCATTGTCCGTAGAGTGACCCAGGGGTCCCTGTAATGCTAATTCCCATTGTCCGTAGGGTGCCCCCCTTCACTACTCTCGTGCGCGATAACAAAATTACACGAGAATACGCGAGTAGCCAACGCGGCCAACAGCGCCTACTCGAAATTGTCCTCGTTGATATCATCTAGTGTAGACGACAACAACATATCAGATTTCGAATTCACGCTGATGTCCAACATATACAACGATTACGAGCGCGCAGCGAATACTGAAACCGCAAACGGTTTTCATTTGAAAACGATGAAGATAAATAATGACGGAGATACTTCAAGAGATAGCCGCAAATACAACTCCGGTAAGGACCACAATGATATCAATATCTTCGACGCAACCAGAATTTAATGTTAATTTTCCAACTGCAATTCCAGTAAGTGAAATCGCGTTGGCACAATTACGAGTATATCACAGTTGGCCCAATATCAGGTCGACATCATTTCGCGGACAATCGCCGAATAACTCATTTGTATTTTCATATCAGAATAGCGCTGATGGAACCCCAGATTGGAACGTCATTGCGTTACCCACTGGGAGTTATCAGATAGAAGAAATCAACAAAGAAATACAGCGTCAAATAAAACGTGTCACCGGAAAAGAAGCAAAGATTAGTATATCAGCACACGAGCCAACGCTGTCAACGGTCATCGAAATCTCAACATCGGGTTACCACGTAGACATTTATAATAGTTCAATCAGAACCGTGCTAGGGTGGCCAACAGAAAAACCTGATGTAAAACCGCGTCTACCAGAACCTGTAAAATCCGATTATTACACAAATACCATGTCATATCATGAAATTCTACCACGTTACGCGAGTTTGTTAAGAATCATGAAGGACCCAACACATAAAGAAACTTATATCGATCGTTTAGAAAGTCGCGGGGGACGGTGCCAGGTTGGGAATTCGTCCCTTGGGTATTTACCAACGCGAAGAAGATCACTCCTCAGGATATCGAAGAGGATTTTAATCAATTTAACCAGTTATTTAAAACACAACTTAAAATTCTACAACAATCCTTTCAGGAACATATTTCTGATTTATACAGTCCACGTGACAAAATCATTAAACATATTGAGATAATAAATCAAATAATCGACGACATGAAATATTATAACCGGCGACTGGTTCAGATGGTAATTGATGCTTCCGAGAAGAAAAATTTTCTGGAGTTTTATAAAATAACCGAAGCTGAATTAAAAAATTTTAGATTTCCCGGTTATGTTGTCCCTGAGATGTTCACGTCGTTATCCACGTTGTTGGATCAATCCTTCGAGGATATCATGACAGCGCACAAGCAATCATTCCCGGAACCTAGTATCCTCAGCGTTGACAATTCCACCAGCGGTGATGGCCGGCATATTTCTCCGGGCATCGTAGCAATCACTGATGTCGTCGCGGTCAATCTTGTATGTGACGTAATCGATGGCAGTTACAGCGTAACCACGACAACATCGGATCAGGCCCAGCAAGGGTTTATATTGTATTCATTTACTCCTACACAACCGCCTGGATTTTTTATCGTGCAAGAGCCAATCAATCCAGTATTTCTGCGGTGTCATAATCCGACGCTGACAAGGATAAATTTTAAAGTCACTGACCAACAACAGCGACTGTTGGACCTGCGTGGGGAAACAATTAGTGTAAATTTGCTGGTAAAATCTTCCAATTAGCGATATCCATAACATAATAACATGTCATCTCACAGTGATTCTACCGACAGTGATTTCACACAATATGATTCCGACAGTGATTGTGAATCACAAAGTGATTCCAAACAAAGTGATTCCAGTGATTCCAGTGATTCCGATGATAGCCCGGTTTGAAACATTTCAATTAGCAATAGTAACGTCGTGATAAATTATGTTAAATACACACAATACATATAATGACTGAAAATCCTGAAGGATTTTACCAACATGTTCGCGTGCACATATTTGACCGAAAAGAACTTGCCGATGCGATCAGAGCCGCATTTACACGAAATGATCGATACCAGCTGAAAGATACCCGGATACGTGTGGTAGAGAACGGCACCGATAAGATATTACTAAGTAGCGATGATATCGAACGATTGCGTGACCGTGATTACATTTACGTGTTCTTCAGCGATGACGAAATTTTGAACTATGCACACTCGTGTTTGACCAGGGCGCAGTTAGATGACATTCTCGGGGGGGGGGGGGAAATATTCCTTAATATTGCATTTAAACAGATATATTCGGGCAAATATAGCGTGATGAGATTTTCACGTTTCATGGACGATCGCTGTCCGACCCGACTTCGCAGCTGCAAAACGATAACTAATCTTACTTCATTCGAATACTTGTCGGTGTTTGAAAACATTAAATATATCCCTGTTCCTGACACCATTTGGGGGAAAGTCCCCCAATGTCGTATATCTCCGCTGTCGTTGCCGCTGAAGTTTTCCCGCGATGGTCTTCTAGAAGAGTATAAAGATCGTAAAAAATTTTTCTTCTTCAAAATCATGTACGGGTACAATAGCCGCCATAGATCCCATGAAGACTACCATGAATACAACACCCGCGGACAACCGATACACGGCATTGAAGCGCTTAAATTTATTGAACGAATTATGATAATCGTGTTATCAAGTTAATCCTTGTCAAGTTGACGCAGTTGTTGCTCCCAGTCTGAAACACAGGGTGTTTCCGAGGCAATCTTTTTTTTACCGTGGGTTTTCGCGTTACGACGACGGTAAAAAAAATACTAAAAAAAATTTTTTTACCGTGAAAATTGTCAGTAATAATAATTATTATTCGTTGATGAGCTGATTATTCGTCGATGAGTAATTTATCGAGTTTATCAGAAAGAACCTTTGAGAGTTTTTCCTGTTCGAAGATCTTTCCGATGTCGTCGAGGATCTTTTTTATGACTCGAGCCACCGGCACGAAAGTCTTAATTTGGTCTCGGTGTTGACAAATAATTTTATATCGAAGTTCATCATTGAGCAGCTTTACCGTTCTGTATTCGCGCTTATGAGTTTTATAACCTTGTGCGCGAGCTTCTGCGATGCTATCGTATTGATCCTGCAACCACGCGGAATAAAAAATTTCACTTGATGTTGCGAATTTTTTTACAGCGTTAATTTCTTCGGTGAGTGTTGCAACTGTTTCTTCGTTCATTATACCTATAGCATTTTTGTCTCTCTAATATGCTGTCAAGGTTAGGCAGGTTCATAAAAGGTATAAATTTTTTACATTTTTCCGAGTATGCAAATTTTGTTACGTTTCTGAGATTTCGATAAATAGATGCCGAGTTTATCTCGGAATATTTAGCGGCAGAATATATCGACGGAAATTCGATTTCTTCGTCATCTGTAACAGCAATAACAGGCTGCGGAGGAAGATTTTGAGCAATTCATGTTGTGTTACGAGAGTTTTCGCGACAAGTAACAACTCTTAGATTTTCGATGCGATTATCTAATTTATCACGATTGATATGATCAACAACAAGTCCTCGCTGAATTGGTCCGTGAAAGCATTCGTAAACAAATCTGTGCGAATAATATTTTTTTCCTTCGCTGGATTTATAGACCATAACTTGTTTATGACCACAGTTACCAATAATTCCAAGTGTTTTTTTTTTAGTCTGCAGTTTCTGATTGTTCCGTCTGCTGAGGCTTCGTAGTTGGTGTAGATTGGATGTCTTCTGAATTCCATTTGTCTATACTATATACCTCTTGTTTGTTTAAATAGTAGTTCGGGTGGCTGTTGACGTATTCTTGTTCTGTGAATACATGATTATACTTGCGCCGGTAATACCTGGCGAGCTCACGAAATCTTTTACCGCCACATCCTGAACATAATTTTGTTTTTCCGCGGACTGCAATACCGCATACGGCACAGGTAACTCCGCCGTTAGATCCCCGTTTGAAATTTTGATTATGAGATCCACAATATTTGCCGACACATCTTCGTTGACATCGTTGTTTAGTCCCCGCAATTTTCCACTCACAATAGTTTTCAGGCATATATATTTGTCATTTTTTTAATTAGACACTATTTGTCCTATTGTTATATTATGGAAGAATTTGACAGATTGTCATCGATAAGACCGGCCCGGGGGAGATTTGATCTTGATAGGTTAACCGATGATGCGAAACGAAAAAATTTAACAACGCTGAATAGAATCATCGGACGCGCGAAACAAGAATTTCGTGATGATGATGCAAGTCACGTATTTTCGACGTATAAAATTATCCGTGAGAGTTTTGAAGATATCTTTGAAGAACTGTTTGGGGAAAATGTCATCGACGGCACAATGACCGATACGCGCGCGAGCAATATTATTGAATATCTTGATGATAGCAAATATGGTATGCTAATAAAATTTATAACCGGTGTCGCCGATGATGAAACCGGCGAGGATAAATGGATTATCCGTGATAAACGTGATCATGTACTTGCCAACAGAAAAACAGTTTTGTTAAGTCGTCATAGCAGACCAGGAATGCTTGTTGGAATTGATAGTCCATATTATGTCAGAGCGTATCCTGCATCTGCAGTTGTTTACGGATTATATCCTATAAAAAAAACCAAAAATTGATAAACTTGCCCCGATGAAAACGTCGACGATGTTGAATTGTGTAGCCGAGCGAGTAATGGAACATTTCAGTAACGCAATGCGAGGCAACGGTTTAACACCGTCGAGAAAATCCAAGATAATAACATGGGCTAATCGAGTCAAAGATAGCGGAGCATCAATAGCGGATGTTGCTGCGTTAGAACGTTCACTAGGATTTCCTGTAAGGGTAGCATCGTTGACCGGATAAGAATTATACAAACCAAAATACAACCGTCGTGGATCACTGATAACAATTATTGATCATAACAGTCACGCGTGGACGGAATCAGTTAGGATATTTCCGCGAGACCGTGTTGTGAGATTTTATCACGGAAACATATTCGACAACATTTATGAAGCGAGCAAAACAGATCCTGTGTCGGTATGGTTGTTTAAAAGCGATGAAGATTCCGAGTATGATCAGTTTGTGAGACCCAACGGAGAAGTATACCGAACACAAGAACTACAACAACGAATGAAAGCACTCGCGGAAAAATACTCATTCGTAGCCGATGATGAGTTATTGTCACGCTGTTTTACTGTTTCTAGTGTTGCCGCGCACATCGCCAGAGAACGAAATTCATGGAAACCAACCAGCGATAGATTCCTCGAGGATATCAAGCTGAGCTGTGTTGAATATGGTCACGGTGGATTGTGGAATATTCCGTATGATTACCGCGACATGATATCCGTAGATATGGCCGCGTGTTACCCGGGAAGCTTTCTTGAGTACGGCGCATGTAATAAATATTTTAATAGATTTGGACATCCGACCAACTTGATGACAAGAGTATCCGTTAATGGTCAGCTGCCTGATTTTGACTTGACTGGATTTGCCCAGATAACATCATTTCAATTCGCTGAGAAGTTACATCCGATTAACTATGTGTGGTTCGGCAGACATTTCGCAGAGAAAGGCTGGGCTCCGATTGTGCTGCTGCGATACATGCTTGACAGTGGCGTGCTAACATCGTTGACTGTCGGCGAAGCAATTATATGTTATCACAAACAAACCTCAGTTTGGTTGCCAACGCCAGCTACCGAAAAATTGTTTCAAGATAACCCAAAATTGCTCAAGATTAAACTCAAAAGCAATGAAATGGATGCGAAAGATCTCGGACGAAAAACAATAGGTAAATTTACTCAAGGTGCAGCATTTGATCATAAGATACATCACAGCAGATTAATCTTTGATGACGCAGAATTAAATTTTATAATAGCCGACACCGCCGTCAGAGATGTGTTTTGTCACCGTGAAGATGCATTGTTGTCGAACGGAAAAAAGATAGGAACAATTGTTAGTTACCTTGATGGAGAATTATGTCAGCACACACATTTGAGATCTTCAATGCTTGGACTTGTTTCCGTAAACCTGTTAGATATGATAAATAGATTTCCTGATCCACATAACACCGGTATCGCAGTCAGAGTTGCCACGGATTCATTTTACGTCGACAAGAAACATTCAAAGTTAATAACCGATATAATTCGCTGCGGAAATGGATGGGGTTCGTGGAGAGTAAAAAATGAAAGATTACACGAGTATTGTGAATCAGATGATGTCAAAATTAAAGATAATTATCGTAAATTTGAGATGACTGTATCCAACAAGTTGTTACCGTCTGTATGCGATCCTATTGCCAGACACAGAACTGTTTATCTGAACGGACCAGGTGGTTGTGGTAAGACAACTCGAGTAATTGAGTTATTTGGAAATTCCGACATGATAGTGTTAACGCCCACACATAGACTCGCACGAGAAATGAGACAACGCGGAGTTAACGCTTGCACGTACCACAGTTTTTTCAAATATAACGGCGGCGAATGGATTCCTGAACGAATGGGCACAAAGTATATTCCTGAGAAAATTATGTGGGATGAAATAGACACTGTACCGCTGGATACACTAAAAAGGTTCCTTGAATGGTTGATGACGAAAAATACTGCGGTCATTATGTGCGGCGATCATGGTCAACCACCGCCATTTACAGGTGAATCTCCACATGATTGGCTGATAAAGTTTGTTGATTATTACGAAGAAATCGATGACGACATCAGAGCACTTGATCAGCGACTAAAGACGTTTAAAAAGCTGATTAGACTACAGAATAATAAAACTCAGTGCGTGGCTATGCGCAAGGTAATTCCAAGGACGTCAATGAAAGACTTCTGGGAAAAATGGAACCCAAGTGATCTCATAGTGGCAAGTAGAAAAGTAGTCAGAGACACACTTCAGCGGCGATTACTTCAACTGCATAAAGAAAAATTCCCAACGTTGCAGGTACCGTTATGTTATAGACCAACGGATACACGATTACAAAATATCGATGTTGATATTCCAGGACAATCAACGAAGCAGCAGTTAGTGCTAAATGACATTGTGTTAGTTGATATCGGTGTTGTTGATGCTGCACTTGCCGCGAATAAATCCCCGTGGATGTTAGGATACGCTATGACAATTCACTCCGCACAAGGATTAACCATCGAAGACACAAAAGTTTGGATTGTTGATGATCGCATCGAGTGGTCAAATTTAGTTTACTTAGCCGTGTCAAGAGTGGGAAGAATTGTGCTGGATACGTCAGCGACATCAGTCGTCGATGAGTCAGCGATGACTGACATGATAAGAAAAAAATTAACCAATTGCAAACATAGCGACAAAAAAAATAATCGGGAGTTTGATCTTGATGTTGAATTCGTAATTACGCTACGACAACAACAACGTAATCGCTGCGTGAATTGCAATTGTGTAATGTTATGGAGATATCCGAAAAATGACCCAAGACAGTTTACGTTAGACAGAAAAAATAGCAACCTTGGCCACACACGTGAAAATATCATGTTGACCTGTCTTGAGTGCAATAGACGCAGAGGCGCCGCCGCAGCTATTTAAGTGTGGATCACTTTAGTGATCGAAATCACTTCAGTGATTTGGGTGGTAATTGTGTATCATCAGGAATCACCTGAAGTTGCTCACGGGTGAATCCGCGTTGAGGAGCAGTTGAATCTAATCTATAGATTGCTGGTCTGCCAGTGGATCTTGTCACGGTGGATATCTTATGTGTGGTAACACTCCAAATGGTATCAGTCGCTCTTCGTTTACCACCTTCAAGTTCGCCTGGTTCGTATAAATATCTAACTGTAACATTACCCAGCACTGGCGCTGGCTTTGCCAATGCTGAAGAATCATGTCGTATATATTTTTTGTGATCGCGATGGCAGGTTTCATGTTGGTGGCTCGGGTGATCTCGTTATTTAGCGCAGTTATCACACTTGGTAATCTTGCAACCCATTCGCGCGATCTCGCATCTTGAATGAATTCTTTCGCGTATTGATATCCAAATAATCTTTCGGCGAGTGTTCGATTAAATCTCTCAACGATTGCCTGATCACGATGAATTTCAGTGTGTCCTCGTCGTATGGTGACGTTATGTTGCTTCATCAGCGATGATACTGCACCTTGAAATTCTTTGCCAGGATCAACTTGTAGCAGATGTGGCCATCGTAGACCACCTTGTGGTCCAGGCCCTCGCTGATAAATTCGTTTAAACGCATCGGCTACTTCAGACGCCGTTTTAGTTGTTAACGGTTCCGCATCTTTGTATCTACTTGCAACATCAACCACTGTTAACGCGTATTTATATGTTTCCGACGAACAACATCATCTGGCAGAAATAGTATGTCAGCCTGATGAACTTCGTTGGGTACACTAACATCGAAATGCGCAAAGTTGATTTGTTTGGGCGGTGGTAAATAAATTTGCCATATTGCCTGTTTCGATAGCCAATTTTTGGCAACCTCTCTTGTTACCGACTCTGACTTGGCGAGTTTATTAATTGCTGCGTTACCTCTCCAGTATCCGATCGGGGAATAATAAATCGACTTCATTGGAGATGCTTGCATTGTTATTAATTACTAGCGCCTAATACTAGTTTAGATTTCATTGCGGATCTTATTAACCAGTTAGCGAGTGACTCTTTAAGAAATTTATTTTTTATCGCAGATAGCGCGTGAATTAATTTCACATCTGCGATATGTCGTTGCTGCAAATCAGGATTTTTATAAGCTACATCATGAACATGACAAGCCGCATCGATAGCGTTTATCGGATACTCGCCAGGTTTTGGTTGATTTTCGCTGTCAAGTCTGATGTCAAGTCTGGTTCCGGGGCCGCAGCAGTTGTATCCGGGAAGATGTTTTTCCCCGGGATACTTTGCCCAGGGAGCTCCAGGGAGTTTTCCAAGTTGGGCTGCGATGTCACCTCCGCTAAACTTTTTTTTTGAAATCTAAATTTTTTTGTGCCATATCTAACACGTATTCCTGTGAGCGCCTGTCGATTATTTTTTGTCGTAATCGTTGTCAAGTCGTTTGTTGGGGTTCGCGCCTTGCACTTCACACAATATAAATCCATAATACTATTTATTTGTATACAAATGGAAGTCACTGATTTTTCTGCAACGAAGATAAAAGAACCGGTAAAGCATAATAGTGTGCTACCAAATTCTATCCTTATGATTATCATAGGACCATCCGGATCAGGTAAAACACAGCTGTTGCTGAATTTGATAATGAAGTGGATGAAATGGGATAAACTATATTTGGTTGCCCCGTCTGCAGATGACCAGCGATGTTATGATGTTATAAAAGATTTTAACGAGAATGCAAAATCAGCCATTGGAAGCGATGACGACATAGTTGAGTTCATAACTGATATCAATGACGCGCCTGGCATTGATAGCATTGATGGATCAATTAACAATCTAGTTGTGTACGACGATGTGATGTTGGATAAACAAACAAACCTTCAAGAATATTTTCCCGTGGTCGTCATAAAAATACAGATGTCATTTATGTGACTCAGCGGTATACACAAATTCCGAAAGTGATCAGAGATAAGTGTAACATCCTTGCAGTGTTCAACGGAGTTGACGTACACACGTTACGAAATATTCATCAGACTTGGTGCAGCGGAAACATGGACATCAATAAATTCAGAAATTTCTTCAGTCATGCACAACGAAAACCACATGGGTTTGTGACAATAAATTTACACGATCCTCGGACACGGTATCGAGTTGGACTTGACACGTTATTTATTTAGTTAAGAGCAGCAGAGGGGGCACTAAATCAGATGATTTTATTATGTAATCTGTACAGCAATAACGTTTCCAAGATTAGATTATATGATTAAACCTGTTATTTTAACAAATAGACACCTTTATTGTCATTGTTGCCAAAATAAGGGTTTGTTTTCCAAAATAAGAGTTAGTTTTGTAAATGGATTGATAGAGACGATTTCAGGCGGAAAAACCTTGTGAGATTCGCCCCCTCTGCTGCTCAAACACACCCAACGTTTTGGCAGCGAATTAGTGAAAGTTTCCCGTAAACATGGCCATAGAAATTCGCTGATTCATTCACTCTAATTAATTATGAAAATGGTTCGGAATCTGAAATAATTTTGCTGTTTAATTCTTTGAACCATTTAATAAAATTGAATATAATACATTTTTTTATCTAACTAAAATTTTCATAAAAAATCATGTCACTTGGATAATTTAGATAACCTAATTCAAGTCACTTGGATAGAAATAAAATCTCTTCATGAAGTTACTTGAAATAAATATTTATCTTTCCTATGTCAACAAGCAAATTCGAGAATAAAAAAGCGTGTTGGAATAATAGTTTTAGCAGTATTAGTAAGTAGTAGTATTCACAGTAGATAGTAACTTTTATACCCACTTTGTCGGCTGATTGATGAAAATATTCACTACTTTGTGGCGTTTCTTAAATTACGATACTTCTTGTCAAGTTAGATTATCCTAGTTGGTGTTACATTTTCATTTTATGAATTAATATTCATTGCAAACTTCCGACATGAATATCTCCAGGTAACGGATTAGACTTGATGTGTGCGCTATTTTGGGCCGAACTGTTATAGTTCAACGCGTTAAGAACTAGATTCAGCAGTTGAATAGCTAAAATGCTAAGTTTCATTCAGCAAGCTAAATGTTCTTTCTGAGGGTGTTCACAAGGATTGTCAGGAGCCGCGGTAACTGGTTTGATTCTAAACACCTTTTATCATCATTCCAAGATCAGTTATGAATGCTTTATGTTGTATAAATACATTAAACAATTTAAATGATACTATTGTTGGGTTATTTTCAATTAAATGAGTATTTAGCTGGGTATATTAATTCCTTCAATCGAGGGTTGTGTGGTGGCTCAGTGGTTAGCGCTACTACAGGCGATCGAAAGAGTGCGAGTTCGCCTCCTGTCAGCAAATTATCCAGGTGTTGGCCTATGTACTTTAATCCAATTGCTTTGGCATTAAATAAGTTACTGATGTTGCTATGTCGTAAGACATCAGCAACAATAAATCCTTCCATCGAGTAAATGAATATGCTATTGTTATTGTCTTATGATAATATCTTTACAGAGAAATAATTTTGTTTTGTAACTAGAAAGTTTGATGCCGGAAAAATCCAGTTCATACATACACGCATGCAAACACAAAATATATACATATATGTATGCTAAACATGTGCAGGTAGTAACATCTACATAGTCATATGTAGGAAAATTAGCGGACATACATACATACATACATACATACATACATGCATACACACACACACACATACATACATACATACATACATACACACACACATACATACATACATACATACATACACACATACATACATACATACATACATACATACATACATACATATATACATACATACATACACACACACATATATACATACATACATATATACATACATACATACATACATACATACATACACACATACATACACATACATACATACATACATCAGTGTAAATCGCTTAAAATAATAACTAATTCTCACTTTATATACATTAAGTCAGGCTCTATGTTTAGAACCTTCTACCTGCCTCACAATATCGTGTTCGCATAATCTTTATTAATGTATCAGGTTTAAAAGATTACTCTAAATGGAACACACATATAAAGGGATTACTGGACACCGTTCCAAGGAGTCGAAGATAAAAATCATATCTTTTCTTAACATAATTGTGATCAGTTATATTTGTTTTCTGTTCTATTTTGTGACTCAAATCACTATCTTCTTATAGCTAATATTTTCTAAGGTACTGTTTGTTATTCGATACCGCTTCCCATTATGACTCACGATTATCAAAAGCCTTAGGGACGTGCTATTATCAAAAGCCTTAGGGACGTACTTTTATCAAAAGTCTTAGGCACATGAGGGATTTTCATTTAAATTTTTTCGATGTTATAGACTATTCTCAATACTTATGGATAATCCCCTCTAACGTGTTAAATAGGGTCATTTATACGGCGTGGTATGTGTTAGGCGTATTTACGATTTTCGAATAACACTGCTTTTTACAGCATCATCGATCAAATTCTTTTGTTTCTTTCGTGCAAGTTCGTTATAAAAATGTCGTAGACTCTGTGAAATACAAAGATAGACATGGGGCCATACAGCTTATATTTAACTGTTGTACTTCAGAGAGCTTATTGTTTTTAGCTCAATGTGAAGACTACCTGAATCTTACAGAAGGAATATATTTTAACCACAATAGATTGAAATTATAAATTACAAATTGTATAGAAACGGATTAGTTATACGTAGTATATCAGCACCTTTTTGAGAGTAACGTATTTATGAACAGGGACAGTTCAAATTAGCTCATGTTTATATTAAAACAGAAGATGATGAAGGTGTATTTATAAGTTTAAGGTTCAAAGGAGTATATTCCGAGGTTCTATTTTTGCACAAGTTCCACGACCTGGATATGACAATAATAGTTGTACGTGCCAATATATATATATATATATATATATATATATATATATATATATATATATGTTGATATTAGCCACGAATATTTACCTGCGTTTTGCTCAAATTAGCGACAACCGAATGAAGCAATGTCCCACCTTAACCACATCAATGGACGTTATCGATCAAAGGATAATAGGACTTACAGCCCTATCAACGACATATCTAAAACCTAATTGGGTAAGCGGTGATGTGGTCTATGTTCGTAATTTATCAGTAAACATTGGAGGGGATGGATGATATCTGAAGATATGTCCGTAATCGTGTTGATAAAGTCAGTGTAGTTGAAATGTGAATCGTTGTAGGTAAGACAGCTACGTAAATATATAATCGGTATCTTGAAGCCATAACTTAATACTATATCGTGACAAGAAGCGAGGAACGCGAATTCAATCGAGAATATATATATATATATATATATATATATATATATATATATATATATATATATATATATATATGACACAAATAAATGCTTTCCATGCTACCGACATTTATGTAGTGAAGTTTGGACTAAAGTAATTTGAACTTTCTCATAGATGAACCTTGAAGTTTAATAGTTCTTGTAAGCCTTTATACGTGTTTATAGTAAAGGTATTTTCTTTTAACATTCATGAAAACTTCTAACAAATCAAATCTTAATATATTAGCTTACCGTATAGAGAATTTGCATATCTACGAAAATACAAATTACAATTAAGAGCCACGAATCATTAGTTGCACTATAATTGTTATGAGAATGAATATATTTTGAATTTCTGTCTGCAAATACAATATTTCGCTGTCGGAGGTTTTGCAAAATTTCTGTGCACCCTTGTATAAAGGAATGATCTTAAAATATTCATAAACGGAGCAACGATAAATGCTGTCTCACTTATTTGTTGCGAGTATATTTTGTATTATACCTCACTGAACTTTCTAGAACTTTAATACACGGTTCGTAAGAATGAACCTCTCCTCGCTACGCTATCTTCAGCAACTGGTGACATTGCATTGGCAAAGCAACGATCCTATTTTAAAAGTGTTACACGGACGGAAATAGATTTGCATTCTTTTGATTTTAGTTCAATGTCAGATACAACATGTTTCCATAGTCACCAGAGCTATGAGAGGACAAGGACTCCGTCTTCCATTGTATATTCTACTATCGCCATAACAGCTCCGAAAGCTACGATATGATGCAAGGACAATGTATACATAACATAAATTATCCTAATTTTATTATTGATTTACTTATGTATTTGATTGGAAGAAGCTGATGCGGGAAACTCGAAAATTGTAATTCCTTGTTTGCGAGTTACCATTTATATTATTAGTCATTGGCCTGATCTAGAGGCAAGATCTTTGATTGCACGTAGTTTTTATCATATGATATATCGGAAACGAATTAAACAGATCTTTTTAAAGAAAGAAAGGGAACATGATCACTGAATGTAATAATCGAAGGAAATGAACTAACATACAATTCAAAATGTTTCAAAACCAAAATCAAATCCATGCATTCCTTTCCTGGAATAATTGTCAAGAACAATAACACACTGGATGATTGATGTCATTTATATCTTCTTGAATTAATAATCTGCCAACACCAATATCACATGCACCAACATACGTTTTATTTTACTGAAGTTTGGAGCTGAAGGAGCTGGTGTACCTAAATATAGGCTTTAATTTCTCAAAATAATCATGAGACTTATAAGACAAAGGCAATATGGAGTTCTCGCTCACCGAATTTGTCAGAATCAACAATTATGGAAGAATTTTAACCAGTTTCCGATAATATCCAGCCATAAATTCGGTTCGGTTGCTTTTTACTGATACCGCTGTCACCATTAGATAACCTTACCACCGCCTGGTTAAGCTTGACCTTGTCTCACAATATGTCCCAAAAATGTGACATGCGAAAGGCAGCATTTACATTTACCTAAAACCTTTGTCAGATATGCATCACCGAATAGTTTCTAAGTGTTTTTTCTCGGTATTGTTTTAGAGGATGACGTCATCGATATACAAATCACACTTATCTAGAGCAGAACCGTATACATAATTTGTATTTTTTCACCAGTAGTGTAATTTGACAAATCAGAAAGATTCCTTCACCTGGTGACATAATTTGCATTTTTAATTTTGTCAATATATTAATCGAGTATTGTCATTATAAATAAGTTCGTTTCAGTGGCACTGTTCACTATTCTAAATTCAGACCAGTAAAGTTGAATGCCCTAATGGCCATTTCAAGTTTTCAGCAATTTTCGCAAGGTGAGGACATTAGTGATCTAATTCATTTTGCTGAAAAGGTACACATATTTTTCACAACATTAGAACCTGAACCTGAACCACTCCCAATAAATGTATGTATTAGGAGTGGTTGGATGTTGTCTATCTATTAATTCTAATTTGTTTAATTCATAACGCATTTCCATTTATTTTGTATCTCTTTATATTGCTCTCTCTATATTCTGATCTCCTTCTTCTTTTGTATTTCTTCTCTGTCTATTGCTCTTTGCATTTGTATCAACTTTTCGTTTACTTTCTTTCCCACCACTTCTTCACTCTACGATTTTATTTCATCTTTTACTCTCTGCCTTTTTATTTGTCTCTTGCTATCTCTCTGTGCATGTGCTTCTGTTTTTCAAACTTCTCTTTCTGAAGTTGCAAAATCTGTAGTTTTGTTTTGACGCTGAAGCTTTGTTAATTACAAATTCCATCTGTTATTTTAAACTGTATTTCCTTTAATATCATATCAATACAAAACACTACTACCTAATTAAACACAAACATAAATCATTATCTTCAAATTTTCATTTCACATGAAATGCTGATTCAAGGTCGTTTTAATTTCTTATGTTGTTAAAGATGTTTTAGTTCCTAAATATCAAAATATTTCACGTATTCAATCAACTCGTCCTTATTCATATACTTTTAGCCAGTCTGGGTGCGATAGGAAGCAACGTGCACTGTGTTAGATGACACTGTTAATACTTGTTGGTTTAGCTAAAGATTGCTTGAATTTGTGAAATTACCACTGTTACAAGAAACATTGAACATTCCGAACCATGTCAATTCAAATTAAATAACATTTGTACAATTTTTAAAACATTTAAACTAAATTCGGATCCTGGACGAGCTCCAAATTTCCCTTACGGCGATATGATCTGAAGCTATGTAAGTAGTTAAGGGGGACGATTCAGCGACAATGGGAATTAGCATTACAGACCCCCCCCCCCCGGGACGGTTTAGCGACTATGTAAATTTAACATGGACGAAAAATCGTGGGACTGTTTAGCGACAAGGGGAATTGCACATGAGAATATGGGAATAAACGGGGTGGGACTTTTTAGCGACAAGGGGATATGAACAATGGGAATATGGGAATAAACAGGGTGGGACTGTTTAGCCTCAAGAGGATATGAACAATGGGAATATGGGAATAAACAGGGTGGGACTGTATAGCGTCAAGGGAAATTGAACATGGGAAAAATTGCTGGGTCACTCTAGGGACAAGGGGAATTGAACATGGGAATAGAGTGTGGGTCTGTCTAGGGACTAGGGGAATTTAACATATGGAAATTGAACATGGTGGGTCTGTAGAGCGTCAAGGGGAATTGAACATGGTGGGATTGTCCAGGGACAATGATGGTAGAGGGTCAAACACAACAGAGACAGAAACATACATACACTAGTTCAAGCGTGAGATTTATATATAAAGCATTACCAAGACCTGAAATCTTGCTGGGGTGTTCAAAAATTTGCATAATTGTAATGATGCTATAAATAGCTATAATCAAGGAAATGCTCAACGACAAAATGGATGTGACTAAAAGTAACGCTAAAATGACGAAATTGTCCCAGAATTTAAAGAAAAATAAACATATCCCCGAAAATTAAGTTACAATGGTTTAGACTAAAATGGATAAAATTAGTAACTACTTACAATCAACTTGTGTGACGATCGTGGATAAACACCCATGTATCTATCTATTTATACTACAACTTGTGGGTTATTCCTTTGGAAAATCCCACTATCTTTTAATAGCCTCAGCTTGAGTGACGTTCCTTTTTATGAACCCTAGTACATATATATAGCTACAACCTATGGAAATCCCCAAGTCCATATTTATAGTCTCGAAATTTCCAGCGTCAGTGACGTCACTGTACTGAACACTAGGCGATAAATGTCAACAGTGTTGCAAGTGGTTTACCTGAATACACGCTACTGCAGGTAAGTAGGTAGAGTGTATCTGATAGGGATAAAGTGAGTTTTATAGGGACAAACAGAGACCAATACACACACACACACACAACGTACGCGCGCAGACATACGCACACACACACACACACAGAGGGAAGAGGAGAAAGCAAACCCCAAATATACTATCAACACAGAAGGGAGATAATACAAACCCCAAATAAACTATCCACACAAACGTACGCGAACGCATTCAAACCCCAAATATACTATCCACACAACGTCGCTAACGCATACAAACCCCAAATATACTATCTACACAACGTCGCTAACGCATACAAACCCCAAATATACTATCCACACTCGGGAGGAAGAAGAAAAAAACAACCAAATATACGATCTACACAACGTACGCCAACACACACACACACACACACACACACACACACACACACACATACACACAGAGGGAAGAGGAAAAAACAAACCCCAAATATACTATCAACACAGAAGGGAGAGAATACAAACCCCAAATAAACTATCCACACAAACGTACGCGAACGCATACAGACCCAAAATGTACTATCCACACAACGTCGCGAACGCATACAAACCCCAAATATACTATCCACACAACGTCGCTAACGCATACAAACCCCAAATATACTATCCACACTCGGGAGGAAGAAGAATAAAACAAACAACCAAATATACGATCTACACAACGTACGCCAACACACACACACACACACACAAACACACACACCACAGAGGGAAGAAGAAGAAAACCATTATACACTATCCACACGGAGTGAATAAATAACCCTTTATATATATACTATCAACAGAGAGTGAAGAAAATAACCCATTATATTCCATCAACACAGAGTGAAGAAGAAGAAAAAGTTTTTTGAAAGCACCTAAGCCCTCACCTGCAATGACCAACTCTGCCAAACACCTACACCCCACCCCCCACCTCCCAACACTACAAAACCCATTTAACCCGTTATTTCATGGCATCAGTTTGTGATTTAGGAAACATCAAGACACAAAATGATGGATGAATAGACTGACTATTGTTTACCGACTTGCATGCCTAAAGAGCGTGCGTGAAGGAAAACATCCTTCCATTTCAATTCTAACTAAAACATGATCCAGAGGGATAGAGAGAGGTGAAAGAGCACAATTTCATAAAGTGTGAGCAAAAACAAAACACGCCATCCTTATTATACAATGTCAAGACCAAGAGACACTTACGTTTTCTTTCTGGTCTATTCTCTTTTAGAAGGTAGTATGAAATTTCACATCAGGGCCAACGCATCGGCTCACATTGTCAATTTTTCCATTTCCATGTCTTTACTGGCACAAGTTCTTCATCATCTTCAATTTCTTCTTCTTCTGAATCCCTCTTCTCTGTTTCGTCTTGTTTCTGTTTCTTCTCTTTTCTCGTAGGGCACTCTGAATTCCAGTGTCCTTTCTCCTGACAACGATATTAGGTATCTTGACTTTTGTCTCTCTTTCTTAAACGAAGCAGGTATTCTGGAGACAAATACCCATTAACCTTTGCAGATATAGCAAACTTCATTAGCACTTACACACTTTCGTATGACTCTCATCAAATCATCGACCAAAAGAGTAAGTTTTGTTGCCACTTTCGCATGTGAATTATGCTTTCGTATGACTTTTAGCAAATATTTGAAGAGCAGGTCGATCTGTGCTGACTCTTCCATCTTCTTGATTGTTTGAGAGCGGAATGAATACTCTGACGCGATTTCGAAGACGACATAACTGAGCTTTAATCAATGCTCTCCAATTATGCCACAAAACCACGAGTCCTGATTCACGCCAAAAGAAATTTCGTTCGGTCCATAAAAAATAGTATCACATCTGAGAGACGCAAAAACGAACTTCTAGGGAAGAGGAAAAAACAAACCCCAAATATACTATCAACACAGAAGGGAGATAATACAAACCCCAAATAAACTATCCACACACCTATTCAAATCAAGTTCCGTTTTTGCTAATGGACAATAAAAAGTACCAATAATGTGTTTACCACCTGTGCAATTAGTTCAAATCTAACGAGTCTGTTAAATTTCCTACTTCCTAACATATCTGTCTAATATTAGGACTTAGTGTACATAAAAATAGCCATACTGATCTTATTTAAATTATTATGTCTAAGCGACATATACCAGTTTGGTCACTGTTAGGTTTAAAAAGTTAAGTTTGTTGCGGTGTTCCAATGGGTCAAGTTTGTTTCGAGAATAGTTTAGTCATGGAGGGATACCAAGCCAAATATGGTTCCCTATTTAATAAAAAGCAATCTTTTGGAGCCCTAAAAAATAGTCTGTTTTTCTGTTAGAAGGTAACACGTCTCTCTTTTGCTTTCACGTTCTTTCCCGCACTCCTAGTCTCATGATTCTTGATATCAGGAAATGCGTAGCCATGATGGGCGTTAATGTAAGCAGCGGCTTCTACCAGTTGACTGAGGGGGTATCCAGTGTAGGCTTGTCTGTAGAATTGGGGAAGAACTCTGACCCCTAATCCCCATTGAGAAGGTCTTGGTTTAAAGGTTTCTAGAGATGTATAGGCAACGTATTGTATGGCTGTAATAAACTGCCCTGCTATTTTGACGTTATACAATGCCTGATCTAGCCCCATTTCGGTGTACTTCTCAACGATGGTCAGCGTCCCCCTCCTCCTCCTCAACCGCCTCAATTTCCTCTTCTGGTTCTGATACTAATTCTTCAATTGAGGTAGATAGTTTCAAATCCACTGCTATGGTGTCTGTCGCTGTTATTGTTGTTGTGGTTGTTCTTTCAGCTGAGATTGCTTGTAGTATCGGAGTGAGAAAAGAACGTAGTGCCTCCGATAATTACATTTGAGTTTGCCATACCGTTTGTCTAACATAATTGGACCTTTGTTTTGCCACCACTCTTTCCAGGACGGGTTGTTTGTTAGGTATAGTCGGCTGTTGACTAGATGTTATTTGTGTTCTCGAGGTGGGTGGAGTGCTAACTGGCTAGGTCTGCATTTCTTGCTCCCGCTGCTGTTGCGTATATTTCTTCCCTCCACACCGAGTTCTGGGCCGAATTCTTTAAATTTCGTTGTACCCGAACTTACATTATCCATATTATCACCAAGAAAAAAAAAACAAAAACGCACAGACCTACAAGAAACACTCACTCACTTTTTACAGAATATTACTATTTTTAAAATTTTGATAAGCGACGGAAACGAACAACTTAGTGTCACACTTTCTAACCAAGATAAAAAATCATGTGCTGATAGACTCACTTCTGTATTTCTTCTTCTAACTGACTAACATATCATAGGCAATGGAATGTTATTTCTTTTCGAGAGTATGGAGTAGCCCTGAAATTTTTTTGGGGAACTTGAAGCTATGGCGATCGCTTAGGTTATAAGATGACGGCCTGCTCTGACGACAGGCTTTCTCACAGGATAAGGTCTGCTTCATCGGAAAGAGACGAAGAACTCTTTGGTGTCGATACCACTGAATACAAAGCCTCTGTCAGGTTCATGCTGCTGCTGCTGTTGCTGCTCTCTCTGCTGTTTATGAAGTCTGTACTTCTCCGTCCATTCTTCTTTCTCCTTCTTGAATTCCTCCTTGAAGAGCTCTTCTTTCAGGTCTTCAGTGACTTTCAACATTATGATATTGTCTATCTCTTCAGGTCTCGGTATCAGACTTGTCATGACCCTATGAAAATTCACATAGGCTTCGTTCAACTTGGCTAATCTTGAGCACATCTTCGTAGGAAGATGAGTCGACAATGGATAGACAGACTGGAGACTGACCCGTTTTTATTTTCAAAGCGCGGACGTGAAGGAAATCATTACTACACGGTTTTCGAGTCGAACCGTTCAAATAGTGTTAAGGGAGGGATAGAGAGAAGTCAAAGAGCATGAATCAGGATACCTATAGTTAAACAAACCACAAAGGCATTTTTTTTCAAAACACAACATTTTTTTATTCAAAAATCACTTAACACTAACCAACAACTCTAACATTTTTAACAATAATCCAACAATATAACATCAAACATCTTTTTTTTTCAAATCACAAACATTTTTTTTTTCAACTCACAAATTATTTTGGGCAGGGCTGACAACGTTGTGAATGAAATTGTGATTTCCACTGTTGGAAGTCATTAGGCCATTGATTACGTTTCCTAGTTAGAGACAAAAGATAAGCATACTGGTCACAAAACCATCGATCTACTTTCACATCATTTCTTGAAGAAGAACGAGGATCAAAATGAGTCACTAAATGTTCTAAGGAATAACCCAGGCTGCGATGATGCAGAAAATACACACAATACTGTCCACACACCAAGGAATCTGTGCCTTGTAATTTCACATTATTGAATCGGGTGGTCTGAGCATTTCTTCTCATAAAGTCGATGATATCGTCTTCCAAAGGGGGCAATCCGTACGAATCGAAATAATCCACACATCCTTCTTGAGGAAAGTAGACGGCTACCCAGTTGGTTCGTGTTGAATTTGACTGGGATGATCGTTATGACATCCATATCAATCTTTCTTGATCAATTCCTTAATTTCTTTCTGTCAAGACTATAGCATAACAGGAAACTAAATGTGATTCTTGTTCTGGCCATCTAGACTTCATCATGATGACTTCTTCGTCTTTGTCTTGGGGTTCTCCTTCCTCAGGATCTTCACATTCCATGTCCAAAGAATCCCTACTATATAAACATTGATAAAAGTCTTCCGTGACTTCTAATAGTGTAGAATGACTTCTCTCAAACTGTTGGTTTATATCGTATTGTCAAATTCAGCATACAGGAGGACGTTCACCGTATTATCTGCGCGTAGATTTTCTGCAAACTGAAATTCCACACGCATCTGGACGGATTTTATAGGGTGAAAATGTCACTCGTCGCTGTCTTGACTTACAATTCGTTAGAGAACCGTTTTCGAAAATGGAGTTTCACTGTAACTTTCCCTTTGGAGAATGGAATATTTTGTCCCAGATCTCCTTTTATAGCAATGTTGACAGTGTCTAAATACGACTTACTGACGGGTAAATAGTGAGGATGTACAAATTCACGGTGTACGTGATAGGTCTTTGCACCTTCCTGGTCATTGTTTGTGGTACTATCCACTTTGAAAGGAATGACACGCAGTAACGGCACAGAGGTGTGTCCCACCACGTTGTACTCCACCACATCGGAATAGACAAAGATCAAATTAAGTCATGGGTTCAGTTCTACCGGGTTTCCAAAAGCTCTGTAAAAATCCATATTACTGTTGATCTTGGGGCTCAAATTGTTTGCGACCATTTCTGCATGTCCACCCAAAATTTCAAACAAACTACCATTGAACCTGAGGGACAATGTGCCCGTATCTTGAAATTTGATCATGAGACGATGAGCCACTTTATGGTACTCAATCTTCACACTTGTTTTGGCTCTGTTCAGTGCTTTGTCAAAGGCTAAGTTGAACCTGTCCGAAATAGTGTCCACCAAATGTTCACCACTAAAATAATAACCTGAAGGAATTTTCAAGGTGTAGATAATGAAGGATGGATTGCTGGCTGGTCTTGTGTCCCCTAAAAAACCGATTTTATTGATTTCTTCCTCCAATTGGGCATTTAGGATTTCCACCTCGAAAGTGTTTTGCTTTTCGGTGATGTTTTTGATTTGTGTTGGGTGAATGATTTCCACTAAAGCCACTTCCCAATGGGCTTCGTGACCTAACGAGATGGTCTGAGGTAATTTGACCGTGTAACAGCACAACGTGTTGTTGGAAACACCTCCATGGAACTGTCACTGGGTAAGGTTAAGTTAAATTGGTTGTCATTGCTCATAATTCCAGAGTTCTGTGTCTCTCCGAGGTGTTACTGGAAGTCAGAGGAGTGTCTCCGCCCAAAATGAAGTTGTTGTTGGAGTGGTGGCTGGCACTGACACTGGACACAAAGTTCCCGTGGTTCCTGTTCGAGAAGAATTTCAGGAAGGGATTAGGAAGCAGGTAACCGATGCAACTGCTCAATACAATCGTCCACAATTGTTTGCCTCCTTGTTGCAAACTCAGATTGGCGATGGCTGCACCGATGACACAATACACCACGAAGGTTTGGCAGAAAAAGACGATTTGCGTTATCGGCACACGTTCTCTATACCTCACCCACAAGGGTTGTTTTTGTAAATCTTGCAGAGAAGAATTGGGTGAAGGAGTGATCGCAGTAGCTGAATCGGTGTGAAAGGGAATGATGGTCACTTCTTTTTATAGTCGATGACGTGCGAAGCGTCGATCCAAGAATGATAACTGGTCGGATATCCTTTCCAACGTACTTTGACTTCTTTGACACGTCGCTTGCCCACTTTACGGTTTCTGCGTTTGACAATGCCTTTGATGTCGTACACGTCGTCTTTTTTGGTGACACGACTTGATTTGAAATAAGTATGGGCTAGCGTTTTGGTGAGTACTTAACATCCATGGCTGTCTTGCTGAGCACCTTTTTCCTCCTTTACCACGCTTGTACAGAAAAATGAGTGTGTGGTGAGACAATTCCCACTTATGTTTAAAGCCTTTCAGTCAGGTTGTTAAGGACTAGTTAGTCCTACACCTGGGTGGCTAAATTTAAAATAGTCTGTGAGTACATAAAAGCCTGGGGATGAGGCTCTCTTTCCTTCCCCAGGAGTAATTAAAAATCACGCGGTGCGTTATTAAACCAGTGATACATGCTCCATTAGAGCGAACATCACTTTCATTCAAGTAAGCAAGCAAGCAAGTTCGGGTACCGTCTCTAGCACTCTTGATAACATCAACTGTCTGGGTTATTTTCTTTCTTGCAAGCCCCTATGTTCCACTTCTGTTTGTTATAATAACTTGTGATACTTCACATTTTCTAAAGTGGAAATCTTTACAAGCCGTACAAAATACAAAACTTATGACTTTGGCTTTTGACACTTGCACAGACTCTTCACTTTATAAGTGTCACGAGAAAATTGTATATCCAATTTTTACCATTTTCAAAAACACGCACACACTTGCAGCTTGACCAGAAATATGTACATCTTGTTTTGTGGATAAGTCACAGACAAGTCCAAGCATATATAGGTGGTTATGAACGTTAGGAATATCCCCTCATTTTTTCAGAAATATCAAAGCTTGTATGTGCATTTTACCTTTTCCACTCTATATTAGTGCTTAGATTTGTTCCAAAAGAAAAAAAAAAAAGAAACGAAATAATTTTGAAGAAAAAAAAACAACTGAATTTTGAATTCAGGTTTCTCTCTGTTTATAATTTGTTTCAAGTTGATGGTGCATGACAGAGTACATTCGCCTACCTTCAAAAAGTGAGAGGCATTTCTTCACATGGCATTGCCTTTGTTAAATTCGGTTTCATTGGTTAGTTATCGTTAATCTTTAATTTTGTTCATGCATTTCTTTTTGATAGAAGATTTAAGGCTTTCTATTGTTGTAACGGTATTTATGTTGTTTAGTCTGTTGATGAAATTATCTATAGCAAAGTGCTTAAGATTTTTCAGTTTTTTTTTTTATTATTTCAAGCCCTACAAAAGGAGACCAAGTTTGTCTTCAAAGACGATTGAAACTCTAAATTACACGGGCGTGAAGGAAAACATCGTTGTGTTTAATCTATTCATGCTTGCCGTATCTCTTTGTGTTTTAGAGGTCATATTCCTTCTTAAGTAAATACACGCATCAATAGACAGACAGATTGGGTCATCATCCTTGAGTTTCACTGTACTTTCGGTTCTTTACTTCATACAAACCCCAAATTTATTAGTTTAAAAACAGAAAGATAACATCCCCCTCAATACCGTAACACGTCTGTTCTGACTCTACCGATGTGAGTGTGAGTGTTTATGTCGAAATGTTTAAGTGAGATATAAAAAAATGGTCAGCTTGAAAACGCGAACCAATACTGTGACGCTCAGTATTTTGATGTGGTAAGAGGAAATGATACAACACACACAAAGAGGGCTTGTAAATTCACATTTCAGTCTGTCTGCACTGTAATGGTAACAACGCAAGAACATAGGGATTATTATGCCACACAGTCCTAGAACAAAACAATGCATCACCCGTTGTAAGCCATTTCATTGGCTATACTTATTTTCTTACCGCGTTCGCTTCGAATTGACTTGAGTAGCTATTGAGACAGTGACGAGAATGGCCATGCTTTACTGGGTCTATCCTATAGGCGATTTATATACAAAAATATTTTTAAAAAGTAAACTAATGCACGAACAATCGTACCATGGGCGATCCCATGGAAATTGTGTCCGTCTTATTGCAAAATACATCAACATTTAATTTAACCGTGTAAATCTCTAGAACAAACCTCTGATAATATACATTTTGAAAAGTGTTGTGTGATACGGATCGCCATTGTCGTTTGGTGTCTGCTTTCTTGTTCGAAAAGAGATCGTTTCGTTTTGACTATAAAAATTTAATTTGATTAAGTTTTACGCACTACTTGAACTCATACATTTACGTTGTAGGTGTAAGCCGTCGTTCTCAGTTTTCTGGAAGTTCGCTTTTGCGTTTCTCAGATGTGATACTATTTTTAATGGACCGAACGAAATTTCTTTTGGCGTGAATCAGGACTCGTGGTTTTGTGGCATAATTGGAGAGCATTGATTAAAACTCAGTTATGTCGTCTTCGAAATCGCTGACACGGATTTGAACTAACACTTCAGGTTTTGTGTGAGGCGATACGGTACGTCATTGCCTTTTACTTCCTCAATGAAATCGTTTCATCTTATTGCAGAATTACATTTGACTAGGTTTCATACGCAGCAGGTCCTTGCATATAAGGAGAGTGTCTTAGCGTCAGAGTATTCATTCCACTCTCAAACGATCAAGAAGATGGAAGAGTCGGCACAGATCGACCTGCTGGTCAAATATTTGCTAAAAGTCATACGAAAGCATAATTCACAGGCGAAAGTATCAACAAAACTTACTCTTTTGGTCGTTGATTTGATGAGAGTCATACGAAAGTGTGTAAGTGCTAATGAAGTTTGCTATATCTGCAAAGGTTAATGGGTATTTGTCTCCAGAATACCTGCTTCGTCTAAGAAAGAGAGACAAAAGTCAAGATACCTAATATCGTTGTCAGGAGAAAGGACACTGGAATTCAGAGTGCCCTACGAGAAAAGAGAAGAAACAGAAACAAGACGAAACAGAGAAGAGGTATTCAGAAGAAGAAGAAATTGAAGATGATGAAGAACTTGTGCCAGTAAAGACATGGAAATGGAAAAATTGACAATGTGAGCCGATGCGTTGGCCCTGATGTGAAATTTCATGCTACCTTCTAAAAGAGAATAGACCAAAAAGAAAACGTAAGTGTCTCTTGGTCTTGACATTGTATAATAAGGATGGCGTGTTTTGTTTTTACTCACACTTTATGAAATTGTGCTCTTTCACCTCTCTCTATCCCTCTGGATCATGTTTTAGTTAGAATTGAAATGGAAGGATGTTTTCCTTCACGCACGCTCTTTAGGCATGCAAGTCGGTAAACAATAGTCAGTCTATTCATCCATCATTTTGTGTCTTGATGTTTCCTAAATCACACACTGATGCCATGAAATAACGGGTTAAATGGGTTTTGTAGTGTTGGGAGGTGGGGTGGGGTGGGGTGTAGGTGCTTGGCAGAGTTGGTCATTGCAGGTGAGGGCTTAGGTGCTTTCAAAAAACTTTTTCTTCTTCTTCACTCTGTGTTGATGGAATATAATGGGTTATTTCCTTCACTCTCTGTTGATAGTATATATAAAGGGTTATTTATTCACTCCGTGTGGATAGTGTATAATGGTTTTCTGCTTCTTCCCTCTGTGGTGTGCGTGTGTGTGTGTGTGTGTGTGTGTGTGTGTGTGTGTGAGTGTGTGTGTGTGTGTGTGTGTGTGTGTGTGTGTGTGTGTGTGTGTGTGTGTGTGTTGGCGTACGTTGTGTAGATCGTATATTTGGTTGTTTTCTTTTTCTTCTTCCTTCCGAGTGTGGATAGTATATTTGGGGTTTGTATGCGTTCGCGTACGTTTGTGTGGATAGTTTATTTTGGGATTGTATTATCTCCCTTCTGTGTTGATAGTATATTTGGGGTTTGGTTTTTCCTCTTCCCTCTGTGTGTGTTTGTGTGTGTGTTCGCGTACGTTGTGTAGATCGTATATTTGGTTGTTTTTTTTTTTCTTCCTCCCGAGTGTTGATAGTATATTTGGGGTTTGTATGCGTTATCAACGTTGTGTGGATAGTATATTTGGGGTTTGTATGCGTTCGCGTACGTTTGTGTGGATATTTTATTTGGGGTTTGTATTATCACCCTTCTGTGTTGATAGTATATTTGGGGTTTGTATGCGTTCGCGTACGTTTGTGTGGATAGTTTATTTGGGGTTTGTATGCGTTCGCGTACGTTTGTGTGGATAGTTTATTTGGGGTTTGTATTATCTCCCTTCTGTGTTGATAGTATATTTGGGGTTTGTATGCGTTCGCGTACGTTTGTGTGGATGGTTTATTTGGGGTTTGTATTATCTCCATTCTGTGTTGATAGTATATTTGGGGTTTGTATGCGATCGCGTACGTTTGTGTGGATAGTTTTTTGGGGTTTTATATTATTTCCCTTCTGTGTTAAACTCACCTTATCCCTATCAGATACACTCTACCTACCTACCTGCAGTAGCGTGTAGTCAGGTCAGCCACTTGCAACACTGTTGACATTTATCCCCTAGTGTTCAGTACAGTGACGTCACTGACGCTGGAAATTTCGAGACTATAAATATGGACTTGGGGATTTCCATAGGTTGTAGCTATACATATGTACTAGAGTTCATAAAAAGGAACGTAACTCAAGCTGAGGCTATAAAAAGATAGTGGGATTTTCCAAAGGAATAACCCACAAGTTGTAGTATAAATAGATAGTGAGATTTCATAGGAATTTTAGCTGATTATAGCTATAAATAGATACAAGGGTGTTTATCCACGATCGTCACACAAATTGATATTGTAAGTAGTTACTAATTTTATCCATTTTAACTTAATTTTCGGGGATATGTTTATTTTTCTTTAAATTCTGGGACAATTTCGTCATTTTAGCGTTACTTTTAGTCACATCCATTTTGTCGTTGAGCATTTCCTTGATTATAGCTATTTATAGCATCATTACAATTATGCAAATTTTTGAACACCCCAGCAAGATTTCAGGTCTTGGTAATGCTTTATATATAAATCTCACGCTTGAACTAGTGTATGTATATTTCTGTCTCTGTTGTGTTTGACCCTCTACCATCATTGTCCCTGGACAATCCCACCATGTTCAATTCCCCTTGACGCTCTACAGACCCACCATGTTCAATTTCCATATGTTAAATTCCCCTAGTCCCTAGACAGACCCACACTCTATTCCCATGTTCAATTCCCCTTGTCCCTAGAGTGACCCAGCAATTTTTCCCATGTTCAATTTCCCTTGACGCTATACAGTCCCACCCTGTTTATTCCCATATTCCCATTGTTCATATCCTCTTGAGGCTAAACAGTCCCACCCTGTTTATTCCATATTCCCATTGTTCATATCCCCTTGTCGCTAAACAGTCCCACCCTGTTTATTCCCATGTGCAATTCCCCTTGTCGCTAAGCAGTCCCACGATTTTTCGTCCATGTTAAATTTACATAGTCGCTACATAGTCCCAGGGTGGTTAATGTTAAATTTACATAGTCGCTAAAGCGTCCCGGGGGGGGGGGGGGTCTGTAATGCTAATTCCCATTGTCGCTGAATCGTCCCCCGTAACTACTTATGTAACAGAACTATTGTAAACAACTGATACTCGTGGAAAAATAGATACTCTGTGATAGGTCAACATACCCTTCACTCCTCAAATATGCCTGTATTATATTAATGATAAACTATAATCCGGTTAATCTTGTCGCTATATAGAAAAGACGTTTCCGTGATGAAACGTGAGAATGATCATCTGTGATTGTCAATATACATACAATTGCCCTAAACAAACATAAATTCATAAATTTCTTGAGGGGCAAAATTATAAGAGTACCGATATTACATTATATAATGTGACTTTACTAAATATTTTCTTTCAAGTTAATATGTACAGTGGTCATTCTTAGGAAAGGAAGTGGAAGCTCAATCAAATCATCACACAGCCCACTCTTGAACTATTTTCATTTATTTTAGACATTGAATCATGATTACATTCTATACACTTCGAATTTTTAAAAACAAATTCCCTAATTTATGTTATCATATATAATCATTATATAAATTGTGAATACGTGTTTTCGTCATGAATTTGAGACTCAAACAGTTTCCGGATCAAGGGAACTATCAGCAGAAAATAATAAAATATCTTACTTAATTCATGAAGAAAACATGGGTATTGATGGAAACATGGGTATTGATGGAAACGTGGGTATTGATGGAAACATGGGTATTGATGGAAACATGGGTATTGATGGAAAAACAGGAGTTGCATAATTTGAGAAAGAATTGTTTGAGTTGTAAAATACACAAAAAAAAGTTTGTGTAAAAATAGTATATTATTCTGGAAAAATGCAAAATAATTTTCGGTATTAAATTGTACACTTTAGTCTGGATGGTTAATCCGGTATGCATGGAAGATATACCATCTCTCTGTACAGTGAAGTCATCCACATGTTTTCTTTTCTGTTAAATTTTTGTTCTTTATTGTTTTGAGAATATTGTCATTGTTACGACTCTGTTATCACAAAGTAAGTAACATAAGGAAGCAAAGCTGAAACGTTTTAAAAAGTTAACAAATAATTTAAATTTAAATTGTATCAATGAAAGAGTGATAGGGACTGAAACTATTAATATGTGAATCCAAAACTAAGTTCTATTAAATTCCAAAAGGATGAAAAATTACGTATACGTTTCACATCCGGAAATGTACTTATGCACCAAAACGCGTGACGTTGTAAACATAGTGTTATCCAGAACTAATTTGAATAATGCACAGTAGTTCCAGAATAATAGTTTAATCCATGAGCGCTTTCCTTTTCCACTGAATACTCCAAACAAATGATTTTCCTCCCAAATAATATACTAAGTACAACAAAAATATTTATGCAGACTTGATGTTACAACAAGAAGACAAGATAAAAGAATCAGAAAACTGCCTGGTCCAAGCTACTTATAAATATGCAAACATTCTAATACGCGCGCATTATCACTACTACCTAAATGACAAATCTCAAATTTCTAAAATTGTAGAAGAACTCACATGATTTAAACCACTAATAAGAACTAACTCGATTCTCCTAAGACACCATTGGATCCGACCTGTCCATTGAAACAATGCCGAATTTTGTAAACATATTTGCTAATAAGTTTTTTATAAGTACTTGCCAAGACGTACGTAAGCATCAATTTATACATCTTTGCAATAATATGTTCTTTAATATCTCACAATATACCATATGCACGTTCGCCAATTTCAGCTATACACAATCACAACAATTTAGATGAGAAAAAACACGCATACAAATTACAATAGCTATATATATACACAACGTCGTTATTTTCATACATTTCTATAGATGCTAAAGAGAAACGTTCTATGTGTTGCTTTCTGCAAAGCCATACTTTTGTAAATGAGTATATTTTAAGATGATGTTCATTGGTAGCATGTATTGATTAGACGGACGGCTTTTCTCTAACGTTTTGTCCTCTTTTGGATTTGATATGATGTCATGAATAAAGAGGGTCATATATTATTAGTCTAATATCAAAATTCGTGAAATTATTAAACACTAAGTTTGCTCTATACATTTTGTCAAGAGATATGGGTGTGTCTTCGTGGGTTTTGATTGAACGGTTGTTTGCTGGTCAATAATAATTTACCAGTACCGGCGTCATGAAACAACAGTACTTAAACATTTAGCCTCCAACATATTTACTGATGGTTTTCTGGGCTGACAATAATACCAAAATATATCTAAATCAATGACTATGTAATCAGAGTACAAGAGGAGCAGTAATCTTGAAAACACGATTATGACACAAGCTAAATGCTCTAAGGAATATTATCCTTGTATGTTGTTAGATGACCATGATACTAGATGGTGAGGAGCAATCTTCTTGACTTACGTCAATGGACATACCCTAGATTTGACAGGATCGTGCATAGACATACTACGGACATATTAAAGATCACGACACGTATATTACAAAGGCTTCAACAAAAGAAAACAAGTAAAACAAAAAGACATTATACTTATGCTGCGATTCTGACTTTCAAATTCAGATCAAATTCAATTTATAGCTTCGTACGGCAAGATGATGTATGTAAATTGACAGTACGGTTGTTAACAAAATTGCTTCAGGAGAGTTCAGGGAGATATTTCAGTTATTTTATATATATATATATATATATATATATATATATATATATATATATATATATATATATATATATATATATATAACAGAATGCCTGAATGATAGAGTAAAAGTCTTGTGTAATACAAACATTTTGTTTCATATCAGTGTAATTGGTTCTTGCACACTTTTTCTATAGTAAATTCAAAAGCCTACAAAAGGGCCAAATGTAAACCGGTACAGAATAAATTTATTGGATGTACATTTTTAATGACAACAATTATGTTTTTATGTCCACATGCATACTTCCTAAAACATATATGATTTCTAAGTTGCAATCAGTATTTATTTAAATAAACATTGTGTCGCTTTATATTTAGTGAGATTACTCTTCCATGATTATAGTTATTAATGTTAAGGTCTTCATAACATTTTAGTCCAAAACATAATCCTTGCTTGAATGTCCCCCGAGCACGATTATGTAAACATGAATAGATCAAATGTGTTAGGTGTGCATCTTGTATCTCTAATTTACTGATAATGCTCCGTACTCTTAGATGACTAACGGTTCTAATTCAGTTCCCATAGCAAACCTACGCCAACACCATGATATGAAAATTGCAATAACTTAAAGTTTTTGAGTCCTCGTGATCATACCTATATTTATCAGTATAGATGAAACATGGATGTCAGCTTCTGTGCTGAGGAAAGGATATGAGCCGCGGAATTTTCTGGACCTGCATGTTTGAAACATGTGCTTTCACATCCACACCAAAGAGTCAGGTGCTAAATTTAGCAATGAGTGTTCCAAACTCAAGTTAACGGACTGTAATTCTATCAGTAAAACAATGTCTCTATTTGTTTCCACTTACACCTAGGATAAGCTCTGAAAAGATTCTTTTTCCTACAACATAACGTACATTATTAACCAATCCTGGTCAGCCAAACTCGTATATACTCTATTTTATGTTCACCCATTTCCAGGCTGGTTCCCATTTTTCCATATCATTAGTACCGTGTGTCCTAGAAGATCAAAATATGGGTTGGGAAAAAATATCAAAATGACTAGGGACACAACTTAGTATTGGCTTATTAAGACTGATACGGAAAACATATCGATTATTCAAACTGCAATATAGATAAATGTTTAAGTATTGCATGTCCAGTTACGGTGGCTAACATGGTCTTTTCTTTTTTTAAAAAATAATTAACGTGGTTGTATCAGTAACAGTAGTCTTCAATAGTGAGAACCTATTGCATTTTATAATTGTGTTATTCTTTGCATAATTTTTTGATTGACAAGGTAGGGCAATTTTGAATAAGTAGTAAACTGATAAGGCTGGGCTCGTTTGAAAAGTCGTAGATTGGTAAGGTAGGGATATTTTGAATAAGTTGTTGATTGACAAGGTAAGTATTTTTTGACTAAGTTGTGAGACTGACAATGTAGGGCTATTTATATTAAGTTGTAAATTGACAAGGAAGGACTTTTTAGAGCAGGATTATTTAGACTATTATTAATTTTGATGGAGTCGCAGGAGATATTTTTCGCCAAGGAAGTAAAAAGAAGAATGGGTCCAAATAACATTATTATCCTCTGTAGGGACATACTAATATATTTTCAAATAATTATGTTTGATAAAGGATTGTTCTCGGTCAAGACCTTCGTTTAATGACACCAGAACCTTGAACAATGTTGTCATGATAATCAGCGTAAATCCAGTAGAAACACATTACCGCTGCTGCCAGAACACAGTTCGTTGGAATCACATTACGACTGCTTCCAGACCACTGTCCGTTTATTCATGTGGGGGAAAAAAAACACGTTACCACTGCCTCCAGACCACTGTCCGTTCATTAATGTGGAAACACATTACCACTGCTTCCAGAACACTATCCGTTGGAAACACATTACCACTTCTTCCAGTACAATGTCCGTTGGAAACACATTACCACTGCTTCCAGAATACTATCAGGTGGAAACACACTACCACTTCTTCTAGAACACTGTCCGTTCATTCGTTATTTTCTTGTTACGTTTCGACCATGTTTAGTTCGTCATTCGGGCATTTTTGTTTTTACAGTTAATGAGATTAATTGTAGATGAAGTTTTAGATGATATTTTGCTAAGTTGTCGTCCTCTTTGCTTGACTACAGGAGGTGAGTAATTGGATTAAAGTTGAAACATAAAACAAATGAAATATAAAAAATTGTATACTCCTTATGCATCAATCAATGTCTTCATCACATGTTCTATAATTTTAAATTTAACAATATGTAAGAAAATAAATGTCATAATACTATTTGTTTTTATATGAATCATACATTTCTAATTTTCTGATCAATAGTGTGTGAATAAATTATTCTAGTAATTGCAATTTATTGCAATTACGGTAGCAAATTTAACAAACTTTAATTTTTCTAATGGAAATTTTATGTTTTTTTTTCTGCTTAAAAATATAATCAAGGAACAGCAATAATACAACTAGTTGGCGTACCAGTAATTCAACGAAGATCAGTCTGCTGTAACTCGCAATTAATGTGAATTTAGCGTTGCCTTCTCGCCAACAGCAAAACTAGATATCATGTATGTATGTATGTATGTATGTATGTATGTATGTATGTATGTATGTATGTATGTATGTATGTATGTATGTATGTATGTATGTATGTATGTATGTATATGTGTGTGTGTGTTTGTGTATGTATGTATGTATGTATGTATGTATGGATGGATGGATGGATGGATCGATGGATCGATGGATGGATGTATGTATGTATGTATGTATGTATGTATGTATGTATGTATGTATGCATGTATGTATGTATGCATGTATGTATGTATATGTGTGTGTTTGTGTGTGTATGTATGTATGTTTGTATGTATGTATGTATGTATGTATGTATGTATGTATGTATGTATGGATGTATGTATGTATGTATGTATGTATGTATGTATGTATATGTGTGTGTATGTGTGTTTGTGTGTGTATGTATGTATGTATGCATGTATGTATGTATGTATGCATGTATGTATGTATGCATGTATGTATGTATATGTGTGTGTGTTTGTGTGTGTATGTATGTATGTTTGTATGTATGTATGTATGTATGGATATATGTATGTATGTATGTATGTATGTATGTATGTATGTATGTATGTATGTATGTATGTATGTATGCATGTATGTATGTATATGTGTGTGTGTTTGTGTGTGTATGTATGTATGTTTGTTTGTATGTATGTATGTATGTATGTATATGTGTGTGTATGTGTGTTTGTGTGTGTATGTATGTATGTAGGTATGTATGTATGTATGTATGTATGTATGTATGTATGCATGTATGTATGTATGTATGTATGTATGTATGTATGTATGGTCTAAGGTTGACATTGCCCGGGATGGGAGTGGGAGACAAGCGCCCCAATCCTCCAAAAATCCCCCATACGGCTTGCGTCTCTGATTACCACTGTGAACTAAAATCCAGCTCCTGGCCTTCACGGGTGGCTTAGATTTGAAGTCCGGCAGACCACGTTTTCCACTAACAGGAGAAGGGGTGAAGGCGGGCCACTGGCGCCTTAAAACCAGTTGCTTAGGGTAGACGTGACTCGTAAACCTTGGATGGTAGCTCATCTAGGAGAAAGAAAACTCCGATTCCAAACCTCGGCTGCCTTGTGGCTATACCCACTCATAGGAAAGGCTAAGGGAGTAAACCCCGACAGAAAATCAGGAGACGGAGTCCCTTAAGGCGGTCTGACATTGACTTCAACGTCATTCCGGCAACTCCTGCGACGCCGTTGGTACCAAGCTCTATCGGCATTCGTCGTTCCCTTGGGCCCACCAGCTGCGTGGAAAGTGGGGATCTGCTGCATGGACAACAGCTGATTCTCCATACCACCCTGCCCAGGCTTCATAGTTCCACTGGAGAGGACACTCCAGCGTCGTCGTACGGCGTCGGCACAACACAAGAAGTAGCAGTTTACCGGTTGTAAGTCAAAGCTCGATTGGCGTAGAGCATGGCGCCGGGGGTTACTTCTGACGGTGGGAGAGATCACCAGGTCTCACTGGACAGCTACCGCCCACCACAAGCTGGGCAGCCCCCAGTCAGTAAGGTGCTGCCCGCCATGGCCTGCCTGCTTCACTGGGTGCGTCGAGCTTAGGTGGCGCTCACCAGATAATATGTACTTTTGAGAGAGTGACGTATGTAAGGTGAAGTCGTTCGCATTTAAAACATGCACAGTGGAGAGAATGTTGGCATATCTCTATGCTACATTAATGTAATGTGGATGATATTTCTTTTGGATATTGTACTTTTGGAAATTTTACATGATTTAAGTACACTGCTAACTAAAATGACTGCTCCCTTGTGTTAAAAAGTCAGTCTGAATTAGTCTAAAGTGCACTATACATAGCAGCTATTAAAATAGGGAAAATGAATTTTGCCAGACTAGACAATACCATCTTCTGAAAGCGCAATGAATGAATTACCAAATATATAAAATGTAAAAAAAGTTATCGGCTCTTTTTTATACAATTGACCTCTGAAGTTCAGGAAGTGAAAATGACCAAGTAGAGCTAGCACTTTTTTGAAAGGTGCACATTTGAAGTAAGGCCAAGCTGTATACTCTATAACCCATAGTACACCCATCAATCATACACCAAAATAAAGGGAATTGAAGGTTCTTTGCATTATACCTAAGATATACAAGGTCTTTTTTAAATAGCCAGTATAACCAGTGAGGAGAGCCGGGGAAATTCTTTTTCTTTAAAATCCTAACCCTATGCAAAATGCGAAACTGTATAGCGCCACCTTAGAGAACCATCTCGACAAGTGGGCCCCAAAAATTCGCACCAGGAAAGACTAAGAAAAGAAATAAGAAGACTCCAACTCTTCGTTGTGCAACCTGGAACATCAGGACCATGTGTCCTAGACTGGCCGCTGACCTACAGCAAATCGACGATGCACGAAAGACTGCCGTCATTGACAGAAAACTCTTCCGACTGAACATCGATATTGCTTGCCTCCAGGAGACCCGAGTGGCTGACAGCTGCACCATCAGGGAAGCCAATTACACGCTCTTTTGGCAAGGAAGCCCTCGGATGAACCTAGGCAGTATGGTGTAGGCTTTGCTGTAAAGAACACGTTAATCGCCTTCATTGAACCTCTATCATCAGGTACTGAGAGAATCATTGCCATGCGGCTGTCAATGTCCTTATGCCCGGACAACATGTTCAGCGTGTACGCCCCAACACTCTGCTCCACCCACGAGTAGAAAGACAAGTTTTATGAGGCTCTGGATCAGGCAATATCCAGTATCCCCAACAATGAAATCCTTTACTTACTAGGAGACTTCAATGCCAGAGTGGGAGCTGACCATGAGGCCTGGTCCACCTGTCTCGGCTTTTACGGAAGGGGCTAGATCAACGAGAATGGTCAGCGACTGCTGCAGATGTGCTTCTCCCACAGATTATATGTGACGAACACTTTCTTCAAATGCAAGGAGATCCACCAGGTGTCGTGGAGACACCAACGTTCACGTCACTGGCACCAGCTAGACCTCGTCATTACCAGGCGTGCAGAACTGGCCAGTGTCCTCCTCACCCGGAGCTACCACAGTTTCGATTGCGACACAGACCATTCCCTCGTGGCCAGCAAGGTGCGAATATTACCCAAGAAGCTAAACCACCCCCAAGAAGAAGGGTCACCAACGCATCAGTAACTGCTGTGCAGGCAACCAAAAATAAAACAACACAGCAGTTCATCAATAAACTGAAAGAAGCCCTCACCAAAGTGACACGCGATGACACCATTGACTCCAATTGGTCCCATTTCCGTGATTCTGTGTACAATTCAGCCATCACAGCTTACGGAAAGAGGGAGCGAAAGAATGTCGACTGGTATGAGTAAAATTGGGAGGAGATGGAGCCCGTGACTGAGGCAAAGAGGAAAGCCCTCCTGGCATACAAGGCTGCACCTAGCCCCCAAACACTACAAGCCCTCAGGATTGCAAGGAACAATGACCGGAAGACCACCCGCCGAAGTGTCAACACCTACTGGCTGAACCTTCGCAACAGACAGCTGCCGACACCGGGGATGCAAGAGGAATGTACGAGGGTATAAAAAAGGCTACAAGCCCCCACACCCCACACCCCCCAGCTACAAGACCGCCCCTTCAAGTCCACGACGGGCGAAGTCATCACAGACCAGAGAAAACAACTGCAGCGATGTGTTGAGAACTATCTCGAGCTATATGCAAACCAAGACGATGTCATCGGAACTGTCCTGGACGCCGTTCCAGACCTGCCTGTCATCGAGGAGCTAGATACACAGCCCACCCTGGAGGAGCTCGGAAAAGCCATCAATTGCTTTGCTTGTGGGAAGGCTCCTGGAAGCGATGGCATTCCGCTTCAAGTCCTCAAGAGCGGAAAACCAGCACTACTCCAGCCCGTACACATACTCCTCTGCCTTAGCTGGGAACAGGGATACATTCCACAGGACATGCGTGACTCCAACATCGTCACTTGTACAAGAACAAGGGAGACCGTAGCGACTGCTACAACTACCGGGACATCTCACTCCTCAGCATCGTCGGAAAGGCTTTCGCTCGTGATGCCTGGGCGCGCTTGCAGATCCTAGCCTCCTGCGTCTACCCAGAGTTCCAGTGTGGATTTTGAGCCAGCAGGTCAACTGTAGACATGATGTTCTCACTACGTCAGCAGCAGGAGAAGTGTCGCGAGCATCAGATGCCCCTCAAAATTGCCTTCATAGACCTGACAAAGGTGTTAGACCTGGTTAGTCGGAGTGGATTCTTCAGGCTCCTGCAGAAGATTGACTGCCCCCCCCCCCCCAACGTCTGCTTGCTATCATCATGTCGTTTCACGAGAACATGCACAGCACAGTGTACTTCAATGGCGCAACATCTGAGGCATTACCAGTTATCAGCGGAGTCAAACAAGGCTGTGTCCTTGCGCCGACACTCTTTGCCATCTTGTTCTCCATGCTTCTCCAGGACGCATTCAAGGACTGCAGCGAGGGAGTGTACATCCATACCAGGGCTGACGGTAAGCCGTTCAACATCACCCGTCTCCGTGCTAAGACTAAATTTACAGAGGTACTCATCCGTGAATTGCTCTTCGCCGACAATGCAGCCTTGACATCATACACGGAAGATGAATATCAACAGCTGGTATGCCGCCTCTCCAATGGTTGTAAGGAATTTTGACTGACCATCAGTTTGAAGAAAACGAACGTCATGGCGCAGGACGCAGACTCCCCTCCCTCTGTCACCATGGATGGTTACAATTTGGAAGTTGTCGAGAACTTCACATACCTCGGGTCTAACATCTCCAGCTCACTCTCCATTGATTCTGAGGTGCACGGCAGGATTGCCAAGGCAGCAGCAGTGATGGCCAGACTTAACCAGAGAGTCTGGAACAACACCAACATCACCAAGAAGACCAAACTGCGTGTCTACCAAGCCTGCGTGCTCAACTCACTTCTCTACAGCAGCGAAACATGGACCACCTATGCAAGACACGAGAGGAAACTCAACAGCTTCCACCTGAGATGTCTGCGGCGCATTCTGCACATCAAGTGGCAGGACAAAGTACCCAACACAGAGGTTCTAGAACGCGCCAATATGAACAGCATGTTCTCCATTCTCAGCGAGAGGCGCATTCGCTGGCTTAGTCATGTCAAGATAATGGACCCTGGGCGCATTCCCAAGGATCGGTTGTATGGGAAGTTAGCAGAAGGTACACGACCAACTGGACGACCACATCTGCGCTACAAAGATGTTTGCAAGAAGGATATGAAGACGGCAAACATCAATGTCAACGACTGGGAGAGCTGTGCAAACAACCGTTGCCGTTGTCGTCTAGCTGTCAGGCAGGGAGTTCAACACGCAGAGAAAAAGAGACAAATAAAACAAGCTGAAAAGAGAGCTAGAAAAAAGGATAAACAAAAGCTTAATTTGGAGCTACGCCTTCGTCTCCCGTAGACGGACGGATGTATGTATGTATGTAAGCATGTATGTATGTAATTATGCATATGTGTGTGTGTTTATGTATGTATGTATGTATGTATGTATGTATGTATGTATGTATGTATGTATGTATGTAAGCATGTATGTATGTAATTGTGTATATGTGTGTGTGTGTTTGTATATGTGTGTATGTATGTATGTATGTATGTATGTATGTGTTGGTGTGATTTGGATTTTTAACGTAGCTTAAACAATTTTTCAGTCACATCGCTACGATGTCTGTAGTGTGGCAGCTGATAGTGATGTCTAGCACTGGGGCATCTAGCCGCAGACATGTAGCATGATGTCCCACCCAGTCACATTATCCTAACACCAGGCCAACCAGTCCTAACATTAACCTCTCAATGCTGAGCGCCAAGCGAGGCAGCTGTTAGTACCATTTTTGTATGTCTTTGGTATGATTCGGCCGGGGATCGAACCCACGACCTCCCGCATCCGAGGCGGAAGCTCTAACCACTAGGCCACCGGAGCGGTATGTATGTATGTATGTATGTATGTATGTATGCATGCATGCATGTCTGTCTGTCTGTCTGTCTGTCTGTCTGTCTGTATGTATGTATGCATGTATGTAAGCATGTATGTATGTAGGTATATATATGTGTGTGTGTGTTTGTGTATGTATGTATGTATGTCTGTCTGTCTGCCTGTATGCATGTATGTAAGCATGTATGTATGTATGTACATGTGTGTGTGTTTGTGTATATATGTATGTATATATGTATGTATGTAATGTAATGTATGTATGTATGTATGTATGTGTATACGTACGTACGTACGTGTGCACCATATATAGTCCATGTTAATGCTTGAATGTATGTATGTATGTATGTATGTATGTATGTATGTATGTATGTATGTATGTATGTATGTATTTATGTATGTATATATGTATGCATGTATGTATGTATGCATGTATGTATGTATGTATGTATGTATGTATGTATGCATGTATGTATGCATGAATGTAGGTAGGTAAGTATGCATGTATGTATGTACGTATGTACGTACGTGCGCACCATATTTAGTTCATCTTAATGCTTGAATGTATGTATGTATGTATATATGTATGTATATGTATGTATGTATGCTTACATACATGAATGGACGGATATATAATGGAATATATATGTGCTTGTATCATCCCGTTATTATAGACCCTGACAAACGTAAAGATTCTGCGTCTCAAACAGTTTATTCGAGTTAACATTTTACTGGCTCTGAAGTACTAGATCTAAATACATCACCCTATTGTGGAAACAAGGTGATAGAGAGAACAAATATATCAGTCCTTTTAAAGTTAGACCGACTGACTATCAATGACCAGCTACACCATTAGAAGTTTATATCTGCAAGAATGGCTTCTACATAATGAATATGAAATAAATACTATAGGACAAGTTGTTGAAGATTGCTAAGGACGATAACTTTTGTGACATGTACTATTACATTATATGGTTGCCTACCTTGCACCACTACTGCTCACCAACCTCCGCTTTGCAGACGACATTGATGGGCTGGCAGGCAGTGAAGACGAGCTAGCCACCTTGGTGAAGAACCTGGATGAAACATCTTCCAGATTTGACATGGAGATAAGCGCTGAGAAGACAAAACTGATGACAAATAGTGGCAAACAAATCTCAGCCAAGATTAAAGTCAGACGACAAGATCGGGAAACAGTAAGCCAGTTCAAATATCTTGGTTCCATAATCACTGAAGAGGGATCAAGAACCAAGATATTTACCTTTGATCATGGGCGGACGCAGGATATTTTGCATATATAATGATGCAAATGAAGCTGAAAATATGTCACAATATGCTTTTTAGTACGCTTAGTAAATATTAGATTTAGTTTCAGACAGCTTACGCACGGAACTAACCCTCCTGGCTGTGACTGACTGACACCGCCCCTCTTCAAAAAATCCTGCGTGCGCCCATAATCAAAGGCTATGTTTGACTCAGATAACCAATCAGTGGGATGACTGCATAGTTCAATACTACAGCGCTGGCATCTTTATGTTTAAAAATTAGAATTGTTCACCATTATATACCAATGGCGGTACATATGTCAACGGAACAAGTTATGATTGTCTTCTGGGACACAGTGATAAATGTTGTGAAAAAGTAGAGCAATAGTTGCCGTTGATGATGGAGGTCTCGTTAGGGAAATTTTAAATAGAGACAACATCAGGAGAGAGGCCTACTGGTGTATAATGGCATTTTCAACCCTTTATTGGCTACAACATGCTAAATATCTTACCTAAGGACACACCCAAAGAGCCTACAAATCACGGCCTGGGAACCACTCCGAAGGTCTAGTGATTTGAGTGCCAGCCCCGGATGCGTGAGGTAGTGGGATCGAACCCCGGCTGAGTCATGCTAAAGATTTTCTAAAAATGGTACTAACATATGTCTCGCTAGGCGCTCAGCATTAAGAGTTAGTGTTAGGACTGATCGGCCTGGTGTCGGGATAATGTGACTGGGTGGGACATCATGTTACGTGTCTGTGGCATGATGTCCCAGTGTTATACATCATTTTAAACTGCCATAATAGCGATATGATAGTTAAAACTATGTTAAAAATCTAACTCACACACACACACACAGATTCCCCGCCTTGGCTATTATACAACACGCAAATCCTGACACTCTGCTACATTATGAACCGGGGTTTATAACAAAACAAATATAGATATAATGGACATATAAAAAGACGCGGCTAGATTTATCAATAGATAGATAGATTAATATATACAGTTAGAAAACACAAAATTGTATCGTGGATAAATTTTTCCGTTATTGTAGGTCTAAAATAAATAAATAAATAAATATATATATATATATATATATATATATATATATATATATATATATATATATATATATATATATATATATATATATATATATATATATATATATATCAATGTAGAATCCCATATGCAATTTGACTTAGACTACTTAAATTAATACATAAATGAATGTCATAGGTAAAAACAAATAATGTTTGAAGCCTTCTGTACATGCAAAATCAGAAACCTGATGTATTTTCAACACATAATCGTGTGCAGATTTCAACACATAATCGTGTGCAGATTTCAACACATAATCGTGTGCAGATTTCAACACTATACGTTGTGATAACCTGTAAGTAATAAATTGACTGCTAAAGAGGAAAATAACTGACACATTTTTAGACTTTTAAAAAATCCTGATACGCTGATCAATACTGTGATTATAATTAAAGATGAAAAGAAAGAAAGAAAGAAAGAAAGAAAGAGCACCAGATAGGTGTATTTCAACTGCATTTTCGTAAATACATATAAGCGATTCAAGAAATTCTAGACATGTTTTCGACTTTCTAAAGACACGTTTTGATTGCTTATTCCTGTGTTTGTATTTTATAAATAATAATAATAATAATAATAATAATAATAATAATAATAATAATAATAATAATAATAATAAGAAGAAGAAGAAGAAGAAGAAGAAGAAGACGACGAAGACGAAAAAAAAGAAGAAGAAGAAATTGACTGGCAATGAATTAAAATTGTGTTAATTTTGTTTGACATTTTTATTCGGTCCAAGCAACATATCCACTGCTCAGCTTCTTCAGACTGTCACATAATGTTATGCATTGAAAGTTCCCGCTTTGCACCCATGATCTACATCGTGTTATGTATATTTAATGTGCATTTGTTGTTAGTATTTTTGAATTCATTGTATGATATGGATACTTGTAATTTAGATCTAACCTTGCCCAAATTCGTTTTCATTTTCTACTTCTCACAAATTAATTGATTTGGTTTCGTAGACATGTTAATCTCAATATGTGTCCAGAACGTTTGAAATTCCCCCTGAAATGTAGATGGGGTCTTGTTGTTTACCATGATTTAAGTTCTAATTTTAGTAACAGACCTTCTAATTATAACTTAGATTTTATCTCGTAAAAGTTTCGAGCCTTCTAGAAAGATATTTTCAATTAGTAATAGTTTTTTCTTTTAGAAAATGCTATTTGTACTCCGAGTCAATGATTATATAATCTTGGTTAGAAAATATTCATTCGTGCTGTAAGATCAGTTGTATCGTCAGTTTTATGATTGCTATATCCAGTAGTTCAATTGGACTGGAATTTATTTAGTTAAACTATTTAATAAATGCTATTCTGCTCTGGAATTACAAATTGCCAACACTATAACATTTTTGGAAATATATGGATTTGCAGTGAAGTGTCAAAATAAGGATGTTGTTTTTTGTGAATGCCACACAATTTATTCAGAACGGTAACCCTTAGGACTTATGTTAGAATTTCTAGGACTATTTGGAATATATTTCGCAATACCTTAATATTTTTTAAATTCATTTTTCACTTTGTGTTGTATTTCTTTTTATAATTTTACCCAGCTTGGTGCTTCTCTCTCATTTCTTGTACTTATTTTAAGACCATGGGATCGTAGCAATTGTAAAACTGAAAGATAGAAGTAGTAATAATGGGCGACTGGAACTAAAGCTGGGAATTAAATTACGCCGTAGGTTTGAAATGGTGATTTTGGCGATTTGACCTCAAACTGGAATTTAACATGTTGAAGCACTATGGCCTCACATGGGAATTTAACACTGGGGTAACACACTAGGGTTCTGCTTTAAAGTAACTTGGGGATGGTACGCTGGAGCCCAGTGAGCCGTGTATATTGAACAATAACTCACAGTATACCATCCAGCATCCATACCGAACCATCCACAAGCAGTCTGTTGTGACTAATACAGCACCCTATTCCATCCACCGGCGATGCCTACTTGTCAATGGCCTCCACTTACTATACAACACATGCATTATGCCATTCACATGCCGTGTTTAGTGAAAAATAGCATACATTTACTATCCCGCACCCACACTATACCACTCACACGTAATATAAATACCCTACACTATAACATCAATTTCATGTGTAGTGACCAACACCCAGTCATCTACAATCCAACACCATATATTATGTCGTGAACATGATGTGTGTAATGATTTGCTGTCTGGTAGTGGTTACATGAATGTGTCTGAGATTATATTATAAAGCATTACTTTAATCTCATATCATTCTGGTGGTGTCAGTAAATTGTGCATGTATTGATCTGATATCATATATAGCTATGCTAAAGGGAACCAACTAATAACAGCATTACAATGGACCTGACGAAAAGTAGAACTAAACTTCCCAAAAGGATAATGACAGTGACGCAGACTAAAGTTACCAGAAATAAATGTCAAAAACTTTAACCTAAGCCCGATGGAGGCAACCTATGGCACGATTGTTAACTGTCGCAGAAAAGACTCTTCGGAAAGGAACGTAGTACGAGCTGCAGTCTCGTTCACAATGCTTGGCTGTGCCCATAACAGAGTTTCCGTTCTACCGACTCCTTGTCTACATGTTTACGCTCTGCTATTTCCGAATCACTCACAAACAACAGAGACTGTGTTCAGTTTGATGCATTGATATGATATTTAAAGTTGATATGCTCTTTACAGAGCAATACATTTAGCATTTTCGGAGAAAATTTACTGTTTGGAGCTAGCAAAGATATAATATTATTACTCTATTTGCCACGTACATATGTTCAATATATATATATATATAAATAAATAAAAATATATATATATATATATATATATATATATATATAGAGAGAGAGAGAGAGAGAGAGAGAGAGAGAGAGAGAGACAGACAGAGAAAGAGAGAGAGAGAGAGAGATAATTATAAATATACGCCAGACAGAGCGGAAAGTGCTATCCCTGGATTCCTATAGAATAATAATTGATAATAGTAGGCATAATTCATATTTTAATACAAATACTACAATCATACAGTTTAGAAAAGTTTTAATTCGTACTCTACGGAGATTTGAACCCATGTATGTGGGTAAACGGCGCCCATCGCCTTGCCTGCACACACGAGCACATATTGCCTCACAACTAAGCATACATCACCAAAAAAGATGTAACGCAGTCGGTGTTGTATGCACTCGTGTGTAGCAGACACACTCGCATTAAGACCTAGTAACTGAAACAAACACGTGAAGTGTGGTGGGTCTTCTAGTTCAATATAAGTTTACTTTTCATAGACTTTTTTATGTATCGGTAGGGTGTCTCATAATATATTACTACAAACGTCTATAACTTGGTTGTCGTACCTGACTACTCTTCGTCATATTCAAAATACCTTGTTTATAAATTAGAAAGCATGATATAATTATAACATTAGCTTATATTCACACGTACATATGTAATGACTTTAATGAGAAAGTTTAATAAAAAGCGAAACTCATTTTTCATTGTTTCTTACGTATACTGTTATATTTATCTGTCTATCTGTCTATCTATCTATCTATTTATTTATCTATCTCTATCTCTATCTATCTATCTATCTATCTATCTATCTATCTATCTATCTATCTATGTTAATTTCGTTATTTCTAATATAATTTTGTCATTATTTGGAAAAGCACATGATATTAGAAGAAACATATAAATATTACAGACTATACCTACACACCAAAACCGACAGAAAACAGCTTATCTCTAAATCCAGTTTTGACACTGCCTTTAATATTTTATATACATATGAATTAAATTTATTTAGAACGATAGTAATATTGTTAAAAAAAAAGCAGTTGACATAAATATGATAATGGGAATACGTTTGTAGAGATTTATTTGAGAACTTGAATGTAAAGGAAATGCTGGAAGCATTCATGAGAAATACAAACGAAACAGTAAGAAGGCATTAAATCGGGTGATGGAAATATCCAAGTAAAGAAGGATCTGTGGTCTAACTGATCATAAAATATTTAGTCTGAAGTAGTACTCTGTAGCACCAGGGGACAAAAATGTCACCCTCGTTACTTTTGAAACTTACATTATCGTCACATTTGATAAAATAAAGTTCTTGGGGCAATGGAAATTATATGCTATAAGAGTCATAGTTGTATTATAGTTGGAACTATTGACGAATTTTGTGAGAACATGAATTTAACATTTGTCCATGTACAATGAATGATGCATAATGATGAACTAACACTCTACCATCATACAAAGTAAAATGGTTTCAAACATTGATCACGGTGGGATAAAAAGAGGTAATTTTAAAGATTTCCATATAACATCATAGGTAATGAAAAATGGAAAACAAGTACATAGGCACATTAAAGGGATGAATAATGGAAAACCAGTACATAGGCACATTAAGGGGATGAATAATGGAAAACCAGTACATAGGTACATTAAGGGGATGAATAATGGAAAACAAAATACATCATCTTTCATAATTTAAGGGGTTGTATAACGGAAAACAATAAATTGTTCCTGGGTAAAATAAGTGGATGAATAAATGAAAAAAGCACTTGTGGTTGAGTAGGAGTAAAGCGACAAATAATAAAAAACCAGAACGGTTACATGTAAGCTCAAATACAGTCATGATCTGAGTTTTGATTTGATCTCAATGTGTTCTATATTCGAACTTTAAAAGACGCAACAGCGTATCTATTTCAATATAAGCCTAGGTAAAGTATACTGGCTTTACCTTGTCATTACTCATTTAACAATTTTGAAATCAGCGACAAGTGGCGAGATTATCGTATCCTAATTTGTCAATACATCGCGTCTGGTCAGTAATATTACATTCAATTAGTTATTGCTGTCAGAAAAACACACGAGACCTATATATATATATATATATATATATATATATATATATATATATATATATATATATATATATATATATATATATATATATATATATCAACACAGTGGGTGTTACAGTTCAATCCATCTACTCCGCAAACGATTTATTAAAGGAAATTTATTATCGTATATCTTAAATACGACATAGTGGAGGAACACAGCAAGAACTTGGTATATTACTATTTTTGCACTGGATAGGTATGAGCCAACTATTATATGGTTATGTGGGTTGATTTGCAAATCAATTATGTCTCTGAATATCGAATTAAAACGTGTTTATGCCGATGCAATATCGTAATACAACAGATTATGCTAAAACAGAGAGGGTCAATGGAGATAGTTCGTAAAGACACATTTTGCATAATCAAGAGTATACAATTGAACCGTTTATTACATTAAAAATTTGCGTTAAGCATGAAAGCACATAAGATGAAGGTGTTAGGGCCACTCTACTCACAGTCACGTTGGAAACTATAAATCAATGAATGACTTGACTAAGTTCCTTGCACTTTGTATCATATTAAAGGTATCCATTATTTAAATCGGTGTGTGTGTGGGGGGGGGGGGGGGGCATACAAACGGGTTTGTATTGTCAGACTATAATAGAATATCACGATGGTGTCCATCTAGGGAAGACAAAGTTTATTTTCTTCTTTGTCTTCACGTAGCCGATCATGAAAAGATGTGCTTGAGGAGAGTCAGATACAATACCACTGTCGTAGGGAGAAATTCCTTTTAGAAATGAACATGATTCTCGTTAGTGTTCTTGGAGAACAGTGCAATAGGATTGAAGCTCATTAGTAGTTAAGTGGGATACTAGACGTACAATGGGAATTAGCATTACAGAACCCCCCTGGGTCAATATACGTACAAGGGAAATTTAACATGGCGAAAAATCGTGGGTCAATATACGTACAAGGGGAATTTAACATGGCGAAAAATCGTGGGTCAATATACGTACAAGGGGAATTTAACATGGCGAAAAATCGTGGGTCAATATACGTACAAGGGGAATTTAACATGGGGAATAGAGTTTGGGTTTGTTTAGGGACAAGGGGAATTGAACATGGGATTTTTTTTTTTTAAATTTTTTTTAAAAAAAAGGGGTAGGCAATTGAAAAGTCATTCTCTTTTCGAGAAATATGGGGGCCCTGAAAAGGGCCTTTGGGTTTATGTTAATGTATCCATTAACATAAAGGGCACCGCATTGGTCTTCTTCTTGTCCTTAGGCTGCGTCTCACTGTTGGCCCGTAAATCAGGACTCTTTTGAGGCATCCTTGCCTCTCCACGTAAATCCTACGTATCCACAGGCTGGTGTCCGTCCTGTGAACAACGGTCCACTTGGATCGGACATACATGGGTATGTCCGTCCGGAACATCATGGAAGACACAAGCGTAGAAGATTGCACATCGGTCCACATCTTGAAGCGACGAGAACAGGTGAATCAATGCACTGAACTGCGCTTATTTATAGGTAGAGGAAGGATTGAAACGGATTGAGTTCATTAACCAATCCGAACACGCGTTACAAAATTCAGTCAGCCCGCATCCAATCCGAAGAGAGTAGTCTGTGACGTCAGTTGGTCTATATAGATTCGCTAGCGCTTGTGTGCAGTGAATCTATGCGACAGTGATTCAACATGACGGAAACTCAGAAAACGATCCATTGGGGTGCACCAGCAGGGGAGACCGCCCAAGGGAACTCGGACTTACTTTCAGAAGAGGTGAATTGGGATTTTGTGGATTTTCTCTCCTCGCAAGAATTTGTTCCGGAACCTTCGTTACCTTCTTCATTACCGCAAGTGGAGAATTTTAGACAGAGACAGAAAGAAGAATTGGAGAAATTTATACAACGACAAAAGGAAGCGGAACAAGCTTTTCTCCTACAGCAACAGCAGCAAGAAGAAGAGGTAAGAAAAAAAACAACAGCAAGAAGAAGTAGCAGCAAAGAAACAAGAGGGTGAAAATCAAACGGTCACGGTACTGTTGGACATTTTAGCGGAGTTAAGAAGTCTGAAACAAATGTATCAGACTTCTTTATTACGACCGAAGAGAATACGACCTTCCCGAGCTAAACACGTTAACCCTGCGACTAAGCCTACCGTACCACCCTTAGTGATTTCAACCCAATCATCATCATCATCAACATTACGCAGTCCAGAAGTAGGCCTTGGCCGTGGCAAAGGCTTAAGGCAGTTAAAGTTGATTGCTTGAACTCACCCCTGCACCATAAAGATAAAAGGCCCTTTTCAGGGCCACCCACATTTCTCGAAAAGAGATAGCCTTTCAATTTGCCAACTACTCAAAAAAATAGTTAACAACCCATTTTACCCCATATAGTTGTTGTTGTTGTTGTTGTTGTGGGGTTTAACGCCATTTTTCAGCACGATAGGCTATACATGGCGGCCAGTATTAATGGTGGAGGAAGAACCCGGAAAACCCTTGAAAGAACCACCGACCCACGAGAAGCTACTGGCAAGCTTTCTCACATGCCCACATTGGCTGAATCTTAGACTCGAACCGCCGCAGACAGAGGTGAGATGGCAGTGATCCGTAACGAAGAGCGCTTTAGACCACTCGGCCACTCGGGGCCCCACCCCATATAGTACGTGTCTTTGTATGAGTGCGTGAGTGTACGTTCTTATTTTAAAATCACAACTCAAAGACACTTACCTTTTAATACTTAATTTATTCTTTTATAAATATTAACAATCCAATTCACAATTCACAAAAGAGCACTTTAAAAAAGTTTATACACTTCTTCTGTCTCATTGTTTAGTCTCTCTGTTTTTTGAATTTCTTCACCGTCACACTCTTTTCCTCTTCTTCCTCCTCACTTTCTTCCCTTCTTCTTTTCTTCTCCTGTTTCTTTTCCTTCACCTGTCTGCTTTCTTCCTCTGAAAAATCCCTCTCTTCTTCCGAAGAATCCCTCTCTTCTTCTGAAGAATTCCTCTTTTCTTCTGACTCCTCTTGTTTCTTTTTTGGACAATCTGGAGACCAATGTCCTTTTTCTTTGCAGTAATAACAGGTATCTTGACTTTTGTCTTTTTTAGTCCCTGTTTTTGTTCTTTTTTGACGGTCTGGACACTCTGAAGACCAATGCCCTTTCTTCTGACAGATATAGCAAGTATCTTGACTTTTATCTCTGAAGGAAGGAGAGTAGTCCGTAGGCTGGTCTGAATAGAATTTTCTAATGACCCCTCGCAAAGCTCTGACGAAACGTTCGATTTGGTTAGTCTCTTCCATCGTTGTGCTCGGCTTGAGAGTGAAATGAATAGTGAAACGACAAGACACGCACCCTTTTATATACGCTGGTCTGCCATGACTATAAATTAGTCTATGGTGTTTAAACTTGAGTCATTTGACGTTTTGCACTCAAGATGAAACGATCCTATTCATTCGAGAAGAAAGAAGAAGTAGAAGAAAGTAAGAGGCAGAAACGTGATCTATCGCCTCGTACCAGGGCTGAAATCTTGGCACAAATTCATGCCAGTGATTTTGAAGAGGACATGAGTGAACCAGAATTTGAAACCTCTAAACCAAGTTCACCACCCTTAGTCAACCCTGAAAAATACTATTCCATTCGAGAGACGGAAAAGCGCTCCTCTAGAAAATTTAGAACCACGGCTTACAAATACACGGTGAAGTTTAAAGATTTCAAGGCTGAAGTGCCGTTAGAGAAAGCAGAAGTGTTTATCACTGGGGTGTGGGATTCTCTGCTCACTGCACTCAAGCGACAATGTCAACCCAAAGAAGACGATCGCTTGAGACTTTCCATACAACACGACGGTTTGAAATCCCCTGTTTGGATCGAGTTTAGCACCCCTGCAGAATTGACCGCTTCCAAAGTCATGGACAAGATTCAACACGTGCAACAATCTAATGACCAGTTTGACATCACTGATGGAAAAGCCACATTGGACATGACCCACGTCTCTCCTCCTCAAGGGACCGAACGCAAAAAGATGTTATTGGTGAACGAGCTTCGCAGCATTAAGCGTAGCCTTGTCCAAATTCACAATCCTCATGACCAGATGTGTTTAGCCCGTGCCATCGTGGTGGGACGAATCTATGCCAACAAGAACGACACGGTAGAATGGAAAAGAACCTGGAACACTATTCAACGTTCCTATCGAGCCAAACAACGAATCGAAGCAGAACTCCTGTTGTAACAAGCTGGCCTGTCCAAAGACACACCCTGTGGCATTCCTGAGATGCAAAAATTGCAAGATGTCCTAGCTCAACGCTACACCTTGAAAGTGCACCCTCAAGAAATGCGCGGACCTCTGTTGTTTCGAGGCCAAGATTTTAAGGACGGAAAATACATTCATGTTTATTATCACGATGACCATTTCGATACCATTACCACCATCACCGGATTCCTGGAATACGGTTATTATTGTGAGAAATGTGATTATGGTTATAATAATCGAAAGCAACACAAGCATTGTGGAATGAAATGTCCAGGATGTTTGGCCTCTCCACCCTGTCTGAGCGAAAAACCAGTGCCTTGTTCAACTTGTCTGCGCACGTTTGTCAGCCCTACCTGTTACCAACAACATTTGAAAACACAAGGTTCACAGCAGAAATGTGCTTGTCAACTGCTGAGATTGTGCCCTACCTGTGGACAAGGCCTACGTACCAATAATGCCAAGGCACACGTATGTCGAGGAAAGAAAAAATGTCACATTTGTCACCACATCGTGGACTTGGAACACCAATGCTACGTGCAAAAATACCAACCCCCACCAGAGATAGAGGACGGTCACAATAAGAAAGGCAATTTCATCTTTTTCGATTTCGAATGCATGCAAGAGACCGGCATTCGCATCCCTAATTTCTGCGTGGCTCATCGAGCGTGCGAGAAGTGCATTCAAGAACCTATCTTCAGTCATTGCCCTCACTGCAGCAAGATTCCCGGAGGGCGTGAAAAAATCTTTCGGGGACCGAACACGTTAGCCGATTTTGCCCAATGGGTCTTAGACCCCATCGACAAGACATGGAGCAAAGAGGACATCGAACTTTACGGAGATTGTCATCGTCATGCCACGGTGATGGCTCACAATTTCTCCGGATACGATGGACAGTTTCTTCTCAGATACTATACGGAACAAGGCACCGAGCGTCCTAAAGTGACTTTGAACGGAGGCAAAATCATTTTCATGCAAGTGGGACAAGTACAGTTTAAAGATTCGATGAGCTATTTGGCCATGCCTTTGAGTCGAATGCCTAAAACGTTTGGAATGACAGAAATGGCTAAAGGGTACTTTCCACACTTTTTCAATACGGAAGCCAATCAACATGCCGTTCTACCCCATTTACCTGAGGCTCACTATTACGACCCCGACAACATGCGTAACGAACAACGAGAAGCTTTCTACGCTTGGTACCAGGATCACGCCTCAGACCCTTTCGACTTTCATGAAGAAATGCTAAAGTATTGTCGTTCCGACGTGGACATTTTACGGCGTTGCTGTGGAAAATTTCGAGAACTGTTCATGGAACACGGAGGGGTCGATCCTTTGAAAGAAGCTTGCACCATTGCCAAAGCGTGTTCCTTAGTGTACCGCCAACGATTCATGCCTGAAAACACCGTGGCTGTCATCAGTCCTCAGACGATCCACTTTGTCAAGCGTAAATACTCGATCAAAGCCCTACGTTGGTTACATTACTTCTACTTCTGCGACAAGGAAGACAAGTGGATTCAGCATGCTCGCAACGGAGGGGGTGAAAAGACCATCGGAACGTATTCGGTCGATGGCTGGGACTTAGAAAACCCCAAGATCGTGTACGAGTTTAACGGTTGCTTATTTCACGGATGTCCCGTCTGTTACCCTGACCGTGACACTAAAAATCAGTTTTTACAACGGACCATGGAAGACTTGTACCAGGACACTTGTCAGCGACGCCTAAAGTTAGAACAGCAAGGATACCAAGTGGTGGAAATGTGGGAACACGAATACGATCACCGTATGAAAACCGATCCCGAGTTTAAACGCCTCGTGGAAAGTTACCAGTTCATGGACCCGTTGAACCCGAGGGATAGTTTGTACGGAGGAAGGACCAATGCCACCTGTTTGCTGTACCAAGCCGACGAAGAGAAAGGAGAAGAAATCAAATACTTGGACGTGTGTTCGCTGTATCCCTACGTGTGCAAATATTGTCGCTTTTTCCTGTAGGGCACCCGCAATTGTTAACGGAACACATCGACCTGAAAAACATTCGACAATACGAAGGCTTGATCAAGTGTAAAGTTTTGCCTCCCACGAACCTATACCATCCCGTCTAAGGCAAACTGATGTTTCCCTTGTGCCGTAGTTGTGCCGAAACGTGCAACCAAGACCAACCTTGTCAGCACAGCCAGGAAGAACGTGCCTTGACGGGAACCTGGGTCAGCGTAGAATTGTTCAAAGCTCTGGACATGGGATACGAACTGTTAGAAGTGTACGAAATTTGCCACTTTCCCAAGACACAACAGTACCACAAGGGTGATCCCAGTCAGAAAGGCATTTTCCCTGACTACATGGATGCCTTTTTGAAACTAAAGCAAGAAGCCAGCGGCTATCCTTCCTGGTGTCACACTCCCGAAGACCAAATACAATTCAAAGAGAAATACTACGAACAAGAAGGCATCACTTTAGACCACATCGCGAAAAACGAAGGCAGGCGATCGTTTGCCAAAGTGATGTTAAATTGCTTGTGGGGTAAAATGGCACAACGACCGTGTTTACCCAAGACGGAATATTTGACAGAACCTTCCCGCTACTTCCAGATGATTCACGACAAAACCAAATACATGAAACACGTGGACGTCGTTCGAGAGGATTTGATCTTGGTCAATTACGAAGAAGATCTGGACTTTGTACAAGACGACCCTTTTGGAAATGTCATCATTGCGGCTTACGTGACAGCCCATGCTCGCTTAAAATTGTACGAAGCTTTAGAACTGTTAGGGGAACGCGTCCTGTACTTTGACACGGACAGTTGCATTTACATCCATCACCCGATTCAACATCACCCTGACATCGAAGGAGACCGTTTAGGAGCCTGGACAGACGAACATCCCGACGACAAGATTCTAAGTTTCGTCAGTGGCGGCCCCAAAAATTACGGCTACGAATACCGGGACAAACAAGGAGAAGTGCACATGACGTGCAAAGTGAAAGGACTGACTCTGAATCATCGTACCAGTCGAGTGGTCAACTTTGGGGTATTGAAAGAAGCCTTGCAATCGGGAGAGGATGGAAACTTTAAAGTGACCACCTATCAACCGAACAAGATTGTACGTTTACCCACTCACCACATCGTCAGTCGGCCCTTGTAAAAAGTCTATCAAATCGTGTACCAGAAGCGAGTTCGACTTCCCAATCATTTCACCTTACCGTATGGACACGTTGGTATAAAACATTGGTTCTAAGAGGATAGTCACCCACCAGAAAGATGACTTCGCCACAGCAAGAATCGAGTGAGAAACCCGATGAGAACTCCATGTTCAAACCGTACCATTTTCCAGTCTTCTTACCTGACTATTGTGATTGTGTCCGTCGATTGGACTCGTTTCAGAAATGGCCTACGGATAGGGAAGGATTACTTTCTTCGCATGTTTTAGCTAGAACAGGATTTGTCTACTTGGGACCTGAGTCAGGATTGGGATACGAGGTACAGTGTTTCGCTTGCGGACTGAAGTTACGAATGCATCTATGTTTCTATAAAGATTCAGCTATTCTGGAACATACTCGATGGTCTCCGCACTGCCCTTACCTTTCTATGGCCTTTCCACCCATCACACTACGGTACAATGTTGACGGTACCTTAGAGACGGTACCTTTTAGAACAAGACATAAAAAACGTAAAAAAGGAGAGATGTACAAGCTGGAGACTGCATTGCGACTAGTATAAAAAGGGGGCTATGGTCAAGATCGATAGTTCATTGTGACTACCAAGACCGAGCGAACAAGATGAATACTTTCAGAGAAACACAGAACAAGTTGTTTAGAAAGGCACAATTCAAGTGTGAGGCTTCTGAAGTGGAATGCGATTGTGAGCCTTGCGATGGGTACGATGCTGTACGTTGTGACCTGAGCGATGCCGTAAAGCATCATGGGAACTTTAGTGTCACGACCCCTATCATGGGAAGGGATGCTGTGCGTGTCAAACCTGAGGGATGGGAAAGTGATGCCGCTCGTCCTCTTGGACATTTTACTGGGTTTCGTTTTAAAGGGGAATGTTCACCTTCACGTCTACCCCCATACGGATGTCATCAAGCCCTGAGTAAACTCCTGCCCATGTCACTCAACCCTCATCGAAACGAGCCTGTGAAAGACGAATATTCGTTTCCTGTGCGTTTGTCGGAATACTGCGACTTTGAAAATCGTCTTCAATCGTTCAAAGGAAAATGGCCTCAGTATCTTGGAGGACCGACCCCCGAAGAATTAGCCAGAGCCGGATTTTTCTACTTGGGCGAAGGAGATAAAGTCAAGTGCTTCAGTTGCGGTGTGTCACTTCACCACTGGGAACCGCAAGATTCGGCCTACGTAGAACATGCTCGATGGTCACCGAATTGTCATTACTTACCCTTAGTGGGACCGAGACATTGAAGTAACTTACCATAATCTGTTCATGGATACTTTACAAGAGAACATTCGTGCTTTGCCTGTGGAGTTGAGAGAATGCATTTACCGAGAGCTGGTCAAAATACAAGTGAAACGTAAAGAACAATTGCATCCGTTACGTCACCGGTGTTTGAACCACTGGTACCTGAAGGCTATACAAGGATTGATTCAATTGAAAGTGTTCCATTGGACAGACATTGATCAACGATCCCCTGGTTTTAAAAAAGGATTGGTTTGTTATGGACGATTCTATCTATTACATCATTATAAACTTACTACATCGAATTCCAGAGGAAGAGTTAACGAATTACCAACATCTTGAACACAATGTCAACTTAGTGAAAGAGGAAACTTCTGAACGAATTGTAATGTGTAGATTAGTGACTAAACGATTTTAATTCGACACTGAAGTAAAATCATGTTTGTGCAAAGACTACATTTCTTGTGTCAGACCAAAGAGGATTTAGTATGACCTATTCATGGATACTTTGCTAGAGAACATTCGTGCTTTGCCTGTGGAGTTGAGTGAACGCATTTACCGAGGACTGATCGAAATACAAATGAAACGCAAACTCAAAGTGATTCATCCGTTTTTAAATTATGCTCTGTTCCAAAGTACAAGAAGACTGACAATGAGTGGATATTACATCAGGCACAAAGTTAAATGAGGCTATTGGCCACCACCCAAGTATTCCAAAAACAGTGTATATACTTATGGATACTTTACAAGAGAACATTTTGGGCTTGCCTGAGGAGTTGAGAGAAAGGATTTACCGAGAGCTGTATTGCTTCCGAAACAAAGAGACTATAAAATTAGGCTGCCATGCCACGGATTATGTCACATATTATTGAACAGATTCCGTGGAAGGAACTCAACCACCATATTCAAACCGTGGGTCATTACCATCGATTATTACAAGAACTGTATCCATTCAATTTGGGACGACAAGTGGTGTGTGTCTTAGTGACTTGTTTTCTGGGATTTCGTTTACCAGCCGATTCTTTGTGGACTCTTTACGATCAGTACTTACCACCTCAATGGCCTTAAATGGTCACAAAAAACTCCTTTTGCTCAAAGCCTTGCGTTTTCATCTGGATACTTCTCGACCTCAACAGGAAAAAAAGATTCGTCAACTTTTAGCTACCCAAGACGTGCATGACGATGTGTGTGTAGCTTGTGAATTACATCCCCATTGGACAGATGTCCGTGCCTGGAAAGAATGGGGTTTTGAGGCTTGGACCCAAGAAGTGGCCCAGTATGCACGAGAGTTGTTCAAGGAAAAAAGTTACTTTTCAACCCGTGTTAGTGACGGTGCCAGAAGAACCCGCCACCCAGGACGGGACTGTCGTGGACAGGCCTGAAAGACCCTTTCGGGAGGACACTTGTGTGACCTTACTACCCCCTACTATAGAACTGGTTAGAACATTACCCAAAACATGTTGTTGTACAGACACTTGTGTTTATTCCACGTTAATGGTTATCATGTGCCTTTTATCCTTGTACTTAAGCCTTTGGCTTTTATGTATTTTTGTCTTTCGTATTCATGTTTGAAGAAAAACATTTAACAAACGTGTTCTGAAAAAAGTATATAAACTCTTGTCTTGTTTGCTTTCGTGTCACAAGTGACATTTCTCACACAATGGCTACCTCTGCTGTCTCTGCTCCCTCTTCCTCTACTGTCAAAGTCATCGACGAACACTTAGATCGTGCCAGTTGGGAGGCTTTGTATCTTCGCCATCCCTTTAACATGCTCATTGCTGGACCTAGCGGTTCGTCAAACGTTTGATCGAACATAAACATCATTTGATCGATCGGCCACCTGAACGAATCGTGTGGTGTTACAAAGAGTGGCAATCGGCGTACAGCCTCTTGCGAGAAAGTCAAGGCGATTCCATCGTGTTTGTGGAAGGCATTCCTAAAGAAGACGACGGCATCGTCTCTGACTCCCGTCAAACCCATTTGGTCATTTTCGACGACATATTAGGAGAAGACGACGAAGAAATTAAACTGTGGTTCACGCGTAAAGGGCATCACCGTAATGCCAGTGTCGTTTACATCACCCACAATTTGTTTCAACAAAGTAAAGCCCATCCCACCATCAGTCTCAATGCGCATTACGTGGTCTTGTTTAAAAGCCCTCGAGATAAATCGCAAGTGCAAGTCTTAGCCAAACAGTTATGAACGCCTTGGCTGACTCAGGCGTACGACGATGCCACTCAAACGCCACACGCCTATTTACTCGTCGATTTGAAACCTACGACCCCGGACGATTTGCGATTTCGTACCCACTTGTTTCACCACTGGTGCCAAGACGGAGGGCCTGTCCTCTACACGTCTCCGTCCTCGACTTCATTTCATTCCCCATCAAAAAATCTATAAAAACCTCAGACCTTTTTTCGTCTGTCTCACACAACGTCAACATGACGTCCCTTCAGTCGCATCTTCCCGTCAAATTGATTCGTGCCTTGTATGGCATCAGTCGAGAAAAAAATCCACAAACACGAGCTCGTGTCTTAGAAGCTAGTCTCAAAGAAGTCTTACGATGGTTCACGGTGACGGCACGTCAAATACTCCAAGGAATCATTCAGATTCCTCATCAAACCAAACGCTTTTTCGATCGAAACAAAGTCGCTTTGGTCCAACTGGCCGATCCCCGCATCGACACTCAAACCAAAAAACAAATCATTTTGAAACCTGGAGGGAGCGGTACTCTAGGAGGGGTCATCATTCGCTCACTCTTAAGATGGGATCCTAATGCCCCCAAAGTTATCCACAAGAAAAAAGTTCAACGAAGCCCCAAGAAGAAAAAGAAAAAGACCAGGTCCCCAAGAAGAACTTCTCCAGTGGCGGGACCCTCCTCTGATCAGACACCACCACCCCGGAAAAAGAAAAGAAGCCCTCAGAAAAAGAAACAGAGAAAAAGTCCCCAGAAAAAGAAAAGCCCACAGAAGAAAACTAGTCGCAAGAGAGGCACTTCGGCCAGGACGCAACCTTACACTCGCAAACCACGATCTGCTACGGCAGTGACTACATCTCCGGTATCCTCACGTCTGTCCACTTCTCCGTTGATGACATCAGGAACTGAAGAGTACTTGGAGACGTTGATTACACCAAGAACTTCTCCGTTGATGACCCCAAAAAGAACTTCCCCAGTGGCAGGACCCTCCAATTTAGTGGCAGTGGCTGCTGCTCACAAAGTACCTTCTCCCAAAATCAAAGTCCAAGAAAGATCGGGCATGTTACAAGGTTTACTGGATTTGTCCAAGCAAGAACTGGCTCGATTTAGTCCGTTACGTACCCTTGCACGACGTGTCATGCCTGTCCTCAAACTAATACGACGTAAAGACAATCAGTGGCGACGCGTTCCGGTATAAAAAAGACCTGTGACGAAGTAGGGTATCAGTGTTTTTGGTGCTCCTGAAGACTCAAAGATGTCACCTTCCAGAAAACCCCAAGGAAAGAAAAGGAAAGGACTGCCACCACGTTTAGTCAAGCATGGGGACATGTTATCTGTCCTGTCCAAAGCTTCTCCACCCCTACGAAAAAAACTCATTCAATCGGCCTCCAAAAAGGTCATCGATACCGTGTGAAAATGTTGTTTGAACGTTTTGAAAGGCACGATCCCTTTGTCCAAACACCAGAAACAATGCTTAGGCAAACATCGTCACGTTCTTCGCCAAATGGTTCGAAAGAAAATTCCCATTCGTCAAAAAAAGAAGATGTTGGTCCAACGTGGAGGTATTTTACCTCTCTTGTTAGGCCCCATACTGAAAGGAGTCTTGGGAACCATGTTGGGAGGTCTGGTGGGAGCAAGATAAAAAGGTCCTCCGGAGACCCAAGATCTCAGAATCAACCCCTGACAACCCCATGGAAGGACGAAAACTAGCTTTAGTGCCTTACAAACGATGGATGGAATACCATCGTTGGCAAGAACAACGCACCCGCATTTACCTCCCATTCCCAATTTGAGCGAGATGTCCCAGTTACAACACGAATTGCAGTCCTTGATGGATCGCCAAGATTTGTGCGAAACAGAAAAATCGCAAAAGTACGGTCAACTCTTGCAACGACTGCAACTCTTTCACCAGAAAGCTTTAGACGAAACAGCTTTACCCACTCTGAAAGATTTTAAGACCTTGATGAAAAGTCCAGCACCATCACCAGTACCAGTACCAGTACCACCACTACCAGTGACCAAGACAGAAAAAGGAAAAGAAGTAGAAGAAGAAGGGTTTCAAACTCCACCAGAAAAAGTACGCAAGTTAACAACACCACCTACCTCCAGAATTGGATGGATTAAAAAGATGATGGCCACCCCTTCTTCATCACAAGAGAAAAAGAAAGTGAAGACAGAAGTGAAACAAGAACCGATATCCCCCGCTCAGACATCCTCCTCTTTAACACCTATTGCCGGTCGCACAAGCAAAGCATTGCAATCCAAGAAAATACCCTAAGAGAAAAAGAGTAGCATCCTACAAGAGTGGGTGTCTTATTAACACACCAACCAACACACCAAAAATGGAAAAAGTCTTAGCCAGCATTTACTACGATCCCTCGCATCCTGCAGGTTACGCAGGAGTTCAAAAATTGTATCGTGCTGCCAAAACTCGACTGAAAAGTCTCCGTTTACCTCAAGTGCAACGATGGTTACAAGAATAAGCTACCTACACTTTACACAAACCCATTCGACGCAAGTTTGCCTGAAGTCGCACCCGAGTGGAAGGCATCGATCATCAATGGCAAGCCGATTTAGCCGATGTTTCTCATTTGGCCAGCTACAATCGTGGCTACAAATATTTGCTTTGTGACATCGACGTCTTTTCCAAATTTGCCTGGGTCGTGCCCTTGACTTCCAAATCGAGCAGCGAGTTAGTGCGAGCCCTGCAACGGGTGTTGAAACAAAGCGGTCGTCACCCTCTTCGATGGCAAACGGACAAAGGCACCGAATTTCTGAACCAAGCGTTCCAAAAAGAATTAAAGAAACGTGACATTCATTTTTTTGCCGCCGAGAATCCCGAAACCAAAGCCAGCATCGTGGAACGTTTTCAACGCACTTTGAAAGAACGCATGTGGAAATATTTTACGCATCACCACACTCTGAAGTACATCGACATATTACCGCACCTGGTGCAAGCGTGCAACCAATCTTCCCATCGAAGCATCGGACGTGCCCCGCAAGACGTGACTCCCGACAACGAAGTGTTGGTGTTCGAGCGTCTGTTCGGTACGTCCCCGACGAGCGCTGTCCCCAAGAAAAGTGGAGAGTTGACCGTAGGAGATTGGGTGCGCATTGGCAAAACCAAACGCACTTTCGACAAAGGTTACTTACCTAACTGGACGACCGAATTGTTTCGCGTCACTGGACGAGTGCATGGCCGTCATCCTGCCGTCTATAAATTGGAAGACATGAACGGAGAAGTACTCAAAGGAACGTTTTATTTTCCCGAGTTACAACGTGTCACCAAAAAAGAAGACGACGTGTACGACATCGAAAGCATTCTCGAACGCAGAACCCGTAAAGTGGGCAAACGACGTGTCAAAGAAGTCAAAGTACGTTGGAAAGGATATCCACCCAGTTTTGATTCTTGGATCGACGCTTCGCAAGTCATCGACTATAAAAAGAAGTGACCATCATGCCCTTTCACACAGCAGACGCAGCTACGTCGACCACTCCTCCTTCACCTAGTTCTTCTGTGCAAGATTTACAAAACCAACCCTTGTGGGTGTGGTGTGGGGAACGTGTGCCTAAAACGCAAATCGTCTTTTTCTGCCAAATCTTCGTGGTGTATTGTGTCATCGGGGCAGCCATCGCCAATTTGTGTTTGCAACAAGGAGACAAACAATTGTGGACCATTTTATTGAGCAGTTGCATCGGTTACCTGCTTCTCAATCCCCCACTGAAATTCTCTTCCAACGGGAACCTTGTGTCCAGTGCCAGTGTCAGTCACCACTCCAACAACAACAATCAAAACCCCATTTTAGACGGAGACACGCCTCTGACGTCCAGTAACCCCTCGGACAGCCACAGAACTCTGGAGTTATGCGTCACCAAAACCAATTTTACTTAACCTTGCCCAGTGACAGTTCCATGGAGGTGTTTCCCAACAATACGTTGTGCTGTTACACGGCTAATTTACCTCAAGCCATCCCGTTAGATCACGAAGCCCATTGGGAAGTGGCTTTAGTAGAAATGATTCACCCGCCCCAAGTCCTCAATGTCCTTAACAACCAAAATTTTTTTACGGTGGAAGTTCATGACGAGCAAGAGAAAAAGCACTTGAATAATGTCAAATATGATCTCAAAAAATATAATGAAACAACTCGAACGTGGACCTACCAGTTTTTGATTCCCTCAGGCTATTATTTTAGTGGTCAACATTTGGTCAGCACCATAAGCTCCAGGTTTAATGCCGTGTTTGGGAAAGCGTTGGAGCTTGCCCAAAAAAAGGTCACCATGGAGTACCTCAAAGCAGCTCGTCGCTTCTTGATGAAATTTGAACGAAGTAAAATCGTGTCCATTGTATTTTGTCCTGAATTGTTTGACATGTTGGGCGGTGACATGGAGCTGAGGAAGAAAGTAGAACAAAAACCCGAATTACCAGTCATTTCTGACAACGATTCTTTTGCCAAGTATTTTCGTTCCCCGGTAGAACTGAACCAAGGACTGAATTTGATGTTTGTGTACTCCGATGTGCTGGAGTACAACGTGGTGGGACAGACCTCCGTGCCGTTACTGCGTGTCATTCCTTTCAAAGTGGATTCTGCCACGAACGCTGACGAGGAAGGTGGAAACACTTACCACGTCCACCTCGAATTTGTCCATCTTCACTATTTGCCGATCAGCAAGTCGTATTTGGACACGGTCAACATTACTATAAAAGGAGATTTGGGACAAAATATTCCATTCACCAAAGGAAAAGTCACGGTGAAACTCCATTTTCGAAAACGGTTTTCTCACGACTCGTAAGTCATGTATCCAGTGTACCGAGGGGTTGCTCGACAGCCAGGACACGGTTTAGGAGACATGTTAAAATCGGCCTTTCGTTCGGTGGCCCCGGTGTTGAAACCGATGGTGACACGCGGATTGCACGCCTTGAAAGATGCGGCACTGACGCAAGGCAAAGAATTTCTCCAAAATGTCATCATCGACAAACAAAACCCTAAAGAAGCCTTCATGAGGGCAGGCAAAAATGTCTTGCTGCAAACGGGTAAAGACATTTTAGGCCGACGAGAAACAGCTATAAATGCCCTGCACTCTACCGAGTCAGGCATTCAGCAAGGACAAGGCAGAAAGAGACGACGACGAAGAAAACACCCTTTCACCAGACTTCAAGCTAGAAAGGCCAAGAAAAGAAGAACCGTTCGAGACTTAGACGTTTTCGATTATTGAGAAAGAACAGAACAAAATGATGCACCGAGAGTCTTGCGCTTGTTCCAAGACGGAACTGGATCTGTTTGCCATGCCCCCCACCATGATGACGATGCAAGAATCCCAGTGGGTGGAATTTCACCCCGTCTCCTCATTGACCGATTCCGCTCCCATCGAGTTTGAAATCAAAGGACAACCCGAAGATTACATCGATCTGAATAGCAGTTACTTGTACTTGAAAGTCCAAGTTCTAGATAAGGATGATGGTGAAGTAGATGACAGTGAAGAAATAGCTCCCGTCAACAATTTCATGCATTCCTTGTTCAGCTCAGTGGATTTGTACTTGAATAACAAACTAGTCAGCAGCAGCGTGAATACATACCCTTACCGTGCCTACCTGGAAAATCTCTTGACGTACGGAATAGATGCCAAGGATACTCATCTCAATGCCTGTGTGCTGTGGGAACCTGACGAAGCGAACAAGTTCGACGCATTGGATGGAAGCAATTCCGGCTTTGAGCAAAGAGAAGGCAAAATCTTAAATAAGAAGAGTTTAGAACTGATGGATTGTTTGCATTTGGACATGTGGTTGCAAGAGAAATATTTGCTGAACGGGGTCAATGTTCGCTTGAGACTGAATCGCAGCAGTACCGCTTTCCATTTGTTGGCTGATCCTGCTAAGGCTCCTAAAAGCAAAATCGAAGAGGCCAAACTCTACGTACGACGCGTGGAAGTGTTACCCAAAGTAGGTAACGAAATCAGTCAAACGTTGAGCAGAACGACCGCCAAGTATCCCATACGACGTGTGGAAGTGAAAACGTTCACCATTCCCAAGGGACAGCATTCTATGATCGAAGATCATCTGTTTCAAGGACAGTTACCCAAGCGTTTAATCCTTGGTATGATCTCGAATTCAGCCTTCTTCGGAGCCTTGGCTGAAAATCCTTTAAACTTTCAACACTTCAACGTGAAGAAAATCGAAGTCAGTCGCGATGGCAAGACCTTGTGTGCCCGACCTTTCGAACCTGACTTTAGTGACAAGAAGATGAATTACTTGAGAAGGTACTTGTCCCTGTACGAAGCCACTGGTCATTTAGGAACCAACACCAGTCACGGCATTACGTACGACGATTACGCAGGAGGCTATGCTTTGTGGGCTTTCGATTTCACTCCAGACCAGGGCAGCGACGAGGGACATTTCCACCCTATAAAATCCGGCCAGATTCGTGTGGAACTTCAGTTTGCAAAAGAACTACCAGCAACAGTGAACGTCATCCTGTATGCCGAATTCGATAATACCATAGAAATCAACAGTTTGAGAGAAGTCATTCTAGATTTTTAGAAGCCATGGAAGACTGTTATCTCTCTTTACCTAGTGGAAAAACTTTAAAGATGGAATGTGAGGAGACCGTGGAAAAAGAAGAAGTGATCATGATGAAATCGAGATGGCCAGAACAAGAAGCTCATTTAGTCTCCTGTTTTGCCAAACACTTGGTCGAAAAAATGACGGAATTGATCAAGAAAAATTGTTATGGATGTCAAAACGATCATCCCAGTCAAATTCAACACGATAAATGCCTGATGTTTAGTCAAGAAGATAAATTGGACGAGTATCTGGACGAAGCTTGGAGTCTCATCTCGGACAAAGACGTGTTGCACCAGTGGTATAAAGACTTGCGTGAACATTCTTGTCCACCATTAACCACTCAAGAGATCCATCGTATCGAAGCTCTCCTGAATCAGAGTGAGGAGACGAAACGAAGAAACGGTTATTTGTCAGACATTTTCAAGCAAAAAGTCAGGATCGAATTGACGACTTATTATTATCTGTGAAGAAGAAAACAACACACAAATCAATGGATACCTGGGAACTTTATTACCTTTTGAACCACAGTTCGTATACGTCTTCTTGGAATCCTGTCGTCTGTGCTAAAGATGAACTCCCTCATCGCAAACCTCAAAACCATCTAGCTTACGTGATTAACACGGACGACAGTCATCTCCCAGAAACCCACTGGGTAGCCGTCTACTTTCCTCAAGAAGGATGTGTGGAATATTTCGATTCGTACGGATTGCCCCCTTTGGAAGACGATATCATCGACTTTATGAGAAGAAATGCTCAGACGACCCGATTCAATAATGTGAAATTACAAGGCACAGATTCCTTGGTGTGTGGACAGTACTGTGTGTATTTTATGCATCATCGCAGTCTGGGCTATTCCTTAGAACATTTAATGACTCATTTTGATCCTCGTTCTTCTTCTAGAAACGATGTGAAAGTAGATCAATGGTTTTGTGACCATTATGCTGATAATGTTATATTGTTGGATTATTGTTAAAAATGTTAGAGTTGTTGTTTAGTGTTAAGTGATTTTTGAATAAAAAATGTTGTGTTTTGAAAAAAATGCCTTTGTGGTTTAAGGTAGCTATAAGAATGTTTGATTCATGCTCTTTCATTTCTTACTATCCCTCTCATGACACTCATTGAACGTTGCGACTCGAAAACCGTGTGGGGATGTTTTCCTTCACGTCCGCGCTTTGACTTTAAGAACCGGGGTTGTTTCCAGTCTAACCATCCATTGTCGACTCATCCTCCTACGAAGATGTGCTCCAAACTAGCTAAGCTCAACGAAGCCTACGTGAATTTGCATAGGGTCAGACACAGTCTGATACTGAAGCCAGAAGAGATAGAGAATGTGAGAATGTTAAAAGTCACTGAAGACCTGATAGAAGAGCTCTTCAGAGAAGAAGTGAACAGGGAGAAAGAAGAATGGACAGAGAAGTACAGACTTCAGAGACAACAGCAACAGCAGCAACAGAATAACAACAGCAGCAGCAGTAACCTGAACCTGACAGAGGCTTTGTCGATTGTCGTATCGACACCAAAGAGTTCTTCTTCTCTTTCCGAAGAAGCAGACCTAGTACCAGAAAGTCGATCCTCAGAGGACGTCGCATTCTTAGAAACTAAAAAAGAATGCCATAGCAAACAAAAAAAAACAGCCCTTTTCAGGGCTACCCCAATACTCTAGAAAAGAAATAACGATCCATTTGCCAATGCGTGTAGGTAGAGTAGTGTGAAAATAAACACTAACTCTTTTTTTAAAAATGTGAGGGTATGTGTTTGTGTATAGGATTGTGTGTTTGTAAGTGCTCATGTACGTTGGTATGAATAGTAGATTAATATGATGTTTGTTTTTTTGGCTGTTTGAGGTGTGGGGAGAGTAGATTTGGGGGCTGGATTTGATTGCTTTGAGTATGTGGATAGTCTATTGAAGTGATTCATGAAAAAATTTTAGAATAGGAATGGGTAGCATAAAAAAGTGAGTGTTTCTTTTAGGTCCGCGCGTTGTTTCTTTGGTCATGATCTAGGTAAGATCAATTTTATGTTTTTAGGGGGATGTTTTCCTTCACGTCCGCGCTTTCACTATAAATTTAAACTCGCTGGGCAGTCTAGCTACCCTTGTTGATTGATCAACACAAGAATGAATAGCAGAATAAGCAAACTTCTTGAACTCCAGATACATCTGGAATATGTCAGGCGTCTGTTAAATGAACTGGCCGCGGAGGCTATAGTAGAAGAGGAAAGAATAAAGAAGGAAGAGGAGGAGAGAAGACAGAGGGAAGAGGAGGAAAAGAAAATAGGAGAGAGGATGTCGTACAATATTCCCGAGACAGAGGATTGGGGTGCTGAAGCGAATTATCCTCCCTCTGCTCTCCCCAGAAGAAAGGTGAAAGGAGACTGGGGAAGAAGATGCGTGTGTGGCGCCAGGCCAGGAAGGTGTCATCATTAGATAGGTGCATCTGGAGTTAAAAAAAAAAAACAGCCCTTTTAAGGGCTACCCAATACTCAAGAAAAGAAATAACGATCAATTTGCCAATGTGTGTAGGTAGAGTAGTGTGAATATAAACACTAACTCTTTATTAATAGTGCGAGTGTTTGTGTTTGTGTTTGTAACTGCTCAAGTAAAGTTAGTGTGAATAGTAGTTTCTTTATTGTTTCTTAGCGTATGGGGAGAGTATAGTTAGGGTTTTATTATATGAAATGAGAAAAGTGGGGATGTTTTCCTTCACGTCCGCGCGTTGTTTGGTCATGATCTAGTTAAGATCAATTTTATGTTTCAGGTATATGTTTTCCTTCACGTACGCGCTTTAAGTATAAGAACCCACACAGTTTGATGTTGGAACCATTCTAAGGAATAACTGAGACAAAATGACTCAAGTATCAGTTCTATTTAATCTATTGAGAGACATCTATTTCTGGATAATGGAGGTAGAATATGTTTTAGGAAGAATAGAAGAGGATGGAGGCATGGAGATATGAAAGACTTTGTAACCAGTCAAGTTCAAGGCCTAAAGACAGCAAGAGATATCATAGCAGGGATGATTGAAGAAGAAGTCAATAAGTCAAGAGGCTTCATTAACCCACCTTACTTCAGAGTGGGAAGTTTGAAGGAAGCACTGGATCATGTCATCCAAGTTCGGTGCTTCCTAGAAAAAATATTGTACTGGACAGAGTGGAGAAATGCAAAATGGGGATTGGACAAGGTGAAGAAAGGGAAAGATCTGATGATAAAAGTAATGGAGGAAGAAGTAGAGAAGATTAAAGAGAAATGGAGGGAAGAAAGAAAAGATGTGGAAAACAAAAAGAAACAGGCAGAGTTTGAGAGGCTGAATCAGAATTGGATAAAAGTTCAGGAAAAGTTTAGAGCTCTAGGTCATCCTGACTGGATGCCAGAAAAGGAGAAAAAGAAGACAGGAATAGTGACAAAAGTGAGAAGATGGTTGAAGAAGTGGAAGTGTTAGAAGAAACCCAAAGGCCCTTTTCAGGGCCCCCATATTTCTCGAAAAGAGAATGACTTTTCAATTGCCTACCCCTTTTTTTTAAAAAAAAATTTTTTTAAAAAAAAAAATCCCATGTTCAATTCCCCTTGTCCCTAAACAAACCCAAACTCTATTCCCCATGTTAAATTCCCCTTGTACGTATATTGACCCACGATTTTTCGCCATGTTAAATTCCCCTTGTACGTATATTGACCCACGATTTTTCGCCATGTTAAATTTCCCTTGTACGTATATTGACCGGGGGGGGGGGGGGGTCTGTAATGCTAATTCCCATTGTACGTCTAGTATCCCACTTAACTACTCTCATTATCTCAACAAAAATGAAAAGTGTTTTGTGTTCAATCGTACGGTTGGCAAATTTGGTCTTGCCTGAACCACTCGTTCCAGGAATATACATGTTAAGTAAATGATCTACCAAACTGGAAACTCTGGTCTTTCGGCAATGAGTATGAACGCAGAAGATGCAGCCACAACTATCCGGATATGTTAAGCTTTATCATATTCCATAAACTATACAAGTGACTTCATGCAATTTATAAGCGTTCACATTTCCCATGGCATAAAGCAAGATCACGTGACAGATCAGTGTTTCGTTACTGTATAACAAATGCATATATCGAAATACAAAGTTCGTTATTATGGTAAAACAATATATTCACATTTCAATAAACACAGTTCATTTTATTTTCTTCATGGTACAAAAATGTAAATTTTTAAAAATTAAAACACAAAATCCATGTTGTTTTCTTTCATGACATAAGCTATTCACATTTTAAAAAAATCAAAATAACATTTTCCATGGAAAAAATAATTAGAAAATACAGTTCATGGCCAAATAATTATAGATTTAAAAACCAAATCAAAGTGAAAGTTGTTGTTCTCTCGTTGTTCACAGAGACGATAACATTTTCTAGTTCCTATTTTGTCTCTGTTCCAAGAGTAAAGTAAATGCCCTTAGTATGTTGGTATTCTTCTTACCGACCTGTTTAACCAACGTCAGATCAGGCTACGCCAAATACTGCACGTAACAGTAAACAGTAATACATGTGACTGTTGAACCTGACTAGACCACTGCTCCTGGTGGATGACGCGGCCAAGCAGATATGTTCATCCATCCAGCTATGAGGGCAGAGGATTAGAGCTGTGTGTGCAGCGCAGGACATCAGATCAAGTATAGTAGGACTAAATGGCTACCTATTATATCCAAAATCGTATCCAGACGTATCGATATTGACATGACACTGGATTCAGGGCATGGATGAGAGAATGAGGGTGACTTAAATCCACATTATGACATAATCCCCTGATTATGATGGGAAATCATGGATGACATGTAACAAGCTGTAGATGAATGCTGGTAAAACTGAGGCCATTCTGATCACAACACAAAGACGTTCTCATTCACATCCTTTACTTCAAACAACAAATATCAGCAACGCCAACATTCAATTCACACAATCAGTACGAAACCTAGGTGTTACTCTGGACAGTACTCTCACATTGCACCAACATGTCATGAACATATGCAAGGCTGCATATCTTGAGCTGAAATGCATCAGCTCAATTCGCAAATATCTTTCAGTTGATGCCACTAAAACATTTCTGTGTTCATTAGAACTTTCAAGACTGGGCTATTGTAACTCAATTCTGTCTGGTTCATCTCAATATCTACTCCAGAAACTTCAAAAAGTTCAAAACACAGCTGCTGGGATCATACTTAGAGTACCACGATCAGAGCAGACCTCTTCGCTGCTCTGTACCCTACACTGGCTATCCATTCGATCCAGAATCAAACACAAAATTTGTTCTCTGTGCTACGTTTCAGTGACGGACTCTAGTCCAACATGCCTATCCGACCTCACTGATGTGTACACACCAGCAAGATACTTACGCTCCTCTATCTGACAATCGTATACCCATTATTCACACTATGAAAACAAAGTCATATGGACAGCGTTCTTTTGCATACCAGGGCCCAGAAACGTGGAATGAATTGCCCACTGAACTTAGACACAAAGTGATCACATTCAAGAGTGCTCTCAAAACTCACTTATTTCGACTGCAAGAACAAACTTAAAGACCTAATAATGTTTCCTACCTTAAATATTCTCAGCATGTTTTTTCCTGTTTTCTAATTTCATGTTGTTTGTGTTTGTAATCATATCATTATATGTTTTTCTTTTATCTTATAGGTGTTGTCTAATGTTGTAAAGCGCTTAGAGCTTCTAAAAATTAGGCGCTATACAAAGTCCTCATTATTATTATTATTATTATTATATACTTGTCTGTCCTTTCAGTAAAAAAAGCATTGGAACATAATCTTAGTTATTACATCGCTGTATTTTCCTTCGTCGCCATTAATATATTGAGACCTCAAGTTTAAACAAAATAGCGAAGAATGAGCAATAATGCCACTCGTGAACAAAGCCTCATAAGTATTCTCATATCACAGAACAACAGCATGGGTTCCTAATGTTGACATATTTAATTCTAGCGTTGTAATATCAAATACTTGTAAAACATGGCACAGTGACCATAAGCTGACTATAGTATCAAGTAGATATCATATCGCTCAGTACAACTCTGTCTTGTTATTGATGTGTCTATCATACCGCAAATACAGAAATGATGATGAATATCACTATTCGTTTGATCGTCCACTTTAGTAATCCCATAAAGTTGAATTTATGAAGGAATAAAAAGAAATTTGTATTAGTTTAGATAGTTGTTTGCTAGCATATGACTAGTTTAAAAATGCACGACCTTACTTCTCACTTAATAACACTTGTGTGACTGCGCAGAAAGCATTACTATATATAAAGTATGCAACGACCTTAATTTAACTTTCAGGCTTGTAAATTTACTAACAGTGTACGATGCAATCAATATGATGCCTTTAAAATACCATACATTTTCCGACTAGTAAATTTACTATTATTGTATCTATTGTCACAAATAAATAAAGTGCTTTATTTCTAAAATACATTGTTATCTACAACTTGTATCCTGACTTTGTATTCATTTTTATGTGTTGGTTTCTTTTATACCACGTAGCTATTCGCACTATGAAAATGTAATTTTCATCGTCAGCTATATTACATAGATAATGCCTATATCATATACAATCTTTAGTCCAACATTGATTAATTGGTTTGTTGTTCAGTTAGCGCGCATAATTAGTATGTAAGGTCGATAAAGGCTTAAAAGCGAAGGATAACAGCCTGTATAGTTTTATCTTGATAATATCATGGTATCGTACAGGTAACGCTAAGGCCCCAGAATTGTGATATAGGATGATTGGGGAGCAAGGACATGGGGAGAATTAACATTAGCCCATATATTTACATTATGGCGCGGTCTGAGGATGAAGAGAAATACTGTTTAAAAATTATATATAAGTTTATGGGGATGTTATTGGCGTGACAAAAATTTCCATGGCGAAAGGGTAACTTAAATTGAGGTAGAGACAGTCTTTTTTCAAAGGAAATTTAGCATTGGATTTATCTTATCCCAGACTGAGGTCTACATTAAGGCTCAGGTGGATAGTCTGGAAGCAAAGTGAAACTATTATAATAGTAAGATTTTGATCCACAATTTAGAACACAAAGCCCTACTATGAAGTAAACGTTTTTTTTTTTTAAATTAATCTCCAAACATAAAAATCTGCTTTCCATCAACCGCTTTTTGATTGCTATTTATCAATACAAAAATACCAAACCAAAAATTTCATTAATATCCAAACACACACCACTAGTATCCAGCAAAAAAAGTGCAGGAATGATTAAAAACATATTATAATCACATACATAAAACGTGCTATCACACACGACTGGTAGGGTAGTAAAATGGAGGATAAAATCAGACAAATATACTAATCAACAGAAGTTCATGATTAATATCCAACATCAACATGTTGAGTACTATCGAACAACTTATTGATCGCTATTCAACACCCACTTTTTGAGTAGTGTCCCACGTGACATGCAAACTATCCAAACCACCTTGAGTAGTGTCTGAACTCCCAACTTCCATATCAGACGAAAAGAGTATGATGTTTCATAATGGGGATCAAATCACACAAACAAACTATCTAGTATCACGTCTTTTATAACTATTATCAAACACCCACATTTTGAGTACTACTCAAAACCACATACATACTATTCAAAATGCCATAAGTGGTATCTAAAGCACCACACTTACTGTCATGATACAAAAAAAAAGGGACGATATGACCAAAAAATCCCACCAAATCGTTCAGTTTTTATTGCACTGACTTTAAGAGTACTACTCACATTCAGTCTAAAACTTACATCCGCAATATTTGATAAATGTATATCACACAATCATTTGTGGAGGAGAAAATAACGCCTAAGATTTCTTTTCCTTTTTGAATCAACACTTATTTCTAGCTTTCATCAATCTTTCTTTAAGACCGTGTTTAGACGATGGGTTATGGAAGAATTATTTTCTTTGCGTCAACGCTGCACCTCTCAAAGCAAGCGTATAATCTTCGATTGACCATATATTGCAAGATGGGTTCTACCCTGCCGTCTGAAAAGCTGACTTTAGCATATATCCTAAAGCATGTCTTTGTTTTAGAGCGATTCTCTTGTACACAAGAAATAGCTGCTTTTGCAATCGCAACTCGTGTTTCAAATGTAGTTTCAATCTGACTTTTGGTTTGGAGAATATAACCTTTTGCTGAAGATTTCTTTTATAATATTAATGACACTGCCAAAAACAGACATACTAACACTAAGAAACTGTAGATGTACAATTTTTCGCTTAACGTGATACGCATTTCCTTCTTCAGAATAAGCAAATATAACAGAATACACATTGAAAGGAACAACTCTCAGCAACGAAGCCGCTGTTTCCTACTACATCAAACGCGGCGTCATCAGAATATTTAAATCATTAAATTCAGTCCTTTGTTTTGTTCGTTAAGTATCTGAATGTTATAAGAAGACTGATTACTTTGAAAATGTTCAAATGGTCAGAAATTGATCAACTGCGAATATATTGCAAGACTAATCATACCATGACTTCTGTCATTAGGGTTCCATGGAGGAATGATAGTGATGCTTTTCAAGACTTAATGAATTACCAGCTACATTCAAAATAAACGAATTCACCAGACAGGAGAATTTCGTTGAATGTTGTATCTCTTTTCGTGGGTGTGTGTGTTTGTTTTACAAATACATTCTTGGTTCCAAATTCATGAACATTACATGTAAAGAGATGACAATAACTGAGTCTTAAACGGCATAAAGGCAAACGTGTAATTAAGAATATGCCGTCGTTCTAGATTTTCTGGACGTCGCATTTTAGGTAGATGGAATGAAATAGAGATACTGCGTTATATATCAATCTTGGATATGTACATATAGCCACTAGGCAACAGATCACTACAGGTCGCGTATTGGATAGCATATGTACCATTGCAATCGACTCGAACAATGCTACATTATAGCCATTTCTGAAGTCAACCAGTTCTAACAATATCACCCCCTAAACCTATGGACAATTATAACTAGTCTTTATGGTAAATAAATATTTTGCCATGGGAGATAATCTCTGAAAACCCTTTCGGAGTATCCACAGAAGGGGCTTTCTCCCCTTACGAATGCACTATTTACCGATAAGTTACGTTGTTGTACTTGTTGTTGTTGTAGGGTTTAACGCCATTTTTCAGCACACGATAGGCTATACATGGCGGCCAGTATTAAGTTAAGTTCTGATAAATGCGTGTGTGTGTGTGTGTGTCATTGTACATGCGCTAGTCTGAGTAAGACGATTGATATGCAATATATGCTGGTGGCGAATTGTTGGTCTGCGCAACATTTCCTCTGGTAGCTTAGAACAAATTAGAACAAATCCTATCCTGTAATTACCAAGACTTCCGCAAGTACTATGCTACACGTAGAGTCCGACTAGCATGCTGTTCCCTGCATTGCCTCTTGGTGTGTAGTTTGTCCAGGAACAGTTTTTCTTGATGTTGCATACTGACCAGGAGTTTACTAGGCCAACTGTCTGTGCTGTTTGCAAATAACTCTCATTTCTAAGTCAAAATGGCCTCTAAAAATGAAACAGTGCCAGTCGGACATCAAATATGTCCACCAATACAGGGAAATTTAAAATCGTGTTATGGCTTAAGAAAGTCTGGTGGTTTTTGTTGGTGGATTTAAGGCCATTTTTAGTACAAAATGGCTAATAAATGTTGACCAGTACATTTTAGTGTGGAAGAATCCGTTAATACCTTGGGTTGAACCACTGACCCATAGGAAGCTGCTGGCAAGCTTTCTCACCATACCCACGTTGACATAGCGAAGACTCGAACATCCTTCAAAAGTGATGAGATGTCAGTAATCTGAAAATGAGGTCCCCTTGAAGTATACTAGATATGGTTCCCACACTCGGCAGTTAAAATTAAGAAATGGACTTATCTTAAATTCCATGAAAGTAAGTTGGCCCACTTGAGCGTTTACACTTTGGAGGGACGTTGTTGAATCTGCTACAGGCGATGGGGTGGGGTGGCGTGTGGTGAGGAGAGAAATGGAGAAAAAATATTTATTGATTATTATACCAATTTACTGCATCTACGTGAGTCCTCTTCATCTTCAGTTGCAATATATCGGATATAAGGTAATTTTATCCCATTGTCTTAAACATTTGCCACTTTTATTTTTCATCCACAACCTACATCGAATTCACAATGAAGACGTTCATTGAAGTATATCACGTGTTATGAACAGACACAAGTTAACAATGTCAAATTACACTTTCTGCCATTCTACAACCAACAAAACCTGCTTTTAAACTGTCATTCAAGATATTACACCGTAGGTGGACTCACATCATCAAACACAATTCATTCAAACAAAACATAGCAATAATAATGGTGACCACACTATCGAGCAAATGAAGCAACTCTTACTTGATTCTGGCTTCATGTCCATTGTTTCCCTTATTTTAATGGCTCTTTAAGACAACAATAGCTGTCAAATGAGGGTTCCGAAACGCGTAAATACTGCGCATAATTACCACTCTTCACCTAATTACCACAGATCACAAACTTGTTATTTCACATTTCTTCCTTAGATTTTCTTGCTTCCCATTAGCTTGATCTGTCAGTAAGTCTTTCCAAGTCAAATATTGGAAAGAAAAATTACCAAAAACGCGTAATGCTAATAACTATTCTTATCACAAATTACTAAACGGCTTTTCAATCAAATATCACGAAGATTCCTGTTGTGAAGAACTTAGGGGTTATTTTACAATTTCCAGTTGTCATAAAGTCCCGTGAGTATTGTTCAAAGTGCCATCTGCTCCTGTTCAGTTTCATAAAGATGAACCGAACATCGACTCCGCAAAGCAATAATGGAGACGTAAATAGAAATAGCAAGTACTCTAGGCCTTTTATATTATCGTTCTATTTCAATGTATACATTTTCTTAGACGTTTCTAATTTCATACGTTTTGAAGTTTCTACATGCATTGAGAGAGAGAGAGAGAGAGAGAGAGAGAGAGAGAGAGAGAAAAGAGAGTAGCTGCATGGATATTACAAATTGTCCTCAGTTACATTTTAACATGTACATTAGAAAGTCATTACATTGCCACGATAGTGACTGAGGAAAACGAATCTTTCTCTTCCGGATTTGAATAAATTTTGCTGAAATATACATATTTCCAATAGTTTGTGTTTTAAAAGGTATATGTTTAATTAGTATTAAAAACAAGGTACGCGTTAGAAGAAAATTAAATCAGACTCACTGGACTTTCAAAAAGGTCAATAGTTTGGAATTAGTCTTTTTTCTTTATACAAAAATAAACAAAACAACGAAGAATGATATAGAAAAAGTTATATACAGTGCAATATATGTACATATATACATATATATACACACACGTATATATACAGATACACACACTTTTTTTCTTCTTTTATTCTCAAAGAACAATAAATATGATTTTTAGATTCTCCATCGTCAATCATTCAGATTTTCATTAAACAATAAACGACCTGATGACCTTTATTTAGGTTGAAAGGCAATACTATTGCCTCGTTGGGAGATTAATAATGTAACCCCTTGACTGGTATTTCCGTGTCTCAATGCGAACCCTAACATAGATTCTCCTAACCTAATGGCTTCATTTGAACAGTCTCACTATGACGAACACAGTTTTTCATATGTCTAGTGATAACAATTTTCCTAAGACGTCTTAGGTATCTCCTAGTACGGTAAATATATCTTTTTAACAGCATCAGTTCTTATCTATAATCATGTGAGTGCCATTTTCCGAAGGCATGATTATAAAGCAAAGTTGACCTATGGTAGAACATAGAAAGTATTGGTGTGGAAAATAAACTCAGCAATGATTAAGCTCTGAGTGACGTTGCTGGCTACTAGCACACTACTGGAATAGACAAGGCACACCCGCATTGCATACGTTATGACTAGAAAGGTTAGGACTGGAATTAATATTATCATATTATTCTGGTGTGCCAAGGCATCGTTAAGTCAAGGATATTTTTAGTGCAAACTGCAAGAATTATAATTTAGTGTTGTGGGTGCTTTTCCAGTCCTAACACGAAGTAGATTTATAAGTTAAGTTCATCTAAGATTAATTGTAAACAGGTTAAATAGTGCCTAAACATTTTCTTTCCTGGAGATTTATTTTTCACTCATCTCTATTATTCTTATCAATTTTCATGTAAAACTTGTCTTTGGAGATTGTGGAGCACCAACGGGCCAATATGCTAATTGGAATCCTTGGGAAAGTTGCAGTCAAATATGTGGCGGAGGCACCCATAGAAGACGGCGAAGTGTCTGTTGCCCTGCAATTAACGGAGTCTGGTATGACTGTTTAGCACAGTATAATAAAACAGAAAAATTTTTGTTTGAATATCGGCCGTGTTCAGAGACATGCCTTAATGGCGGTACGTGTATTAATGGAACTGGATGCGATTGTTCTCCATGATACAGTGGAAGGTGCTGTTCAACGGGTAAGTAGCATCAGTTGTAATTAAGATGAAATGGAGAAGAAAAAAAACTGGAGATTGTGAATGGATAGATAGATATCAGTCCTATGAAATGAATAATAACTCCAAGGTCACATCATTTACCATACTGACTTACTTTGGGCGTCGTAATACAAGCTACGTATTTAGTGACTGAAGGTCTACGTAATCGATCAGTGCATGACGAGGTTTTTTGCCGGTATAGATTTTCGACAAGGCTGATATATTAACCATAAAAAGATAGCAAATTTAGACTTGATATGATTTAAAGTTTTCAGTGAATGTGTTTTCTCATCCAGCTTGCTTGATGGTTATGACTGTTAACATTACCTGGTGAAACGTGCACACATCTCAATCATAATTTGCTTATTATACGCGATAAGAATTATCATATTATGTTTTATAATTTATTGTGCCTTTATCTTTAAATTTGTGAGTGAGGATGGCATTTCTTGAGAATATGTTGTTTTGTTTCTACAGAATGTATTAATTTGAAGGCAGTTCACAACAGCTTCAGTGAGTGGCGTTAACTCATTTGTTGTAAATACTTATTGTGTAACAAGAATTAAATAGTGAATACAGATTTTTGTTGGGGTTTTCTCCATTAAAGATATATTGAATTGGATATGTAATCTCTTTCCATCGAGGGAACCAGCGGTAAGTGTCCCGATAGGCGACCGAAAGGGTATGCGTTCGACTTCTACCATTGGATTATCCTGGGTCGGTTACTTTGGCGCATCCTTGTCCGAAGTATTTTACTTTAATTGTTTTCGTACTAAATAAAATGTTGGTGTTGTTGTGCCATAAGGCAACAACTCATCATCAACAAAAAATCGTTCCATGAGTAAATGATCTATACTCCTTTGTTCTCTATTGAAAACATCCACAAACAGAAATGTTCGTTTTGTCGCTAAAAGGTTAAATTATTAAAATTCCTTTATACGCATACATACATCATTAAGTGACCGCACCGGTAGCCCAAAGATGCGGGAGGTCGTGGCTTCCAACTCCGACCGAATTATACTAAGACTTATAAAATTGGTACTAGCAGCTGCCTCGCTTGGCGCTCAACATTAAGAGGTTAGTGTTAAGATTGGTCGGCTGGGTGTCAGGATACTGTTAATGGGTGGTACGTGATGCTACATGTCTGCGGCATGATGCCCAGTGCTAGACATCGCCTAAAGCTACCACAATGCAGATATAGTAGCGATATGACCGGAAATTGGTTCGAGCTGTGATAAAAATCCAAGCCAATCACACACACACACACACACACACACACACACACACACACACACACACAAAAGCACGCGCGCGCGCGCGCGGGCGCACACACACAAATCGTTCAGTGTTGATTGCTATCATTAACGCTTTAAGTATATTAGGTCATACTGGACGTTTTCAGCTGTTAGTTTTCTGTGTATATTTTGTTCCCACACTTTTAATTAATTTACCAGGATTGAAAAAAGATAATTAAATAAAAAACAGTGATATAGTGATTGATCTGTACTGATCTCTCAGTCGAATAACAAATATTAGGTATTTCTTTACATTTACATAATGCAAGTTAATCTTTGTTCTCTAATGCATTATCGGATTTGTATCAGTAATTTCTTACACTTATATTCTAAATATTGTTTGTTATCACTCACCTCTTCCCATCATAAAGTTTCACTATATACAAAGTGTACGTGACGTTCTTCTTGGGGGGACTTTCATTCAATATTTATTTGATGTTATAGTTGTTTTTTCCCAAGCACGTTAATGAATGACATCCTTTAACGTCTAAATAATGTCAGTTCGTAATGGGTGGTATTAGTGAGGCGTAGTTTCTCCTGTTAAGACTCTATGGTCATCATCTAAGTAATAGAAACGAGATAAACCCAACAACTTTTGTAACATTAAACACATAATAAAATTCCCTAGAAAACAATCTGAAAATTTAAAAATAACGTAGATATTGTGAATTAAGTCGCATTTAGTCCAAATGGTTCTATCAGACATCTTAATAAATAAAGTTCTAATTAAATTCCAGTGGTATTCCAATTACATCCTAATATTAAATGTGTCAATGAGTATGTTGTCTCGTATGTGTTACAATGCCAGTGGTCTAGAGCGTGAAGATTTGTCGACAGTGTATTGATGCTTCATAATGATATAATCCAAGATGTCCTTGTCTGATTTCACTATAATTCCAATTTAATATTTCGGTCTAAGAATATTAAGGATGAGCACTTTGTATATCCACTGAATAATATTTGAATAAATAAGTCCATCCAAATCCAATAATGAACACAACCATAAGAATGATTCTGCCTCAGATGTTAGATGCAAGAATTAGTAATTTCTCAATTAAAGAAGATTATTTAAAAAATAAACAAAATATAATGGCATAACCAGAATGAGGTTCAAAAGTGCATTACTAGAACAATCTAAATTGTCAACAAAATAAAATCGGTTATTAAAATTATAATAAAGAACATGGGAAACATCAGGTGCACTTTATATTTCATGAGGAAATACCAATTTCCTAGACTCATATTAATATAAACATTACTACTCTAATAATGAACTGAATACTTAATCCACATCATAGGAAAATATTAATAGTATTCTGTTGTTTACAAATACAAGTTATGGGTCAAGTACAATATGAATTTGATTTTCGACAATGGCAAGAAATTAATAAACTTATGCACAATATATAATCGTGGAGAAAACGATCCTCACGAACAATACAAATTAAATATACAAAACACGTCTTTCGACTAACATTTTGTGCGAAAATAGTTCACTTTCACTGACCTAATTCCTTTGTTTCCTAAAACGCAAAATCTTTATAAAAATGGTGAAGGCTCTAGGCACTACACTGCCTCTTTGACTTTTGTAATTTCGAAGCGCTGATTAATATTATCTCAGTGTTCATTGAATCCTACAACTTGAATATATTGTAACAGCTTTCCATTAAAGTTTAAAATAGCACTTTGAAATATATGGATTTCTTATGCATAGCAAATAAACACATACATATTGTATAGCAAGATAATTAAAAATAGGTCAGCTTAAATGAGCTCATGTTATTATACTAGCAGAAGATGGTCAAGGGGTATATTGATAAGTTTAATATTAAAGGTATTAGATTCTAATGTTGTAGTTGCGCAAACTCCACGACCTGGATATTGCCATAATATCTGTATGTGTCGGTAACATGAGCTTTGTTCAGATTGCTCAGAATCTACCGATTAAGGTGAAATCTCACCTTAACTAACTCGATGGACATTATCGATTAAAGGATATGTCTTAAAGCCCTATCATATAGAGGGTTATAAATATAATTTGGTAAACGATGATGTGACCTTGGTAGCAATTTATCGTCAAATGTTGGAGAAGGATGGATGGTGTTTGATTATATGTCGTGATCGTGCTGATAAAGTAAACGTGGGCTTAATGTAAAACTTTGTTAATATGACAACGATATAAAATTTTAATACTGTGTGGCCTTAACCTTAGTATGCCGAAAAAATAGCACAACAAATTTTGTAAACTTCAAAAAATAATTTATTTCCTTGGAATACGAAGTACATATTTGAATGAACTTACAGTATTGAATATTAAATCCCAAATGATCCAAACGTTCTATCACTAGATAGGAGAAAAACAGTTATAATTAAATTTCAGTGGTGTTCGAAAAAGATTCATCGCTCAAGGTGTTGACTCCCCTGTATTCTTCAATTTACTAATGAACTATTAGCCTCAAGAGTAATGATGTGCTAATAATCTTCCAATTAGTCACAATAGTATAAACCAAGATGCCATTGTGTGAACGCACCATGTTTATGTCCACTAATATTGATAACGAGAATTGTGTATATCCGGTGAGAAATAGTTTGAATGAATAATTTCACTCAAATCAAAATCTGGACCCAACACTATAAATGATTCTGCATCAAGATCTTACAGCAAGAATGAATAATTTTTCAGGTAAAAAAGATAAAAGAACCCTTTACTTACTTGACCTGTGGTAGAATTAACAGTTTTTATATAACAGTTACTATGACTTAATGGGCTTTGCCATTGTAGAAAACTCGAAGTACTTTACAAGATAAAATCTATTATTAAACTTATAAAATAGAATGTGGTTAACATTGGCCAGGTTACTTATTTTTAATGAGAGTTCCAGTAACCTAGACACAGACCTCAAAAAATGTTTACTTCTATTGATAATGATCCTAATATTTAACACAGATTTATAGATAAAATATAAGCTAGGTATTATTTGTTTAACAAAAAGGAAAACAACATCAGTGTTTCTAGTTAGGAATACAGTTAACTTGATTTTGGACAAGGTCAAGTACTTTAATACAATAAAATATAACATATAACTATGGAGAAAAACAATGAATAATAAAACTTCAATATACATAAAAAGTATATCATGTATGTAAAAGCGATCATAATATTTCTTTGCTATAAAGAAGAAATGAGTAACTGAATTAAAAAAAAATACTCAACACAGATAAATCATATCCTTTCAACTCAAATATTTATAATTAAAGTCTGAACTAAAATTGTTGAACTTTACTTTTTCATGGCTGAACATCACATTTTTTAAAACGTATTGGACGCCTATACACATAGTTTTAGTAAACTTGTTTTTTCTACATTCATAAAAATTGTAAGTGAATAATATATTATAAACACTGTGGCAATTAGCTTATCTTACAGAGAATACACAATTCAGCACCAAAAAAAGTATTGAGCACGATGTAAAAATATCAAATATTGCTACTAAACTTCTGAAAAATAGTTTGAACTAGAATTGTTATGAGAGACAATATTTATTTCCAATTTCAATCTGGAAATAAATATTTTGCTCCTGAATGGTTTTCGAAATGATTGTACACCATCATGGACGGTAAGTGATATTTTTTATTAAATTTATTAATTTACAGTACAACAAAAATGGAAGTCTCATTTATTTGTGACAATTAACTGTTTTATTGTATCGTAACTCTGTGATTTTTTTCCTTCAAATTGACAATTCGCATGAATTTAATTCTGCTCAATGCGCTATCTTTAGTAACGTGTAACATTGCATCTGTAAATCAACGAGTTGTATTCCGAAAGTGATACATGGTCAGAAATAGATGTAAATTAAATTGAAATTAATTATGCTACGGATAAAATTGGTTGTTAAAATCACAGGACCAATGATTAGACGAGGATTCTATCTTGTACTTTCTTACAGTTGAGCGTTATTTCGATCTATACATTTGTAATACTTTCTGGAACATTTTGATTCCCGGGTAACTTTAGAGTATTCAAAAGCAAAGTAAAACTTTTATTGCTGGCTAAATCAGAGTACAGGCAACACATTATACTGCCAGTGAGAAATATTTCCATAAACCTGATTTGAGAAATATGCACGTGAGTTAGAATTCAAATAGTTAAAGGGTATTTTATAATTAAAAATTTAAATGTTTTATTACACATTTTGTTTTTTGAAATTCATTTTATAATGAATATAATTATATATTACTGGGTTGTCATCCATTAAATGTATATTGCGTTTGATATATTTTTAAGCTGTGACTTAGCGGTTAGTGTGCTGGATCAGCTAACGAAAGGTGCGGGTTCGAATCTTACCACCAAGCTTATTCCTGGTTGGCTACATAGTTTTACCTTGGACAAGGTACTTTACTCGAATCAGTTACCTCTTCTCAGTCTTGCACCTGTCTTTATTACAAAATGGAACGTGATGTACGTTACGGATTTTCATTCATTATTTCTTTGTTGTTATAGATTTTTCCCAGTACTATTATTATAAGCCTTTAACGTCTTAAATAAGGTCATTTTTGTAATAGGTGGTACTGGTGAGTTATGTTTATTTCTTTCGAATAACCCATTGTCGCAACATCCTGGAGAGAACTATATTGTTGTTTTATGCAGGATCGTCATAAAAATCGCTCAGGGAAATAACCAAAATCATTATTTAACGTTGAAATATGCAGGTACAGCAGCTTAACTGACAAATCGCTAGATAGTAGTACCTTATTATTTATCCTTCTTAAATCCGAGAAATAGGATAATCTATTTTAAAGTTTGACATTTAACGTTTAAATTGTGATTTATAAATATAGGATTTATTTGTAATAAATGAAGACATAGCTTTCTATACTTGTATTGTTTCTAAAAGGGACAGTTAAAATGAGTTCTTGTTATTTTTTTTCGCTTAAAACGATAAAGTGTATTTAGAAATTTCATATTGAAAGGATCAGACTCTAAGGTTGTATTGTCGCACGCTATATGACCTGGATATGACCATAACATGTGTACGTCTCAACAGAAGTATCAACATGTTGATATCCGCCTGGAATATTGACCAGAACTGTACTCAGATTAGCGACTATCGACTGAGGTGAAATCCCTTCTTAACTACCTCGACGCACGTTATTGATTAAAGAATGATTCGGATTATAGCCCCACCAGAGATGGTAAACGAGAATGTGGTCTTTGGTCCTAATTTTAACATCAAATAATGAGGTATGATGATTGATGTTCGAATATATACCTGTTATGATGATAAAGTTAATGTTATCGAACTGTGAAACTTTGTAGGTATGAGGGGTGTGTAAATATATGTAACAGGTATGTTGAAGCAATAAAGGATTAATGTATCGTTGCAAGAAACAAGAAATTTATCATTCAACCAAGCAATGAATATTTGACAAAAATAAATCCTATCTATTAAATCAAAAAATGTTTAATAACAGTTTGAACTAAGGTAATTTCAAATTTACTTTCTCATGGTTGAACATTGACTTGTAATATTCTTTAAATCAACGATATTTTACTTTAACATTCATGAACATATTAAGCGAATCAAATCGTAACATGAATTCAGTGGAAAATTAGATTATCTTATAGAGAAAATGAATAAAAGACTACGAAAAATGAAAAACAAAAGTCGAATTCCTAAGGAGAATTGACTTCATTCGAAAACGAAATGATTTTCATACTATATAACAAACAACATCTAATTGTGCATCTTTGTGAGATTTGCTATTAAAAGAACTTCAACTTTTTCTCCCCCATTACTATTTTACACCATGAATGACAGAACGTAAACATATGGTGCAGCTGCATCATGGCCAGCCCCTCCAGCCACATGACATCGTATGAAAACGACCTAGCTAATATATTATGAACATCACAGCTTGGAAAGTAAAAATTAGTTTATCAACAGGAAAAAGAGCTCTCCCTTCCAGACCAAAGGAACATGTTGGTTCAACCTGCAGTCATTGGAAATAGGACTCTAAATTTATGTATCAATTTACCAAAGGAGATTTCGTTTTCAAACGAATGACAGCGCGAGATACGCTAGTCAAAAGGTAGCTGATAGCTGCTATATGCAAACGAATACTGTTAATGTGCATTTCTTGAATTAAATTTGTACTTTGAAATGCAGCAGAAATTGAATTATTTTACATTTTGGTGTGTTCCCTTTATTATTCAGCTTCAGGTAAAATAGCAATAAAAAAAATAAGAATACCCTAAAACAGCTAGTCTTAATGTAGTCAAGTATAGCGCATAAATTAATCGTAATTTCCCTTAGTAATGCAACAACCTATAATTATTTAAGCCGGCACGCACATTCAAATTGATGATATAAACCATTTGTATTGAAAGGTTATCTGGACAGTGGGGTCATGATCTCAATATCGGATTAATTTATATAAAAGTTCTACCAAAGATAAACCTTTGGTCTACATGATTTGGAAGAAAATGCACATATATGAATGTAATATTTGTTTGACCAAAATGTCAAACTTCATATTTTTATTAAGTACAAAACTGATTAGTTTTTATTACAGATTCCTATATATATATATCTAAACAACAAGGATCGATGCGAGGCGAAACGTAAATATATGTGCAAAAAACTGATTGTGTACTAGAGTAAGTTTTGTTTACAGTTAGATGATTATAAATCACGCCGAAGAAACTCGTGCAATACAGGATCTCATAGGGGTTTCGTCTCCCTATGCCAACTATAGTGCTTACGTTTCACAGAAACAGAACTTAAGTTTTACCAACCCTTTACTTGCTTGATTAGGCTTATCTAATCGATATTTCTAGCTCTCATAGTCGGTATAAACATTTATAAAATGAATTACACGTTGGTATGATATATAAAGTCAATATGATCGTTACAAAGCAATGTATAGCAATATATTTAGCAAGGATCTATCCCAAATTGAATATAGTATTCTTTATAGTCTTACATACTTTATCCAGAAAGGAATAGACAATGATATTGCACTAACCTTGAGTAGGTGCTATTTGTGTTTATTTCTTCGTTTATAGATTTGTCAGATCGTAGCGTAAATGTATTAGGGTATGGACAGTCAGTTTTGGGAAGATGTTTCCCAGACCAAATTGTTAGTCATAATGCACTCTATTCACAAGACTATATGGAAGTCTTTGCTTCGTAAAATGGACCTTCTTAACTTCTGAACGAAAGGCAATGTCGAGATGTTCTCGAGTATATATCTTTAGTTATTTTATGTATCAATACTCCTGTGTATTAAGTTATTGGGTCATGCCGGACATAGTAGGACCAAATATATTGATCTACGATATTGAAATAAGCTAGAATTAGTATTGATTTACTAGGAAATAAAAAAACGTGTAATAACTTAATACCATATAGCTAAAGGAATGTCACAGTAGTCCATGTGAGCACGGTACATGTCAGGACCAGGTGAACGGTTACGCGTGTACATGTAGCGACGGGAACACCGGACACAATTGTATGACATGTCGCAAATCAATACACACAAGTATGGTTATCAAGTTGGATCATAATGATTTTTGATCGCTATATCAGATATGTCTCAATTGGAATTACATTCGTTCTGAATTGACAAATATATCTGACCTTATCTATGATATTTTAACGTGTACTTCGATTATTGGGTTTATTTCATTCTTCTCCTGCTTCTATTTGGTCTCCCTCCCATCCGTTCTCTCACTCTCTGTCTCTCTCGGTCTTAAATACAATCAACGGAATATGCACTGGCAAGATGTTTGTATTAAAAAATCAATAAGGTGCGATTAAATATATGTATGCAAAGAACTCCACCCAAACGTAGGTTTCATGTGTATATCTCGTTAAAGGTTCTTGACCATGTGAACCTTTCAAAACATCAGCGATTGAACTTACTGTACATTTTTCATTCAATATTCAGTGTCTTTGACACAGTATATGGTGCAGCCGATGACATACAAAATCAAAATATACAGCCCAAATCCTTAAAGGCAAATTCGTAATCACTAATGTCTTCGCTTTTATTCTTATGTTAAAACTGTAGTCATTCGTATTGACACAGAATGGAAACAAAACTTACTGGAAATAAAGACTTTTACATTCAAATAGACAATAAAACAGCAATGCTTCATTGAATATGTACAGTTACGAAACTCTATACATTGTATATGTCAACAGTTGTCGTTGTGATCTCAACATCTATGGAAAATAATGATTCAAATTTGTGGAGCATTTAATGTGTTTCCTCCAATATTTTCAGTAACTCTTTATCGAGCACATTGTCATAGAAAAGAATCTTAAAACAAACGAAAGCTTTAGAATATATAAAGATACTGAATCTACTAGAATTGGAGAATTATAGAATTATAGAAATGCCAGCTTAAGTAGAATGCTCAACGTTCTTGTATGTTATTGCATACTTCTTTACAAACGTTTTACTGGCTTGCAAGATAACATGAATGGTTTTCAGAAGGAGTTATAATCCCTATTTGGGTCCCGGTGTCGCCGAGTGGTCGAAAAATCTTGCCTTTACCAAGCACTGCCATCTCCCTCCTGTGGGTTATAGTCTTGGGTTTGGCCAATCTGTCAGAAACTTGCCAGCAACTTCAGTGGTGTAGGTGGTAGTTACCAGTGTGTTCCATTGTTCGTCTTCCATCAAGGTTGACTAACTACGACATATATCCTAGTTTACGTTTAGAAAAGGCGCTAAACCACACAAAAAAAAAAAAAAAAAAAAAAAACATTTGTAAACGGTTCATCAAGTCAATGACCGGGACCCATAGGTTGGAACAAAAAACATATACCATTTTCCCAAAAAGTGATATATATGTAAGCTTACGTTACGAACAAAAAAAGGAAACAAAAATCATCTTGTCCATGTCTTTAGTTATGGTTAGTTTGTTTTAGCTATTGATGAGTGTCAAAATAATACATGTCACTAAGGTACTTGTCATGACCAGGTGAACGGTTACAAGTGCACGTGTAACGCGGGGTACACTGGAAACGATTGTACAAATATGCAAATCAGTCAACCCCAAATCAAGGCTCTTATATTATTTCATCTTTCATAATGAAACATTTAAATGCATCAGTGGGGGAAGTTTATGATGATCCCACTTTTATCGCTAAACTTGCGACATCACCTTTTTAACTACTTTCTGTTTCTGTTTGCATCTTTACCTGAGGTTGTGCAAGTTATTCACACATTTATTTTCATATTGAGGCCTATTTCAACTTTCTCATTTACTCCTTCCCTTCCTCTCCTTCTCGCATTCTCGTTGAATCAGGATGAATCGGTCTTAGAATGTCAAAACGGTAGTATTCTTGTATAAAATCACTAAGTTTCCAGGCAAATATGCATGCAAACGAAATGAACAAAAATATTGAATCAAGTAGAATCGGGGATTACCAGATATTGAAAAGATTTCAATATACAAAGTACTTCTGCAGAATTTCTTTGCATTTAAACATGGCGAGAACAAAACTAAACTCTGCTAAATACAAGGACCTCAGTAACAGTTACATCCCCATTTGTAAGCGGTTCTTCAAGTCAGTGATCGAGATACACAAGTCCGAACAAAAGCAAATATGATATTATCTCAAGATAGTTATGTACGCTTACTTTAAGAAGATACATTTGAAAAACATATCATCTTGTCCATTACCGTCGCACACGCTCTTCTGGGCGCACGCGACGTAAATCCAATCAATCAAACAATCTTGTCCATGAATTTAGTTTTTGCTGGTTTGTTTCAGACGTCGACGAGTGTCAGAGTAATCCATGTCAGCACGGTACTTGTCATGACCAGGTGAACAGTTACACGTGTACGTATAACGCAGGATACATTGGACCGAACTGTCATATAGGTATGCAAATAAGATAAACGCGAATATGGTTCTTCGTTTTATTCTATTTTTCACAATTCCATTCACTGATCCCACTTTTATCGCTAAACTTGCGATACCACTTTTTTAACTACTTTCTGTCTCTGTTTGCATCTGAACCTGAGGTTGTGCATGTTATTCACACATTTATTTTCATATTGAGCCCTATTTCAACTTTCTCATTTACTCCTTCCCGTCCTTTCCTTCTCGCATTCTCGTTGAATTAGGATGAATCGGTCTTAGAACGTCAAAACGGTAGCATACATGTATAAAATCATCAAGTTTCCAGGCAAATATCCACGCAAACTAACTCAATTTAATTTAGGATTCAAATAATTATCTTGTAAAAGACAGTATTCCACATGAATCTTTAAATTTTTGTCAGTGATTGAACCTACAGGACGTACTTTATTATATGTTAAGTGTCTCCTATACATAATATGTTAAATTCGACGGCATACATGATCACAATAACGAACGCCACTCCATATAGACAAACTCATAATCATTAAAATGGTACGCACTTAAGTCTGTCGGAAATGATCTATGTGTATTGCATCTACTGTTTCTCCATTCGAACAAAGTTTACTGTGTGAATCGGCGCAAGGAATGTGTTAATGAGAACGCGAGCATTGTCATGTTTGTATGTAAACATTACCATCTTTGATGAAATCTTATTTTGTAGTCTTTAGATATTGGATGTCGATTATTATCATGGTAATATTGTGATCCATTGAAAATAAGGACACAGAGATAGTGAACATTCGGTAAGCTTCCTCTAATGTTTTCATTAATTCAGGAAGCATCGAATATGGTGGTATATTGAAGATGTTTGGAACAAACAAAAACGTTCGAAATGAATAAAAATATTGAATCTAGTAAAATGGGAGAATACAAGAAATTAAAAAGATTTCAATAGACAAAGTAATTCTGCACAATTTCTTTGCATTTAAACATGGCGAGAACAAAACTAAACTCTACTAAATACAAGGATTTCAATAACAGTTACATCCCCATTTGCAAGCGGTTGTTCAATTCAGTGATCGAGATACACAAGTTCGAACAAAAGCAACTATGATATTATCTCAAGATAGGTATGTACGCTTACTTTACGAAGATACATTTGAAACAAAAATCATCTTGTCCTTTAGCGTCGCACACGCTCTTCTGGGCGCACGCGACGTAAATCCAATTAATCAATCAATCTTGTCCATGATTTTGGTTTTGGGTGGTTTGTTTCAGACGTCGACCAGTGTCAGAGTAATCCATGTCAGTACGGTACTTGTCATGACCAGGTGAACAGTTACACGTGTACGTGTAACGCAGGGTACATTGGACCCAATTGTCTTACAGGTATGCAAATAGGGTTAACTCGAATATGGTTCTTCGTTTTATTCTATTGTTCATGTTTCCATTCACGTCTCCCTCTCTTTCTCTTTCGATGAGGATGAACTGATCTTAGAATGTAACGATAGTATAATACAACATGGTAACATTTGGAATATGGTTTTGAATGGACTCAAAACTAAATACAGGCGTCAATGCTTTAAATTGTAAAAGATGATTTTATACATGAATGCTTCAAATTGTCAGTTTTTAAGCTTCCTTGTTTGTTTGTTATTTGGTGTATCTAGTGCGGCCTATGTTGCATTAGACGAAATTGATGATCAAAATAAACATCTCAAATCTTTAAAAATAAATTCCCGGTCATTAAATTCTTTAGTGTAACAATTTTGCGCGTCAAAGTCTGTTAGAGAGGGCTTCACCCTATTGTCCCCACCGTGCCTTACTCTACAATGTTAACTGTATCAATCCGCGGAAGCTATGTATTAACGACAACAAGGACCGCTTCACCATTGCATGCAAACAATATTTAGTTCGATATGAGCAACATTTAAATCAATATTTGTTAGAGCTAAGAAGGCACTGTCCTAAAATAATTATACAATTTCATTCGATTTTATTCATGATAATAACAGGTTAAACCCTATTCGAAGCAAGGGTTCCGCAAGAGACAAAATTTCACTTGTCAACGGACCTTCAATTAAGTGATCCGGACCCAGAAGTTAAAACAAGGCACATGTGATATTTTCTCAATATATATATATATATATATATATATATATATATATATATATATATATATATATATATATATATATATATATATATATATATATATATATATATATATATGTATATATGTATATATATATATAAGATCATCGTACTAACAAAAAACATGTAATCATTATATCATCTTGTCATTAACTTTGTTTTTGATGAGTGTGTTCAGACATTGATGAGAGAGGAGAGTGTCACATTAATCCATGTCAACACGGTACTTATGATCACCAGGTCCACATTTGACAGCAGTTATATAACGAGAAGTACACTGGATATGCATGTATTACCTGGAATGAATATCAATGCCCGCCAAATGTCAAATTCAATATGGTGTAGTGAAACAAACTCCAAACAAAACCCATGCTTCAAGTGTTTACGATTCAAAAGATATATCTGAACAAGAATCATGAAAATTATCAGTGTTTGAGAATTTTATCTCGACATCAGTATCGCTCATACAATAGATGACATGTTCGAATCATGCAGATCACAATAAGCAACCCACAAACGTAAAGAGAAACACATAATCATTGAAATCTTCAGAGTAAAGATCGTACGCATAGGAACTCACTGTATTGCTGCTGTTATTGCGCTCCATTAATTTAATGTTCCCTGTATCAAATCTAACGACGACCAAAATGACTTCAATTTCGTTTCAAAACTGTAGTTGTAGATAGATTTCCGCATAAATATGGTCAGTGTTTGAACTATACCGACTTTTGTGTACTCGAACAAACATGCTTCTACCTAAATTTAAGAATTGTTCACCGAATATCAAAATTAGATTATTCAAATCTTAATGCTGCACTACGTATTGTGCTCCTCTGTGGACAAACTTTAGTGAATGTATGAAAGGAAAACTAGTTATTGGTTATAATAATCGTCTTCGTTTTCTCTAAGGTCTTCCTAGGTTGAACAGTGCCTCCAGCATGTGTATAAATCATGATGTATTCAGTTTTGATGAAGTAATAAGAAATATGTTTTCTCAATGATGACAAGAATATCTAATAGTAAGAACTGTATATTGAAATTTCTTTGGAACTATGACATTCATTTAGATTTTCATATTATTAGTAGATGGAACAAATTATTCTTTAAATGTGCCATCTAATTTCATTCGTAACAATGCATGGCACAATTAATTGTTGTAGAGTTATCTGTATACTTGTATGTTTGATATAAATGTTCTTTTATGTTTACAATGTTTTTACTGTATAATTATATTGTAATTTAGAGGTATTGACTTTTAAGTCTGAATTAAAGACTTCCTATCTTATCTTATCTTATATCGAACAGTTTAATTCGGTATTCAGCGTTTATCATACAATATATGGGGTATGTCCATATAATTTTTATTGTTTGGTTTTATGTATATCTATAATTTGTAACTAAATTTAGTCCAAGTTAAAATTAGTTATGTACATGACTCGTGACATTACTTTGCACAAAAAATAGTTCATCGCTAATAGTTCCCTACGATGATCATAATTGTTGGAGTCTGAGTCCAAAATATTCGAAAGAAGGAAGTTTTAATTTATTTTAAATATATCCTTCTGCCATATATATTAAAAGCTGTTGCAGTTTAAAATTGTTTCATATCATTTTAAGCAATACTTTATGTAACCTGATAACTGTGTGGGATTTCGGATTTACAACAGAACACTTTTGATGGTGATACAAATACAACGTTTAATAATGTACGACTTGACTGAGCAATTAATGATGATTAGAATTGCTTGTATATTATCCAAATATCTGATCAATTAACACAAAACACACAGACTTAATAATGAAAATACAAATGAATGACCTTACACAGTACAATGACAAGGGGTGAATGATTCACAGTGATTTCATAACGAAAAGATTGATGTGTTTTACTCAAATAGTATAACAAAATGAAATATTTTTCTTTATAGCAAAATGTATTCACTCAAATAGTGAACTTATGTAAACAAAAGGGACAGATATACCAATTATCTTTATAGTCCCAAAACCGCACTGAGTATTACAAACTCCGTCACCAGAACACTTGGTTCCAAGTCACAATGGTCAGTCAAGCCGTCAGTATTACAGGTTCGGCAAGTGACCAATCAGCACCCACCAATCTCGATCAGCAACGCCTGATCACCTGCTACTCGACCAGCAACACCGGTTATTCGGGTCAACGGCTGCTATGGTTCAGCATCACAGCTGCTATGGTCGACTTCTATGGTTAACTCTGCATCTGACACCACGTCGACTCTAATCACTCCGATAACTCGGATCGTTCCGGTCTCTCATGTCAGTCCGACCACTCCGACCACTCCAGTCACTTTGGTCATTTTGCGATCACTCGGGTCACTCGGGTCGGCTCTACAGCTGAAGATGTGCAAGTCATTAAAGTAGACCACTCACTGACAAGACGTTCCGTAATGTGAAGATTTATTCTTACGGTGAGGCATCTAAACACAGACGAAGTCGTGCGCCGGAAGCATTCGGTTTTTCCCACTGGAAGCAATTTGCACGTGCGGCATAGGATGAACCGAACTCTCTTTTTCAAAATGTTGTGCAATTTACGTACATCACCCTCGCGTATCGTTGTACACAAAAAACGAAACCCGAGTACATCTCTTTAGTAAATACAAGTATTTATACAATTCCGTGACACCCGTTCCAATTACCGACTACATCTACTAATTCCTCTCGTGATTTAATTTAAAGGCAATATCAGTAAAATAAGTCTATATTAGCTAGATTTAGAAAAGAGAGAGAGAGAGAGAGAGAGAGGGGGTAGTACATGCATTGTGTAGTCTTAGTTTGTACGCTATATTATGCAAAGGTACCTATGAATAAAGCTGTGCTGCGTCTAAAAATATGTACGAGTGTGCGTCAAAGAAGACACCTGATACGTTCCAGTCTTGATGTTTGATTCGGAAATACGGACTCAATAGAAGTAATGAACGCCATACGGGTATGTAGTAACCTTATATGTTGTCAGTAATATTATATAGTACTCTATTCTATGCACGTATTGTTATATTGTTGTACCGTGCTGTCCCGGTTTGGATTAATTAGTAAAGCTTTACGTGTTAAATATCATACTTTAATAAAGGTAGTCTTTACATGAATAATAAACATAACTATTATATGCATTAGAATATTATTAAACTCCTAGTAAGAACTGTGGTGGCTTGAAGTCCTGAGTACCATGCCTACCAGGTATAGAAAAACAAAACGATTGCACTGTGGTTAAGCAGTAAACATAAACCATTCATGCCAAAAAGAAGTCATTGGGACATATTTTTCATCGAGTATTTTAATTATCTGGAACCCATCATATCCATATAATACCATTCATACAACCGAAGGGAAAATGTTTAGGATGGCACATAGTTTGCACTTAATTTCAACTGGAAACACTTACGAAATGATGGTGAAAATGTCGTTCACAGAAACAAACCCATAGTATGACTTACATTGCAATGCAGTGGTTTGGATATAATGCATAAAGTACCTAGAATTAGTTTATTGAAAATAATATGACTACAATCGCATATTGGCTAGAAGTAGGAAGCATTTACACTGGAGTTCAAGGTCAGTAGCAAAGTCACAAGCATAAAATTTCACTGGAACAACATTTTCCCAGGATTGTTTAGATGAATGCAAGTAACACTAGAACTATTTTCAATGAACATATACATGGGTTATTGTGTCGCTTTATGAAATGGTATCACACAATACTATGAGTGGTTTAAGAACATTTTAGGGACTCTATAATATATGGTTTTAGAAAAGGCTGACTACAATATGGGTCTAATATTATTTCATTTTGATTTTAAAAATTTACTCACGTCCAGGTTTGGAGAATCTCCGCAATGTTGCTAGTATGGCAAGTTTATCAAATCCAATGAGTAGTATCTTGATGTTGCTAGACAAGACGGTGATACTGGAAATGTATGAGTGACAGAATTGCTCTGGTATCCATGGAGATGTTGAATCAGCAAGGTCCACTTCTCTCCTTTGTTTTGATGGCATTCTCTAACGTAAGAAAAACAATTGAGCATGAATTATTTTTCGGGAAAGCCTGAACGATTTTGGGCATCTCCCAAAAGATAAAGAAAACAAAATGAGATCCACAATTTTACCATTATGCTATCATTGGTAATTAATCAGTCAGAAAATCTGTTTTTGACTCATTAGAGTAGGCGATTCACTGATATTTTTTTTTATCTCCTTACATTGTTTTGGGTCTATGGATAATATAATCCTCTCTAGACGTCTGAATTTGGTAAGTGATAAAACATGCTTTGCAAATAGCATACAAACATTATTCCCATGACTTACCTTTGCTTAGTTTTTTGATAATTTCTGTGTTTGGTATTTTAAGGTCAAAATTAATGGTGAGACCCTGGTAAACCAAGTGTATAGGAAGGAATAATGATGTCCTTATTATCCTGCATGCAAAGGAGTCATGATATTCGTCAAGATATTCACCGAATAAATATTTTCCTTCTTAACTATAATCTTTATTCTAGCCCACTATCTTCCTTCTCTGCCAAATAAAATACGACTGCAATTGTTTGATAATTTTTAATTTCAATTGAATATTTATGTTACATGTTTTAAACCTGTGTCGCCCCGGTTGCCCTGGCATGTAGAGTACGGTCAGTATGTCTAATGTGTAGGGGCTGATGTACCTCAGTGGCAGGTACGCTAGGCTCAAGACTTAAAGGGAGCGAGTTCAAATCTTGCCGTCACATCTGTCCAGGTCGGGCACAGCGGTATACGCACGTGCAGAGATATTTACTCCAGCTGCCTCGATAGTAAAAATCCATTTTGTGTTGCAGTCCCTGAAAACATCCAACAACAAACAATCCTAATTTTCTGCATATTGCCGATAAACGAAGTCGAGCATTTATCTAGGTTTTTGTCTTTTACGTGTTCCAACATAATGTAAAACAAAGCCAGGAAGAATTGTCTTTACCTTGCAAGTGATTTGCTTATAAGTAGTTATTTGTCTCATACTTTAAACAAGTATAATCTTGTGTTGGCTGAGCTCTTAAAAGATTAAGTAAAAATACTTTTAAAATTTGTTTCACTCATTTGACAAAGACTACTACACTGGACTCATGTGCCGGCTCGTACAGGCATGCGCTGACAAAGTAGATGGATATTAATGCTTGTGCATTATTGTTCATCTAGGCATCTGTATATGTAATTCTGCTTCAAGCAGTACATGGTTTTATCTAGAACAATAGATTAAAACTGAACAGAAACAAGTACCTGTAGACAAACGTTCTGTTACTGTCTCATATTCATGTAAGGTTCATCGTACATGCTCATACAATAATATAATACCATGCCTATTTACGGACAATATATCAGGATGAATTACTGCCATATGTTAAAAATGAATAATTAATACTTAATCAACAATAAACCAGTCACTTAAATTATAATATTAAACTAAGAACAGGGCTAATATATTAAATGCCTAGTTTATATTCTTCTTTTTGCAGATACATTTTTGCCATGCATATAGGTTTACGTATCTTTGGAGTTTATGTTTTGAGATGGCTTGTGCAAAATGGGCAGAAAAGAATCCAGCCTGAGTCTACATTACCTACCATGTCATCACAGAGTCTCTCGCTTGCTTTTATATAATATCACAAGCGCGTCCACCTATGTAAGTGTCAATTTCAATTTCAGCTTCTGACTAAGTGTTTATCAGCTTGGAATAAATTTATAGTAGCGATGTAGGCATATGTATATGAAAGCATAATTCAAGCAATTCATTATTATATCTAGACCTATAAATTGAAACTGAACAGAAATAAGTACCTAGTCCTGTAATATTCATTGTGCATGCTCATGAAATAGCATTTTACTGTACATATTTACAGACGGGTTATTGTGATTATTTCTGCCACATGTTAGCTGTGAATAATTCATATGTAATCAACAATAAACCAGATACTTAAATTGTAACATTAAATTAACTACAAAGCGTATATATTGCCTGATTTCTACCATTGCATTGCAGATTATATTTTTGCCACATATATATGTTTGACTATCAATGGAACATGCATTTTGACATGGCTTGTGTGAAGAGGTAGATAAAGGTCCTGCCTGATCCAACATCATCTCCGATTATGTCATCCCGAAGTCTCTTGCGTGATTTTGCTTAATATCACATGCACGTCAACTTATGTAAGTCTGGGTTACAGTTTCATCTTCTAGGATATGGTCAACTTCAATCATATTTATTATTGTGTTACACTTAAATTTACATTACAGATGGAATGGAAGTAAGTAACTATGAAGCAAAAAAGCTTAACTTTTAATTCCACTTTACTTGATTGATGTAGAAGCATAATTGGTCGAGATAATGGCACGAAATGACATAAATTGAAACTTTATTTCTTCTCTTAATAAGGTAGATATTTACAAGGCATCATAGTAGTGTCTAAACACGATAATATTATAATCGGACGCTGACAAAATATGTGTTGAATTTAAAGGCAGTGACACTTGTATAAGATAATACATAGCATTGCTTTTAATAGAAATCATTAATGAATGTGAATAAAGTCTGTGTTTATATTAGAGAACTAAATTTGTATGAAAACTCTTTCTTTTCTTTCCAGACCAAAGTCTTCATTCTTGTGGAAAAGTGCGGTAATTGAATGCAACAAATGCTAACTATCCCTAAATGACCAATATGAATCGCCAAAATTAATAGATTACCAATACTAGTCTGGCATCTATTTCGAGGCAGCGTCAATGTTATTTCTGAAAGGAAGAATCCACCAATAATATAAAACTTTTATTGTTGACGGTTCATTATACATTACAAATGTATACAATACTCACGCATTCAACTCCAAGGCAGGAAAGGAAGCAGAAATATATATACATATATATATGAACATATTACGCATTGCCTATGAAGTGCAATTTGTAAAGGTAGTTGTAATTAATGCTGCTGTTAGCTTATCGTATGCAGTCAAACGTGTTTATTACAAGGCGATATTGACCCTACACAGATTAGTTTGGCCAGCCAGCTGAAGTGTATATATTGTCAATACAACTTCTCTCTCTCTCTCTCTCTCTCTCGTTCTGTTTCTGAAGGAGTTGAGAACATTACTGTACCTCATACCCATAAACTATTTTATATAACTGTATGGAATAGTTTTAAAGATTTAGATTCATTGTAATGCTTCTCAAAAATAAATTTTATTATTCATTTTAAAAACAGTTTAATTTCTAAACCACATTCGTAGGCTGGTGGCATAGGTTGTGTTTCTATATCGAAACTATAGCATGAAATTAGAATCCAATTCAAACTAGCGACAAAAGTGAATCAAAAGAAAACAGTCTAATTAAATAGCAAGTATAATAAAACCAATCGTAACGAATCATATTCACTCCTCTCATCCACTTTCCAATGTGATTGAGGATGTAAAATATGTGATTAAAAACTGGGAGTGACACTTATATAAGATAATAAATAAAATGTCTATAAATATAAACCATTACTGAAAGTAAGCAAAGTCTGTGTTTATATTAGGGAAAACAATTCAGTAAAGAACAATTTGTTTGGAACAGTTGATTCCAAATTGTGTTCACTCAAATATTCCTGATCACTTACCCTTAACTAATATGTTTTGATCACACTTTCAAAATAGGAAGAATATTGTTGTCTAGAGCAAGGTGTAATTTTTTTCAAATTTATGTTTCTGTTAAAAGCAACAATCTGGAATATTTTGTAATTTTGGAAATTTTAATTATGTTCTGATCGAATAGTGTGTTGATTCAAACCGTTTAGTATATAACTTATTATATGCTTATATTATTCTACATCATTGCAATTGTATATGAATATATATATATATATATATATATATATATATATATATATATATATATATATATATATATATATATATATATATATATAGACAAACACGTTTATACATATTATTAAAGGATTATGTTTATGTGCCATTGCTTATAAAGAAAAAACTGAAATTCAACAGGATCTCAGTAAAATGTTTATTACTTATTACCTTAAACTCTCTTTATATGTATATATCATAGTGTTATGTATATTTAGTTTATGTGTATTTGTTTTGTGATAATAGCATTTCGAAGATTCGTTTTGTTACTGACCCATGAATGGGTCTGTACTTTAAAGATGAGTATAATGCGTAAATTGTTTCATCATGAAGTTCCAAAGCTGAGATGTACTAATTCAGATAAGCGTCACAAGGACAAGAGAAAATAATCAGACTGACATAATCTTCTTATTAGCCATAATTAAAACACATGATCTGTTTAACTATAGAGTATTTCAACATACCAGATGATTCCTTCAAAGTCTCGTATTGCTGTCTCGCTATTCCGTATTAGCATTGTATAAGAGATAATTATTGCATGTAATAAAGCATTCTTAGTAGTAATATTATTCTCTGAAGTTATATTAAGAAGACTGATTGATTGATGCAATTATTTGTTTTATTCGTTGGAATTATAGTGCTCTAACTTTCATTTAAAGACAATTTGGATATATAAACGTTATACGGAATCACTGTGTATTTATTAAAAGACTTTTAAGATTTATAGCTGTATTGAAATTAATGTGTATTACGTTCAATACATTTTACGATTACACCACAGTGATTTCTTCTGCATTGGTGACACATGAATGCATTTGTTTCTGAATCATTCGGAATACCTTTGGAACACATTCGGTATATAGGAAACTACTGGAATTGATAGACCGTTTAGGCATTTAGTCATTCATACACCACATTTTAAGTTAATTCTAATTCTTTCACTTTGTTTTTAGGGTAATAAATTCATATTTTCAATTATACAAGACCTGTTGGTTTTGAGTTTTCCTGTTTCTTAGTTTAAGACCAACTTTAATAACCGTCTGCAAAATACACCATTTACCCATCCATCTATATGTTTCTAACCGTTTATAAATAGGTGTCAGACTGTTACATAAATAATAAAATTAAATTAGACGAGATATATAGAAACAGATTACACGAACACATTAAATCAGTAAGAAGTCGTTCATCCCTGGATCCGGTCCCGCAAAGGACGAATGGCCTAAGGCTCTTGCCTTTAAAGATGAATGAAATTTCAACTCTGTCCGCTTGGGTTAGAGTCTCTGGGTGAGAAAACGTGACAGTAGCTTTGCATGGATCGGATTTTTGCCAGGTTCATCTTCTACTAGATTTAATGGCCACAATGCAGTCCTATCATGTGCTGAAAAATGACGTAAGCCAAATAAATAATAACAGCCGTTAAATCGTCTATACACCCAGCCTAATCAGCGCCTATAAAGACTCAAGACTATATAAAAAAGCTATTTAGAACAATAGACGTAATTTGAAATAAGAAGCTTAAACCTGATAACATGGTACGCGTGTCAAGATTTCTTTGAGGCGTTGGTGAGCAAGGAGAATAAAAGCATCGCATTAGCCGGTGTTAAATCAAATGATTGATATATACAAGTAAAGGAAGTTTTGACGTACTAAGCGATAATATAATAGTTCATGGAAAATAGTACAGTCTGGCGCCAACGGACATAAATGGAACTCTGGCAACATATTGAAAATAATATTGTCAATACGTATCTACCTTTATCAATTTACCCTCAAGTCTGTCTCATTTCTTGTGTCATCTAATGGCTCATATTCTTCATTTTTCGTGTATAATAAGGAAAGATACTGGCATCCTCTAAAACTCTGATTGATTAGATGTCTTAATCTAAAATAGATATGGTACTCAGATAAAACGTGTTAAATTTAGTGCATCAAACATGTCATGACAGTGGGTCTCAGGATAATTTGCGTTTTCAAGAAGGATAAATACAGCCTGCATCAAGCACGTTGTACATGAAAAGTTGGCAGATATGGATTCCAACGGTATCTCTGTCTCTGTATGAGAGAGAGAGAGAGAGAGAGAGAGATCGAATAGCTCTCGCTCGCCTGACCTTTCGAACTTAACATAAAAATGACCCTAATCCTTTAGCATAGTTCTCGAATATGAATATATCTGTCCTTCAGCTGTGTATTATTCGTGTCACCGGAATTATATCTGCGCATGACTTGGTTATTGATAATTAACAGATGGGTGATATGTTGATTATTGTTCAGTTGATTCACGCTTTGATCCTAGTCAATCGATGACGTGCAATTCATGACATTAGATATTGCTTTTTTTTATAAAGAATCGTACATTTAATTTATTGATGCCAAGAAAATTGATAGGACACAAGGAGTTGGTCCTAACACCATACCTTCATTGATAACACTAGTTTATAATCTTTTAGAAGTTCCCTGTTTCGGAGATAAATTCGCTGAATTAAAATATAACACTTAAAACAACTGATCGGCTACTTTTTCCAAGATAATTAAATTTTTAGATTTTACGTCTATTAATATTGCGCATAACGTATTCTTAGTCATAAATTGTAAACGTAGCTCTTTTCATGTGCTTATTGTTGCTTTACGGGATAATATTTCATCTGTCCTGTAACACTTTTAAAGGTAGCAAAATGGTTACATAAATGATATTTATTATGAAACAAAAAGCAAAAAAACTCTTATGAATATATAAGTTCATAGTTTACTCCTCATTCCTTGTCTACTCGGCGCTTCTTTGCTTGTCTGTTGTAATCATCCGGATCATGTACAAAGTTGAGAGCGGCCATCACACCATCGATCTTGTTGCAGGCTACAAGATCACCTTCCATGAGGAAGAATGAGACAAGGTCCTTTTGTCGGTCAGGGAACACGGAAACCCTATCATCGCTTGTCAGAAGATTCCACTTTTGTAGTATCGAGCCCAACATCGTTGCCTTACTCTTGGATAGTTCCAAATATCTGACAAGGTCATCCAGTTCACCTTGTGTTATGAGGTGTGGTTCAGATGAGGAGGATAGGAGAAAATATGGGTCATGTGACATTTATGGTTCAGGACTAGAAGCTTCATCCTCTTCCTCTTCCTCGTCTGACTTAAGCGAGAATGATTCTCTTGCATTAGGAACTGGCAGTCCTTCTCCGTGGGGTACAGGACGTATAGGTGATGGAATGTCTGGATAATGCACATGCCAATTTGTCCTCTTTAACACACCTTTTCGAACTGGAGGCACCATGGATAAGTAACAATTGCTTATATGATCAGTTAGATCTCTGCACATTACTGGCACTGCAAAAGGTATAGATTTCCTTTTCCTGTTCAGCTAATGGCAAAGATTTGTTGCACAAGTATTGCAGCCTATGTGTGGGGCCCACCTCTTGTCCTAATATCTAATTTTGAAACCAAACTAAAGGTGATAGGCTTTCCTAACTATAATGGTTACAATGCGCTTTTGTGATGCAAAAGTCACTTCACCAAAAAACACAGCAGAAGGTATCAGCATTGTTCACACAACTACAAGGCTCTGCTCACTTTGGCTAAGCAGAAATGCGTCCCTTTGCAAAATCAAACACTGACAAATAAGAGAGCACGACACTGTTTGATTTATAGAGCTGATATAGGGATATTTGTTCAACAGAGTGATGTAAGCTTTGTTATGAATGCATCATCCATGACATCTAGGAATAACATGATGCAATTCATATCGTGTATGACGCAATACTAGCTTCAGAATGCATCATTCATTGTTTCGCGTAAAATAAAAGCACTGTCCAAACCTAGTCATAGATCCAGTCAAAGACGTATTTTAGTAATTTCCGATTTAAATTAAGATCCCTTTCCTTTATAACTCGTATATTCATTACCATGTCGAGGGTCGTATATACATACCCACTAACATACCTTTAAAATTAGAACCAATCAACAATTTTAAGCATAATTTTCGTTCTCGATGACTCAGAAATAGTAAAGTTTGGCTACATATATTTCGGAAGCATTTAGGCTGTAGACCGTAATTGATCGATAGGTCGTATATTCATTACGGTGAATTGAACCAAAACATCAATATTAGACAAACGGTAATGTGCAGATCATGTCCCTGAAGGCGAAACCCTTACATTTATTCAGTACGACGGGTGCAACTGATACTAACCATGTTCCCGTAAACATAAATCCTGGTCATGCTTTACAGTTACAGTTCAGATTGACTCATTTTTTTTTAGCACCCAGTAGTTTATTACTATATTATACTTCTTGATCTTCAACAGCATGAACCGACATGATCAGGAAAATGCTGCCAGCGAGAAATGTTTCCCTTTACTTGTTTCCCTAAAACACCTTAACCTTTAACATGTAACTGTTGATAATTCCTCAAGAGCAGGCAGGACTGTCTTTTTAAAAGGCATCTGATTCACAATGCATGAAAAAAAATGCTCCATTGTGTGTATTGCAAATGCAACCATATCATCTTATGCCTGTCGCACTTTACGAGACCTTAATAAGCAAATATATGGTTTAACAAATAAAGAATGTATAATGTTGGCAGTTTAAACCCCTCAGAAATTGATAATTATGATAACAACAAGGACAACTACATGCTTTCATGTACTTACGTATATAGATATAACAAGGAATTAAGTTTAGAAGTATGAAAATAAATGCTGTCTTGCATTGAAATCACCCTTTCGACCACTCTTAATATATTTAGTTTTCTTTTCGACAACTGTATTCCAAAATATTACCTGTAACTGCGTCAAATATTAGCGCATACATCATTTGATAGACAGGGGGTATTATACAATGATACCAATGGACCACGTATTCTTGAACTTGAATTGAGGACCCCATTGGAAGCATGACGTTTAATTTATCAGTTTTCTGTCAATTTGTACCTAACGTTGCAATAAGTGCAGTAACAAGACTACGCTCAAGAAGATAAATTTAAATAGTGGATATTATAAGTAAACGAAAGAAAGATATAGGGATTCGACGTGAGGGCAATGTAAGATATAGGTCTAACTAATTTCTTACAAATATGACCGGTATAAACTCTTACATTGGCTGACCTATCATATTCGATTTTTATAAATATGTGATATACGGGATATAATGATTGGAGCTAAACATCAAGTGATTAAAATTATGTAATATCGATAAAAGAACCATGAAATATGTACATTTAGTAGGTGTTAAATTGATGAATACAATGTAGTAAAAAGCGGAGTTTACTCACTTTGTTTCTTTTTCTCACTTGATGAAATATAGAGTTGAATTTAATACAAACATATATCATAATGATACCCACCATTATTAAGTACGTTTTTTCGAAATCGGATAATCGATTTATTATTTTTAGCCACAGCGTGTCACATCTATTCTCCTAAGCTGCTAAGTATAATTTAATGTAAGCATATACATTATATCAAACAAATATGGATGTCGTCAATGGGAAATCCTGCCGGTAAGGAAACGCTAACAAAAATGAAAATAGCAAGAAGCATGACAAGTGTGCTATCTAGGTATACCTCTATTACTGTGATGTATCATGTAGCACACAAACACATACAATGCTTCACATAAGTACAAAATGTTAATCTGCTAAAAAGAGATTGTGGAGTAGGAGAGAGTGAATACAATGATTATGCGGCGTTCCTACTGATGCTAAGAAAACAAAAGACAATAAAGTATCGACACACATGTATATATATATATATGTATATATATATATATATATATATATATATATATATATATATATATATATATATTATAACTCTACGGTCCTAAAATAAGTAATAGAAAAGATCGATGACCATTAAGTTTTGAACATTCAAAAAATAATTTATATCCGTAAACGACAATGTGAAATTTAAAACGAAAACTTACAGCATTACGAGTTAAATCCCCGACACTCCAAAACGTTATTTCATCAGTCATAATGAGTGCAGTTCTAATTAAATTGCTATGTACGAGATAAGGTCAAGCGCTAAAGGTGACGCTGTGTATGTAGTTTTGAATCTACTAATGTACTCGTGACCTGAAGTATGCTGCTGCGCTAACAGTCTTTAAAGTATCACAGTAATAAACCCCAAGATGTCCTTGTTTCAATTCACTATAATTCCAAATTGTTTCAGTGCCAGGATATTATTAAAGATGACTGTGTATTTCGACTGAATAGTAATAACTTAAACAAATAATTGCATCCAAATCAAAAACTGAACACAAGAACAGAAATTATTCTGCCACAACATGTCAAGTAAGAACGAGTTATTTCTCAATTTAACATTATAAAACCCTCTACGTGACTTAGGTCACTATTACAAATTTCTGAAAATACTTAGTGGAATTTTCCATTCTAGAACATTCTATGTTGTTTACAAAATAAAATGAATTATTAAAGAGCATGATAATCAATGTCCTTGATTCAGACCATTCAAATGATCCTTATATTTAAACCACACTCCATAAGAAATAAAAATTATGTATCAATTGTTTACAAAATAAAAGCAATGTCAGCTTCGTTAGACAGGTAAAACATGAACTTGATTTTGGGCTAGGTCAGGTCCAAACAACACATATTCATAACATTTTATACTGAAGAAAACAACTAACACAGACGATCAAAATTATTATATAATTTAATGATAATGGTTGGTTATTGTATTGATCGATGTTTAAATATTACATAATCATTCACAAAATAATAAATTAACGGGTCTAAAGGCATGGTCGCTACTGAAACCCTTTCTCAGTGAAGGAAGTTGTTACTTATTATATATGCAATATATGTGGACTTTTCCTTTGTTCTGAATCACATAGAGCATCCAAATATCTTAATCAATTTTTCCACGTTAAGGTCTGAAGAACACCTGGCAAACATTTATAAGCCGCATTGGTGTTTTATTGGAAATAAATTTTGTTTTTAAGGTCACGTCCTTTATGATTTTTGTTTGCAATGTTTTCCATTGGTCTGTTAGGGAGGAATCTCTTGGAATCAATTGTATCCACTTTGCAAGTATCTGATTTTGATATTCACGTTATGATATTCGATCTACGTGAGACTATATCCCCCCAATCTACTGATATTCGATGTACGTGAGACTATATCCCCCCAACCTACTGATATTCGATCGATCCTCCCCAAACCTGAAACGTTTTACTGAAGCATTTCATCATTCACACTATCAAAATGAAATTCTAGTACCGATACATCCCATTGTCTAATCACTATCTGACCATTTGGCTGTATGAACAATCCTTGGAGACCTAAACAATCCCACTCCTTCGTGTTCTGAATTGTCTATCTCGTCAAGAATATATATCAGCTGCTGTGACAACATCTCACCATCATTTCACAGAGAAAGTAGCTCCCCTTTATTAATAGTCCACATCTGTCCATTTGTATGGGCATAAATCACATGACAGGTTATATCATATTCTAATATGATAGCCCACTCCCCGTATTTAATGTTCAAGGCTCTTCCCACATTGGGAGGACTGGCCGTGTGAACATTGTAGTAGGAAATAAGTCTTTCATCAACACAACATTTCCCCTTTATCATGTCTAGTCCTTGGTCATCAAATTTGCTGAATCGAGGCTAGTCATACCTCAAGCAAAAACGTGAAGTTCAAGTAATTCATTTGGTAGTGTCCAGGGATCTTCAAGCCTTGTCAGCGCTGACATAAACACTTGGCAGCTGTTGAAAATCCGTGATTGATGTACGAAAGTGTTCAAGGTCCATAAATGCACTTGTGCTGTCACATCTACTGTATAAATATGTGGACATAACTACTATGCAGTACTGATGTATTGGGGCATGTTTACTGAGGTTTATGAGCTTGTTATTGTGTCATGTGCTGGTGTCAAACAAGACCGTTCCGTTACCTTGCCCAAGTGCATTATGCAGCATGGTAAGAAAATATCAGTACTATTAAATTGTTGTAATTTTCTGTGTGAGTGTCAAACACGACTGTAACATCATCTAGTCATATGACATTATGCCGCAAGCAAAAAAAAAATGTCAGTGTCAGAGCATTTTTGTCAGCGTACTCGGTTTATTCCCATTCATGTTGCAATAGATGTATATTTAAGCATCTTGTTCCACTGAATTCAAGATGGGATGTTCCAAATGAGACGATACCATTGGAGGCAAACTTTGAGATGAAATGTGGCTATGACATATATTTGAGCACCGTCAGTTGTAGACCTTTGAGCGCATCACAGGCAACCCTGAAAGGTCCTTTCAACTGTTACTGGGTGACAGATGACAGGATAGTAAACAATCGAAATAAAACGGATGACACTTTGGACATGGTACCACCGTGATCTTCTGCGTTGCCTAATATCTCCTGCAGCATAATTTAATGTGCAGTGTGTATTGAATCATTTTTTTAATCACAAATATAATATTCTGAATGAAATACTGATAAGAAATTTGCTGTTCGAGCAAAAGTAGATTGTCTTGACTAAGAGAGTACATTAGTCTATTTATCATTGTTCCCTGTCCATCTGACTTCCCTTATATAAGATGCTGTATGCTGTATGAAGATACATTCAAATGGCATCAAGGTTTGTATTGCAGTGTAGTTGGAAGGCACCATGTCAGTTGTGCCAATATCATATGAAAATATGATCGAGAGTCAACTATTTGTTTCAAAATTGTACACAAGATGGGTTTTGAACATACCTTGGACGCCAACTTTACTAAATGACAACCTTTGTTTGTAGATGCAATTTTCCTCATATAAAACGTTTTGTCCATTGAAGTTTGTGATTGGATGTTCTTTATTCTGTAATGTAGAGATGAATAGCTTACATAAGTCACGTAGTGTGAGGATGTTTGGTCTTTATAATTTATGTCGATCACATGGCAAACTTTGGTAAAAGCTTGACGATGTGCCTAGTCGAGATCTTTCTGCTTGAAGTTTTCCTTCTGACCTTAACCCCTTTAGTACTAAGGATTTTGAAAATATTTCACACGACATTGACTGTGAAAATGTGCCTCATGTGGAAACAAGAAACAATATCTTAGTATTTTACTTGTTCATTAGTATTCTCCATACCGCGTCTATAGTCTACTGTTGCGTTAGCGTTTATTTCAATATATCTTTCAACGTCTCAGTCTTGGATTTATTGATTAGGATGAAGATAAAGGCCGCATATGTGTTTCATTTTCTTTAAGGTTAAATCTTCAGTATCTTCTCGCTTTGCTCTATTTTATCATTCGCTCCAATTCATTGAATTACCAAATAATATTAACGGTTATAACACATCATGTTAACATATACTGACCTCAGACTTCTTGTTCCGAAGATGCCAAGCAACAAACTATAAAGAACTGAACGCCAGCGCTAATATAAAGTCTAGTAAATACTAAATGCGAGCAAATTCAAGTTGATCAATATATGTAAGCAACCTTTAACTGGACACTGATTCGTACCAAATATGATAATGTCAAGAAAGAAATAAGCAGTAAAAGGTTTAGATTTGGGGAAAATCAATCGACTATCATTAATTCAACAACAGTTTTAGAGCTTAAAAATTGGT